>OZ020305.1:47833579-48028579 GCA_963971305.1 Arcuatula senhousia | reverse complement strand
TTGATATTTGGTGCGATATAGGGTATGCGATATAAGGTAAGAGGTGCGATATAGGGGGTGCGATATAGGGTATGCGATTTGGGTGAAGTGCTTTGTCCTATAATGCATATTAAAAAAGACTATATTTATACTTAAACATATGATATATACTGAATAATACATGGCAAAATCTGTAGCATATGCTTTATTTACCCAAGACACTTATATCATACCGAGGGCCAACGGCCCGAGGTATGATATAGGTCGAGGGTTAATACAGCATATGATACAGATTTTGCCATGTAATGTTCATTATATCATATAGAATAAAATATTGATATTTTGTAGGGGTGCGATATAGGGTATGCGATATAGGGTAAGAGGTGCGATATAGGGGGTGCGATATAGGGTATGCGATTTGGGTGAAGTGCTTTGTCCTTAATGCATATTAAAAAAGACTATATTTATACTTAAACATATGAAACACATATCAAGCTACTATAATTTGCAACTTGTTCGTTATGATTATAGCATATCAAGATTGTTTTCTGTATAAACTAAACAACCGCGTAATGGCGTATACTACAAGAGACCCTTTTGTCTTGGTTGCAACTCCCCAAGAATACTTTTATAACCCCTCTCTACAAATCAAACCGCAAAATTCACAAAGAAACCATATCGTAATGCCAACAATCAAAGTTTCTGTCACTAAGAGTAATGTACAATCAACCTGGTAAACTTTTCATACGATGATTTGATAAAATGACCAATATGACCAATGAAATGTGTTGAGGCAGATAAAAAAGTGAAGATGTTTTTCTGCTAAAAACAAATTATATATTTTAGCCCATACATATACTCTTTTTATGCCCCCGCGACGACATGTCGGGGGGCATTAAGTTTTACTCATGTCCGTCCGTACGAATTTCCGTCAAGCTTTTCTCAGCAACCGTACATGAGAATGACTTGAAACTTGGTAGGTTGGTTCAGTATGACAAACAGTACGTCCTAAGCGATTTTCAGACTTGTCAGACATCTACTTCCTGTTTGGAACTTAGGCAATGTGAAAATATGTGAACATGACTATGAAAATTTCAGTCAAGCTTTTCTCAGCAACCGTACATGAGAATGACTTGAAACTTGGTAGGATGGTTCAGTATGACAAACAGTACGTCCTAAGCGATTTTGAGACCTGTCGGACATCTACTTCCTGTTTGGGACTTAGGCCATGTGAAAATATGTGAACATGGCTATGAAAATTTCTGTCAAGCTTTTCTCAGCAACCATACATGAGAATGACTTGAAACTTGGTAGGTTGGTTCAGTATGATAAACAGTATGTCCTAAGCGATTTTGAGACCTGTCGGACATCTACTTCCTGTTTGGGACTTAGGCCGAATGGAAAATATGTGAACATGACTTGAAAATTTCCGTCAAGATTTTCTCAGCAACCATACATGAGAATGATTTGAAACTTGGTAGGATGGTTCAGTATGACAAACTGTATGTCCTAAGCGACTTTCATGTCTGTCAGACATCTACTTCCTGTTAAGGGCCTAGCGGGGGCATCCGTGTCCCATGGACACATTCCTTCTTTATTTTTTAAATGCGTTTAGCATTCAATAAAGTTTGATTCGGAAAATTATGATAGAATACCACAAGTTTGGTATGCATAGACAAAGTGTATGTTATATCGTTATCAGTTAAACCATGTTTTAAATTTACGCACAGAATTTTTCACTATATCCTCTTTCTGTGGTTGAAAATAATCTTCTGGGACCTGTTTTCACTTGGCGTCCGTCGTCGTCGCCTGTTAACAATTTTTCAAAAACAGAATTTAATGAAACTTGGTATGATTGATCCTTAGGGTGCCCTGCACTAATGTTGTGTTTCGATTTTTGATTCGTCAAAAAAACATGACCGCCGTGGCTAAAAATAGACCAGGGGGGCAGACTACTGCTTTTGGCTTGTCATTTAAAAAGTATAAGAGAAAGATGAAATTTCATGCACCCAAATGCTTCAGAATCAAAAGTTCTACAAAACAATCCATTTGGTCGAAGTTGTCAGATGACCCCTTATAGGGGTTACGGCCTTTAAATAACGTTTTTTCGTGTTTTTTGACTATGAAAGGAAAACTTAAGCAGGTAGCGAGAATCTGATGCTTGCTTTAATGTTCAGCTAAATAAGGTTTTTTTTATGTTTTGGGCCTACAGAATGAAACTATAGTAGATAGAGAAAAGCTGTTGCTTGCTTAAATGTTCAGCTCATTTAGCTCTACAAAATTCTTTATAGGGTGGAAGTGGATTCAGCCCGTTTAAGATGTGTTTTTTTATCCCCGTGCTAGCGAAAGCGCGGGATAATGTTTTGCTGTTCGATGTACGTATGTACGTACGTATGGCGTTAATGTCCAGGAAAATCTCTGTAACCACTGGGAGTAGAAAGATGAAACTTAGGGTATTGATTGCATTGTGGGTGGGGACTGTGCCGAAGGTTTCGGAATTTTGATAATGCCCCTAGGGGCTGGGCTGCATAGCTAGCCTAAGGGCAAATTTACCCCTTCTTCGTCACGCAACTCCTCCTAGGTTATTTGGAATACAGAACTGAAACTTGGCTTAGTAGTTGCACTATAGATGTAGATTCTGCCGAAGTTTTCAGGATTTTAATAATGCCCCTAGGGGCTGGGCTGCATAGTTAGCCTTAGGGCATATTCCTTCGTCAGGCTACCCCTCCTTGGTTATTTGGAATATGGAACTGAAACGTAGCTCAGTAGTTGCACTATGGATGTAGATTCGGCCGAAGGTTTTGGAATTTTGATAATGCCACTAGGGGCTGGGCTGCATAGGTAGCCTTTGGGCACATTCCTTCGTCACGCATCTCCTCCCAGCTTATTTGGAATACGGAACTGAAACTTAGCTCAGTAGTTGCACTATGGATGTAGATTCTGCCATAGGTTTCGGAATTTCAATAATGCCCTTAGGGGCTGTGCTGCATAGATAGCCTAAGGGCACATTATCCCTTCGACCTTTTTCATGCATAACTCTTTACATTACAATCACTCCCACTGCCAGGGAAAAGATTCATACATATACATTGGATAGTACATAGTCATAGTTTATTTCTTTCAATTATTTTCCCTTATACTATCAAACACCAGAGTAGCGCGGGGATATGCAGCATGGCTGCTTCGACTAGTTGTGTTATATAATAATAATAATCTTTATCTTTAAAAATGTTTCTGTCAAACGGGAGGGCGCGTGCCCGGTACAACAGTTCTAAATCCGCCTTTGATACTAGCGCCTAAAAGCTACACGATTTCGCAATGCAGCTTTTAGGCGCTAGTTATTTACTTTTATGTCCCACCCTTGTATGAGGTATACAGTTTTACCCTTGTCGGTCCGTAAGCCAGTAACACTTAAGTAAAAGTTTTTGTGAAATTCCATATTTTTGGTACATGTTTGGGGTCAATGATGTTCCAAGAAAAGATGGACCATCAATGGCTAAAACATTTTTCTTTAGATTTAATGTATGACAGGCCAATCAGAGAAAAATACAAAAGGGGCATTCCAATCTTTATGTCTAACAAACAAAGCAAAATACAATGGAGTAAAAACCACAATTAAATTGCAAGTAGCAACGCAAACTCGCCAAGAGAGGGAAAAGTTACATCAGATGTCCCGAAAGGGGATGATGTACAATCATAAAATAGCAATCGTGGCGTTGCAAATGATATAGAGAGAGTCAAATTTATAAGGAAGGGCAATTTTTACATAAGCAAATCAACATCCGTGCGCATCTGAGAGACAAAAATTTCGTCAGCCGATCCCCCACACTGGAACATACGCAAGCAAATCATGTTCTATAATATAAGCACATAAATTGTAGTAATGAATTGGGTTTTTTTGTTGCCTAGTCTATGATTGTTTAAGTTTTAGGACAAAATATAGTTTTCAGAAAAAGTTTTCAAAAAGTACGTTTAAAAAATTCATAGTCAATGCATGTATGTGTCTGCTTTATAACTTTGCTTCGTCCGTTCTCTAACCAGTTTTTTTTATAATATACAGGTCAATTTAATTTAAAAAAAACATATAAAACGTACCAAAAGTTGAAAAACAGCGAATAGATACAAACAACTTTGCTATATCAATTGAATTTGAAATTCCGTTTTTCCGTTTCCGTTTTTCCGTTCCGTTTTCCGTTCCGCCTTTTAGCAACACCCCTACAATTCATAATGATATTGCAACAACTGATGATATAAAACTCGACTTTTGTTTGCTATGTTATTTCAAAATTTTTGCATGTTGCGTTTCTTTTTTGAGAGAGTATATTATATAATCCTATAAAATTATTAAACATTTTAATTGTATAAAAACAGTCCACACAATAAATAAAACAACAACTCTATAGGCCAATCCAAAATAATCATTGTTCATTTATAAGGGTAGAGAACATAAGATTTTAAGTAGTAGTCCACCTAAGAATCATGCAAAATTGAAGAAAAGTGATTCGAAAAGGCTACAGTGGTTTATTTTTAATGAAAGATAGTTCAAAGTATATAAAATAATAAATAAATAACAATTTGCTCATAACTGCCTGGTCCTTGGAGAAATCTTGCCATTTTGTTACAATGGTTTCTATTGAAATTATTGACAATTGTAAGAGTTATATCCCTTTCTTACACTTTTCCAATGCATTCTATATTTTTTTTCTCTCAGGACCAGGGCTAGTTTGGAAAAAGAGCACATAAGATCTTTGCATGATTCTTATAAAATGTGGTATTTAAGACGATTCGGAATCGGTCTACTCTAGTGTCATTTGGGATCTTCCGAGTTCATTTAGGGAAAAGTGGAAATCAAAATCACACTGAAATAAAGAAGGACTTGGATGCCCCCGCTTAGCCCCAAACAGGCAGTAGAAGTTTCATAGGTGTGAAAGTCGCTAAGTCGTACAGTTTATCATACTGAACCATTCTACCAAACTTCAAATCATTCCCATGTACGGTTTCTGAGAAAAACTTGACGGAAATTTTCAAGTCGATTTTCATAGATTTTCATATCGGTCCAACACCAAACAGGAAATTGAGGGCTGACAGATCTAAAAGTCGCTTAGGACGTACAGTTTGTAATACTGAACCATCCTACCAAGTTTTAAATCATCCCCATGTACGGTTTTTGAGAAAGGTTTGACGGAAATTTGTACGGACGGACGGACGGACGGACATGAGTAAAACTTAATGCCCCCCTCCCCGCGACGACATAAAACGAGTGTAAGTTGGAATTTTGTCCACTCAGTCCTAGGAGATGGAATTTCAAATTGCCATGGGATGATTCGGAATCTCCCTGGAATAATAGATGCCATAAAACATATATATAAGAATACTTATTACACCCCAATCGTGAGAGGGGGCTATGTCCGTCCGTCTGTACAAACTTTAGTAAAAGATTTCTCACTTTAGCATGATGAGATGTACTGTGCCTCTCCTTTCCAGATCAGTCGCTCATCTACTTCCTGTTTTCTGAGCCGACTTAGACTTTTTTAGAGTAAACAATAGACAATTTTTCGAACAGATTTCTCGGCTTCTACTGAAAGGATAATGGATTGATTTCAAATTTGGTACATACAGCTTTATTATGAAGAGTTGTACCGTGCCTCCCCTTTCCAGTGCAGTCAAGCATCTACTTCCTATTTTCCGAATGGTCGAGTTTGGGGAATCCCTACCACGACTAAGTGAAAACCCCTTGTTTAACCATCTCTGTACCATGGGCAACGTTTGGGCCATACTTTTAGGGTATTGCTAAAAGTAGGAATGGAAAACAGAACAGAAAAAATGGATTTCAGAATTCATAATATTGTGAGCTTATCTAGCCAAAGGTCATGTGAGCTTATGCCATCACTATTCGTCGTCGTCTGTCGACTGTCCTTCGTCATCGTCGTCCGTTAACATTTTCAAAAATCTTCTCTGACACCACTGAAATAATTAAACTGAAATCTTACAGGAATGATATAGCATGACTAGAACTTGTATTTGACTATATAAAAGTCGTGTTTCTTACAAATCCAAAGGGAATTACTAGTATGTTCATTTCCAATTGTAAAACAAACCATTTATTAAACGTTTCCCAGTTTCACAACATGATTTCCACATTATGGATTCACAAAAATATATGTACATGTAGGTCGTAATGCTTGTATGTTATTAAGATATTAATTTTCTTTCTAGATTGATGTAGATGTTATCCATGTAATAGAAGATGAAGAATTGAGCCATTACTTGCCATGCAAAGGAGACAGAGTTGCTATTAAACTCTTTGTTCGTGAGGAAAAACAGAATATAGAAAAAGAAGAGAGGAAGACGGCACTTATCCAAAGCGTTAAACAAAGAATGGGAATACATTCTACACAAGGACCCTCACAAGTGGAGGACGATGGCAACGGCATATCTGCTAAAAGATTGAAGAAGGATACTTTTAAGAAAGCGACAAAAACATCTAAGGTACAGTCAAAAAATGCATCCAAAGCCGACCGGTCAATAGTTGTAGGATTTTCTTTATATGATCAAAAGGATAAATGTTATCGTCAAGTTCGGGCCCCAATGGGTGGTGGTACTCGATATCCAAGAGCCGATAAAGAGACAAAGAAAAGTGAGTTGTTAGAAATTGCCATTCCTCTTTTTTTTCCAGCTGGGAAAAACGTTCATGGCAAAGTCGAAGATTTTTGTTTTGATATTTCAACAGATGTCCATGGAAGTTACAGAATGGGGGATGAATCTATCAACGATCTTATAATTGGCCTTGGGTTGAAGCATTTGAGATGTTATCTATTGGCCAAACAAAGGGATCTTGAACTGTCAGAGAGTGACGAAAGTCTTCCCGAACTTTCGAGTAAAAAACAAAACTACAATAATGTTAAGTGTCCAGTAGAAATGCAAGAAGATAAAGTCGAGCAAGAACCTGCAGAAAACTCCAAAGATTTGCTAGAGTCTGTTGAAAGAAATGAAGATTCCCCACAGCCCCCATATGCTGGTACAGAGACAGATTCCACCGAGTCTATGAACGAAATAGGCTCTCCCACACTGAATACTGATTTTTACAATGACTTTTCTGATCTGATCCATTTTCATCCGCAACAAACTAACCAGGAGGATCTAGATGAAACTTTGGCATTATCAGAAGAAATTACTCTACACAGAGGTCGCGTCTGTCAGGAATTAATTGATTTTTTTTCAAAAAAAAGTCTACAAAAAAAACACTTAACTACATTTGAAATTAAAATGCTAAAAGAGGATGGTACAGCAGAGGCAGCTGAAGATAACGGAGGGGTGATGAGGGACGCTCTTACAGAGTTCTGGGATACCTTTTATCTTCAATATACAGAGGGCAATATATACAAAGTTCCAGTCATACGTCATGACATGACCGAAGTACAATGGTGTGCTGTCGCGGCCATTATCAGAATGGGATATATGCAAGAGAAAGTTTTCCCTATAAGACTGGCACCTTCATTCATGCAACAGTCAATTTTCGGTGAACGACACGAATCAGATCTCATTTCTTCGTTTCTACATTTTATTCCTTCAACCGACAAGACAGTTATTGAAACTGCCCTGAAAGATTTTTCAGCAGTTGAACTAGAAGATATTTTGGACGTTTTGGAACCATATGAACCCAAGAATATCATTAAAGCAGACAATATTGAACGCATTTTGCGTCAAATTGCTCTTAAAGAGCTTGTTCAGAAGCCTATGTTTGTTGCTGACTCGTTCTTCAAAATACTAAATACATCAAAACTAACGGAAATAGATTTAGAGGCTATATATACAGAACTGGAACCTACTCCAAGGAAAGTATTAAGGTCTTTAAGGTTCCCTGAAGATATGAATAAAGATGAGACAAACTTGAGCGTTTATGTAAAGAAACTTATAAGAGAAATGGACATTGACTACTTGCGACTGTTCCTAAGGTTTTGTACAGGCTCCGATATGATCGTCCAAAACAGTATCTACGTACGCTTTATAAAATGTGACACGTCGGCGGTATTACGGTGTCCGACATCTCACACTTGTGGATGTGTTCTAGAAATCCCGATTTCCTACACACAAGATCAATACGTCGTCTTCAAATCAGATTTTTTTACATTGCTAAAAAATAGATACTGGCAAATGGATATAATCTAAATGTGTCTTAATTCAGCTTTCTTAACATTTCAACAAACGTAGAAAGAATGACAATTTAGAATTTGAGTTTTTTGATATTACAAATCAAGAGAATTTGAATTACCTTGATTTTTTTTTACTTTTCGGGGAAATGTAACATCAGTGTGATGATATTACAGTGCTGAAGGAATAAAAGATACTATTTCCCAATATTGTAGTATATAAATTCATTTTTAAAGTTTCCGAAACAAAACATGTTATGGAGCAACAAATGTTTTTGCCGGAGACAGAAGTTTTACTCATGTCCTTCTGTACTTCTGTACGCCATTTACGTCCATCCGTTTGTAGATTTACAAGATATTTAGACGATAAAGAGATGTGAAATAAGTGTACGCGACTCAACTAACATTAAAGAAACGGCAATTTAAAAAATCACAATGGAAAACAGCCAGCAGTCTTCAACATGACCAGAGGTCACTGCTCGCTGTCTTGCATTTGCCCAAGACTAAAAATACAATACATAAGATTCAAACAAATCCCTTGATTATCAAAGAAAGACCCATTTCTGAACATAAAGCAAAAAACAGATAGTAGACAAGGACAAACAAAAGCTTTGACAAGGATTCCTGGCTTATAAAATGTGGCGGGGTTGAACTAGTTTTTTGGACCCAACCTTCCCCCTTTTGTTTATCTTGTACAAAGCACAAAAAATAACACACTTAAAAAATCAAATCGATAAAAGTTCAATTCACCAAGAGAGAACCTCAGACAAAAGAACTATACGAGAACAACGGGACGCAAAGGAACTCTCTTGAGAACACTCGCAGTTACTGACAGCTAGCTAAGAAGCATTTATCGATTGATGTAAAAAACTCAAACATATCGATTCTTAATCCAACATAACACTTCAAAAAAATAATGATTTAGTATTATATCATCACACAAAACCGACATATTTGACCGTTGTAATGCTTCAAAACAATACAATAGTCAAAAAGTAAAAGATTAAAGTTTTAGATTTACTATCAAATTATCAATATTTCTACCAAAAACACCAAATTTAAAGATTTTACTATAACTTCCAACTTGTATCCTTTCTTTAATAAGTTTTTAAGCCAAATTACCATGTCAAGAGGATTGTTTTTTAATTTACGTGCCTTATAAACTACATTTCCATAGAATTCGGGATGTGATATTCCTTTTACAATAAAGAAAAAACGACGTGTACAGTTATTTTTTTCAATAAGATACCCATATTTATGAACGAATTTAGTAAAAGATTTGACTAATTTGTGGTATCGATAACTTTGTTTTAGCAATTTTTCTGTAATGAAACGGTTTTTGTCCTAGCTTGGTTGTTTATTAGTAAAAGCTGTCTATGCCCTAAGATTTCCATTTCTTCGTCTGCATGTTTGTGACATGTTTGTCAAATGTTTCTTGCGCGCACAATAGTTTTTGTTTGTCTAGCTATCTTTCACGAAAACGAGGGAGTATAAAATTGGGCTTTCCGTCCGCCCGTCATTTGGTCCTGATTTGTTTGCTAGGAGTAACGATTGAATACCTTGTTAGCATATTTGCTCAGATTAAAGTCCATGATGTAAGAAGCCTGCAAGTAATATGGCCATAAAAGTTTTGTCATGCTTCGGATCTTTTGTATGCAACTACAACGATTGAGTAAAGTGGCACACATATGCATTTCACAAAGTTTGTCGGCGCAACTCCTCTGAAACTACTGAACTGATTTCAATGAAACTTGGTAAGTAGGAAGGACACCATAAATATGTAGTTGTGCATTTGACCAGGAAATTTTGATCCTCAAATTTTTGTGGGAGTTACAGCCCTTTGAACTTAGAAATCTGCTGAAAATCCTCATTTTGCATCTTGTCAGCGCAACTTCTCTAAAACTATTGAACCAATTTCAACGAAACTTGGTTTACAGGAAGGACACTATATGTTCTTGTGCATGTTACCGAGAAATTTTGATCCTCAAATTTTTGTTGGATTTACAGCCCTTTGAACTTAGAAATTTGCTGAAAATCCTCATTTCGCATCTCCCCTGAAACTACTCTTAATTGACTGTTGGCAACACGACGGGTGTGCTATAGCAAGCAGGAACTGCTTACTCTTCCGGAGCACCTGAGTTCACTCTCGTTTCGACTGGAGTTCTCGTTGTTGACTGATTTTCGGTGATTTTTGTGTTTCCATGTTTGCGTGTTGTCTGTTTTTGTCCCGTTCTTGTTGGTGTTTACTTGTTTTGTCTCTGCCCTTTCGGACTTTTGACGTTCGGATACCCCGTTGGTACCTCTGCTTCTACTTAACCGATTTCAACGAAATTTGATATGTAGGAAGAACACCGTATATAGTTGTGTATATTACCAGGAAATTTGGATCCTCAAATTTTTGTGGGAGGTATTGACCTGTTGAACTTAAAAATTTTGGGGGACACGGGGGGGGGGGGGGGGGTCGCGTTTTGCAGGCAAAACAAACTTTAATTTCTTTTTTCTTATTGATAGCATTATTTTATATAACAGAAACCTTTCTTCAGAGTTTTTTGTTTCTTTTCCTCTGCTGCCAAAATATTTGTTTTCATCAAAAATAATTTTTTAAGTATTTAAAATTTAGCTGTCAGTAGCAGTGAGTGTTCTTCAGAGACTTCCTCTATGTTTACTTTACTTATTGTAACAGAGTCTTGTTGAATTAAAATTTATGATTTGCTTTTTACTTTTGTTTTGTTTTGTGCTTTGTTAAGAAGTTATTTGTCCCCCAATCGTGTACATTGATGATGATTTTTGCAGTTTTTCCCAAACACCTTAGAAGAAACAATAAGAGTGTTAGAAAAGTTTGCAATGCAACATTTCATTCAGATCTCAAAAATTGATACTTGGGTTAAAATTGTCCGAAGTCCCGTTTTAAGCTCATCTCGACCGAAGGTCCATGTGAGCTATTGCCATCACTTGACGTCCGTCGTCGTCGTCTGTCGTCCGTTGACAATTTAATAAAATATGATATTAATGAAACTGGGTATGGTTGATTATTAGGGTGTCCATCACAAAATTTGTGCTTTGATTTTTGATTTGTCCAAAAAACCATGGCCGACATGGCTAAAACTAGACTAGAGGGTTAGACTACTGTTTTTTGGCTTGTAAATCAAAAAGTATAAGAGAAGGTCCATGTGCGCTATTGCCATCACTTGACGTCCGTCGTCGTCGTCTGTCGTCCGTTGACAATTTAATAAAATATGATATTTAATGAAACTGGGTATGGTTGATTATTAGGGTGTCCATCACAAAATTTGTGCTTTGATTTTTGATTAGTCCAAAAAACCATGGCCGACATGGCTAAAACTAGACTAGGGGGTTAGACTACTGTTTTTTGGCTTGTAAATCAAAAAGTATAAGAGATACAGAAAATCGGATTCCACCTTTCTTCAGCAGCAAAATTCATTGGGTCGAAGTTGTCAGATGACTCCATTTAGTGGTTATGACCCTTTAAATAAAGTAATAAATTGCATTTTTTCATGCTTTTGCTCTATAGAATGAAAACTATTGCAGATAAAGAAAACCTATTGCTTGCTTAAACCTTCAGTTCATTGATTTTTTCAAAAATCTTGACCCTCTAAAGGTCAAATATATCGTTTTTCATGTTTTTGGCCTATAGAATGACAACTATTGCAGATAGAGAAAAGCTATCGTTGCTTAAACCTTTAGTTCATTGACCTCTACAAAGTCTCCATTGGTTTGAAGATGTCAGATGACCCCTTTTAGGGGTAATGGCACTTTCAGGGGAAAAAAACCCCTTTTTTCATATAAAATGAAAACTATTGCAGATAGAGAAAAAACTGTTGTTGCTTTGACTTTCAGCTCATTGAGCTCTACAAATGTCTACATTTGGTCGAAGATGTAAGATGACTCCTTATAGGGGTTATGGCCCTATAAAGATCAAAATAGAATTTTTCCCCTAAAGAATGAAAACTTTTGCCTAAGGAGAAAAGCTGTTGCTTGCTTGAACATTCAGGTCATTGAGCTCTGCAAAAGTCTCCATTGGGTCGAAGATGTTAGATGACCCACTATAGGGGTTATGGCATTTTTCCCTATAGAATGAAAACTATCGCAAATAGAAAAAGCTGCTGCTTGCTTAAATCTTCTGCCCATTAAGCATTCAAAAGTGTCCTTTGGTTCAGGTAAAAGTTGTCAGATGACCTCTCATAGCGATAATAGCTCCTAGAAGAGCCCTTGTTCATTTTGTCTTTGTTTGGTGTAATAAAGAGTCAGTTAATTGGGATGTCAGTCCATAGAAGACGGCATAAATAATCAACCGATGAACAGTCTACAAAGTAAATGGCTATCTGCTACTTGATTGGGTGGTTTCGCGCTAAATCAGGATCGCAGTAAAGAGTCATTAAAATGTGTGCTGCTTTTTTCGATGAAATCGGGATTGCATACAGCATTTAACTGTACCCTTGAACAGAAAAACACGAATCGAGGGATTCTTAGCGCAAAACATGCCTTGGCTTTGACCAACATTTTCTGTATGAATGACATTTTACAGAAACCAGCTTCTTTTATTGACAAGTGCTATATAAACCATATTGGTATGGTAATTGCATCCTTAAATACTTAGCACAATGCATGTTTCGGATGCTTGCTGTAACCAACTTTTTTACTTGGAGAACACAACCTGCAATACCTGTATGGTCTCTCAATTTTAGGGAAGAGCATATCTGATAAGTCAATGTTAACAAAATCGAACGAGGTGTCTATTATTTAAAACAAAATCGTGAAGTATGAGTCATTTTTTTAAGTGTAACCATGAACCTTTCTTTCAAAAAGACGTCATCAGTTAAAAAAATCTGAACATTATTAATGAGTTATTGTCAATGACAAGTCTCTAAAGAGATGCTTTGAATGGAACGACTTCAAATAGTAGATCTAGAAGATAATGAAATGTGCAAGGAATAGGTGTTCGTGACACAGTCCACATTAACAATCACAACGAAAAACAGCCAGGCCAGTAAGCGTTGCTCGATGTTTTGTCAGTGGCTTAAAACATGATGCATACAAACCAATCCAGTACTGAAATCCTCAGAAAAAGAACATTAAAATGACAAGTATAGACAGACGTTTGGGTCTAGGATCGACAGAGGCATGTTTAACGTTGGGGTTAACTAGTTGTCTAAGGTCATGCTTTCCTGTAACAGAGCACAGAAATCAACAAGTAACAAGAGTTAACACTAAAGTATGTCTCGCCTGCCGGCACCATCATAAACAATTATTCTTTCTTACTTCCACTATATTTTGAATTTAGGTGGATTTTCATTTTCTGAGAACAAAAGATGTTTATAGAACTTAAACATTGCAATTATATGCAATAAAAATAATCAAAGTCGCTCAACCGGAAAACCAAGGTCAAGGTCAAAAGATGGGGATGCAACTGTGCTAAGCTACTACTGGGGCATAAACATACCAAGTTTCATCAACCTAGGACCTATAGTTCTTGAGATATGGAGGAGCTCGCAAAATTTTTCCATTGCTATTATATGAAAATTGTCAAAGTCACTCAACCGGAAAATCAATGTAAAGGTCAAAAGATGGGGATGCAACTGTGCTAAGCTACTACTGGGGCATATGCATACCAAGTTTCATCAATCTAGGACTTATAGTTCTTGAGATATGGAGGTGCTCATAAAACATTTTCAAAAAGTTAACGCCGCCGTCGCCGCCGCCGCAGCCGCCGCAGCCGCCGGTCACAAAAATGAAATCGTTTAAAGTAACTTTAAACAACTAACGTTTTAGACGTCAAATAACTTTATTAGAGAACATACAATAAGAAATCAGAAAAAATCTCTTATTAGTATACGTCTTAACGAAAGGTATAATGCCACGCCTTCTTTTGATGTGAGCGGAGGAGTTAAATTATTTTCTGTCATGTATATTACTAACAATTCAAACATTTCTGCATCACAAGTTGGCCCCTCTCTGAAAACACACTCCATTTTACAAGCATCAATGTCTCCTTGGGCTACTCTGATCATGTAATTTCTGGAAGAGAACATTTCTGGTGTCATATATAATAAAACAGGACGACCATGTGGTACGTTTTCGTTCTTGCAAGGTCTAATTCTGTGGCAGTCCCAGACAGCTGCAATATTATCCAGATCTTTCTGAAATAGTTGAAAAAAAATAACATTATTTTTTTTTTTGTTCAAGGATCAATGGTTATATATTTTTTATAAGTTAAAGTACCAATGGCATTTGTAAACGCATCTGTAAAATATCGACGTCTAATGTACCAAAAACTTCGCAGAAAAAAACCATATTGTGTTGTTTAAAGGCCCGATGATGATGAGTTTGCAGTTGTAGATTGTCATATCTGTCTTGAATGACATCTATTATTTTGTTCTGTACCAATAGATCGTCAATACAGATATTACATTACAATCGAGTTTAAGAACGGTATGAATTAAAAAAAATCAATGGTAAGCATTCAACATCAATGAGCTCTATATTTTAAGAACTGTGAGTGGTCATTTTTTATTTTTTTTTATTTTCGTTCAGTGTTTTCTGTTACTCAAACATTTAAACAGCAAATTTTATTGTTTGTACGGATGGAATTTACAAACTAATATTACCTGTAACAATGCAGAAAAGCAAAACTGTACTAAATTCCTATCTAGTACACTACCAGTAAAGTTGCCATTATCTCTCAAAGCTCCCAAAGTGTCCATCCAAAATTGACTGCATTCTTTTCTTAGCGTACACCAAAACCGTTCGATTCTTTCATTATGCATACTTGCTCCATAGATAAAACTATCTTCCCCGGTTAACACTTGCTGCATTCTTGCAATGTGACCATTTTCAGTTCCCATGTCTCCTCTTATGCGTTGTGGGCAACCACGAAGCTGATTTACAGCATTTATATAGTAGCCGGCAATAACTCTAGGGTTACTACTTGTATGATAAACATTAAGCCAGATCATATGCCTTGAGAATCCATCTATACAACCGTTAATACACAGACCAAAAGGCTTTAATTTATCATAAGAATCAACATGCCATAGAAAATTCGGCCCCTTGGCAAAGTATTCTCTTCGTTTTAATCGGTTTTTAAGCCGGATTTCTATGCCTCTTGGATCTAATATTTTCATGATATTATAAACTGTATTTCGTGATACTGTTAACCCGTAAAGCAAACACTTTTGATGCATCCATCGATATCCATGCATTCGCCCAGATCCCTCTAATTGCTCATAAATGAACGGGATAATTATATCCAAATCTGTATTACTTTTTCGTCGGAACAGTCTCTGTTTGCTTAAAATTCGCTTAAGAGTTCTTAAACTGATAACTTTTCCATGGTTATGTACTAACGAATATAGAATTTCCTTATAACTAAATCCTAAACGGAAATAAAAGGCCGCTGCGGAATCAACGTCCATGGCTGCATGTGCATGTATATAATAATTCTCTATTCAAAACGTTTCTTATATACATGAAATAAGTGGCGGCCGCCAAATAATAAGTGGCGGCCGCCAGATAAATTAAGTGGCGGCCGCCAGATAATTAAGTGGCGGCCGCCAGATAAATTAAGTGGCGGCCGCCAAATAATAAGTGGCGGCCGCCAGATAAATTAAGTGGCGGCCGCCAAATAATAAGTGGCGGCCGCCAGATAAATTAAGTGGCGGCCGCCAAATAATAAGTGGCGACCGCCAGATAAATTAAGTGGCGGCCGCCAGATAAATTAAGTGGCGGCCGCCAGATAATTAAATGGCGGCCGCCATATAATTAGTGGCGGCCGCCAGATAAATTAAGTGGCGGCCGCCAGATAAAGTAAGTGGCGGCCGCCAGATAAAGTAAGTGGCGGCCGCCAAATAATAAGTGGCGGCCGCCAAATAATAAATGGCGGCCGCCAGATAGTAAGTGGCGGCCGCCATATATTTAAGTGGCGGCCGCCATTTATTAAGTGGCGGTCTCCTGTTAAAAAGAAATATTTCATTCTTAATTGGCACTAATGGGCTTCCATACAATACATAAAAAAACAAAAACATATATACAAGAAGGTACGCTGTGAAACAAAAGTTATAATTACATGTATTGAATTAAAATAAATAAATACATTTCCTTTTTTGAAAAGTAAAAATCATAACATTTTAATTTAAAAACTTCTAGGTTTTTACAGAGTTTTATATCATTTGGCATTTCATTCCATAAATTTACTGCTGTATAATAAAAATAAAATTTTTTTACGCGCTAGCACGAACATTTTTTTTTTTATTAACAAAAAATCAGTAAAAAATTCCATCCTGCCGGTTTCTAATTCTAAACACTGCCCTGCCTTTTTATTTCTGGATTTTTGCCATCCTGCCTTTGTACCTCAAATTCCGCCATAGTCCCCTGGTTGCTCCCTAACAATAAAACAGACCCGTTCGTCGGCGCACTAATATAATTAAATAAATCCTCATGGATGTGTAGGGTGTTGACTTTCATGAGCCAATTTTCGTTTAAATTTTGCTATATTTTTTTTAATTTTTTTTTTATATCAGCAGTTTCATCTGGTTTCAAAATAATAGCATTCCTGTTTTCACTTTCCGGCGCCTTTAAATATTTTATCCTGTGGAGTGGGCTTAATTGTGCTTTTTTTATGTCGCCTGCAACGTGTTGCAGAAGCGACATATAGGGGTTACTTTGGCACTATCCGTCGTCTTGCGTCGTCCTGCGTCGTCCTGCGGCATCACAAAAATTTCCGTCGCAGTTTTCCAGACAACTACATGTCACAGCCGCTTGATATTTGGGATGTAGCTTCATCACAGAGTACTTTAAGGTGTAAAGCGATTTTATGCCCGAAAAATAACTACTTCCTGTTTGACGAATACTTAATGTTTTATATATAATGGACATCGAATGCCAAATTTTCGTCACAGTTTTCCAGGCAACTACATGCCACAGCCTCTTGATATTTGGTATGTAGCTTCATCGCATAGTACTATAAGGTGTAAAGCGATTTTATACCCGAAAAATAACTACTTCCTGTTTGACGAATACTTAAACTTTTATTTACATGTGTATAATGAACATTGATGCCAAATTTTCATCGCAGTTTTCCAGGCAACTACATGCCACAACCTCTTGATATTTGGTATGTAGCTTCATCTCATAGTACATTAAGGTTTAAAGCGATTTTATGCCCGAAAAATAACCACTTCCTGTTTGACGAATACTTAACGTTTATAATGGACATAGATGCCAAATTTTCGTCACAGTTTTCCAGGCAACTACATGCCACAGCCTCTTGATATTTGGTATGTAGCTTCATCGCATAGTACTATAAGGTGTAAGGCAATTTTATAGCTGAAAATTAACTACTTCCTGTTTGGCGAACAAACATAGATACGCAGGCGACATATGCCTTCCGGGGAAGGCTCCATCTAGTTTGTTTGTATGTTTGTTTGTTGATTGATAAGCCATCAATTTCAGCTTGTTGTTCAGATAAACCTTTGTGAGAACCATATACGATTGATGTGAGGTTAACCTTAGAAATTTCAAACTTATGGTCAACTAATGTTTTCTTTGTTGTTGAGTAATACTCTAATGCACGTTTGTATAGTTCTTTTAGAAGTTATTTTTCATTGTTGATCAGCATCTTTAAAACCGGACCAAAAAATGTAAGAGTAATTTTTGATGCAAAATGTTTGAGAAGGCCGGAAAAACCCATATAATAATTAGGTATTGGGAATGCTAACTACTTTATTGAGATTTGAAAAATACAATATGTGAATCTCATGTACTCGTCTAATTCTTTATTAAGAACAGTATTATTGTGATAATACAATTACACAATAAAAACAAAAACACTTAAACACAATTACAAGATCCCAAAAGACAATCAATTGCTTAAGAATCCATATGTTTTTCACATAAAAATCCACCAAGTGCAGACCCATCGACTTCCTCCCACTCATATTCCGACGTTTTAGTCATGGCGAGATAATCTTTTTGATTATGACCAAATGGAGCTGTAGGGCTCCAGTTAAAGTAAGACATTGGTTGTCCATCATTATACAGCCAGGTGCCCTCTTTGATACTGTCACTTCCTTGTATATAGACCAGACTCTGGTTAAAATAACCTGTAAGTAAACAGTGTGTTATTGCAAATTAGACTTAAAAAAGACACTATAAAGACAAATAATATCAGCAAAATTAATTCACGTCAGAGGCAAAATAACTTTTCTAACTAGATTCATGTATGACATACCCGTAGCCAGGGGGTTCGAGGGGTTCGGACGAACCCCCCCCCCCCTTGGGCGAAAAAATTGAAAATTACAGGTAAAAAAAGCTGAAATTTGGTTAAGCACTATTAAAAAAAGAAATATTTTGCCAATCGAACCCTAAATCGAAACCCCCCCTACAAAAATTCTGGCTACGGGTATGTATGAATGTGTTTTTGCATTTACTCAATTGTGCAGATTTTATAGTACTTTTATTCACAGATAACTGAACCATAACCATCAAACTTTGTAAAGTTTTAATAATTTATCCGTGTATTACTAATTTTGTAAAACCAGAACATCAATGCCTCTAAACTAGTTGCAAAGCAACATGACTTTGCCTGCCAGTTTTATTCTTACTAAAATTCATGAGCATGATATTTTTGCTATACTCAAGTCAAGTCAAGAGTATGATTGACAATTCGTTACACTTATTCAAAAGCAAGTTCTGCCGATGACAATTTATATAACCGTGACGGTTAGCGCTGCTGGTGGAGTTTTATAGAAGTTTTACAAAAGTTCTTCCATGGATCTTTCACACGTGATCGAATTTTTCAATCTTTTCGCGAGTGAAGCGCAGCGGCACGAGCCAAAAGATCACGAGTGAATCATCGCCGGGTTTCAAAGAAGCCGTGTAGGTACCTATTTCTTCCATAAAAAATAAACTTTTATGGACTGAATTTCATTCGTTTGTAAAGCCTTGCATTTCATTGGTCGGTGTCAACAACCCGTATCGATACCGACGGTTTTCGTTGTCTAGCCTGGCTAATTTTGGCATTTTCGGTGTATTTTTCTATGCTCTTTATATTCATATAGAGCGTTTGAAATTTTCAATTTTTGGATAGAGCGCCTCTGAGGTGTCTAGATTAGACTAACACGCGTCAGGCGTAGCAAAATTTTTTGTCTGAAACTTTGTTGTAATTTTTATTTTTAGCATCTGTGAAGGTAAGCGCTGCTGATGGAGTTACCATGGGTTATTTTCAAGAGAAGGCAACTTAGTATTTACCTAATTCCGTGGCAAGATAGCTCTGCTTGGCTTGGTTGTCGATTTTTAGTAGACGTCCTCCGGTATTTATACATGTGACGTTAGCTTCTTGAATAGTGCTCTGGTCAGAAAAGTACTTGTAGCACAGAGAAAGAGCTCGATTGTGCTTAAATCCGTCTTTGTACGGACAATATGCTGAAAGGTGAAATTTTCTTGATTATACAAAATGTGGATATTATTTACCATACTACAATACTACATGTAACTTACAAAAATTTCAAATGCAACTAAAAAAGCAAAAAATAAACAAAAAATAAAAACCAAAGGACAAAATAATTTGTATTGGAACCGTTTACAGCACGCGATGCATTGGACCTAAGATTAGTAAAAGTGACATTCGAAGAGTAGATAACGAAAACTTACAGCCAAATACATTGTAATACCGCCATCCATTTTCAATTTTCCATTGTCCTCTGTCCGGAACTTCAAGTCTTATCAAACGACAGCGCGTGCTGTTTTGATGATAGAAATAAGCAAGACAGGACATTTCTTGGAGACAATAAAAAGCACATTTTCGCACACTTTCTGACTTTAATTCCCTAAGTATATATTGGTCTAAAACTTTGTTGGTGTCTTTTAGATTTTCTGTGGCAAATGCAGAGCTCAATCTTGGAGGCGAGGCGCTTTGTACCTGTTGAAAACACAAGACCACCAGCAGAACAAGTTGACTTTTCATTCTGTTGGCTGTAGAGAGCATTGAGTGAATATGTGGTTAAGTCATATAAACTTATGGAGACAAAATTGACCTTTGAATTAATTGTATGAAGATTACTAGAGAAGAATTATTGGTTCTGAAAGTGGTCTTAAAATGACTTTTTAAAAAGATTAAATAAGGATTTGAATGAAAAACGCATTTCATGTTCATTAGGTCAATGTTGAGCTCTTCCCCTAGTTGTTTTTCTATTTTCGCGTGATAAGAGGTAATTATTTTTCAATGTATGCTGTTCATTCATGTATTAACGCAACAGACAGAAATTAAGAAACAGAAATGAAGCAATTGTAATTTACCAATAGAACATCGAAGCAAATGACAAAACAATTATCTAGTTATCGTCTACAAGCTAAACGTTTAATTTGAGATGATGAACAGAAAACGAATAATCATAAAAGACTCAGACCATCTTTTTAAACAATGAAGACATGATGACATGTATGTTGCTCAATCCGTTTCTTACAAATAAACATCCACACATTGAGTGATACACCAATGAATAACCCAAATGACACATAAAGCAAACCCTATAAGTTAATAAATCAGTCACTAGATCTTGATCGTGGATTGCCGTGTATAAGGCGCATTTATGTATTATGCGCTCCCACCTTTCTGACACAGTGAAAATCTGGGGAAAAAAAACGAAGCATGTTTGTAATGTGCAGGATATTTTTCTTTGACAGAACATGCAAGTATCAAATAAAGTTAATTCCTCCATTGACATATGCACTGTCCTCTTTTTACATAGAGAAAGACCACAGATGAAGATCTTTTATAAGAATCATTATAGGATATGCCGAGTTAGTGATATTTTAATAAAAAAAACTGCCTCCATAATCAGTTTTTAATAAAAATTACAATAAAGTTCCAGACTAAATTTTGCTACGTTTGATGCGTATTTCATCTATTCCAGACTCATCAGAAGGGCTCTACCAAAAATATTGAAAAAGCCAATTATGATTATGAAGAGCATAGAACAATAAAACAAAAAATGCTGAACCAAAAAACCAAATTATTTCTTAAATCAACCTAAGCTGGGGTAGGAAAAACTTTTGGGCTTTGATAATTTTGAAATTTAAGTGATGATGACAGAGATTTTTCAAGCAATTGTGAAGGCAACCTTAAACCCTACTGAAAACAAGTAGGTAGAAAGACAGTCACAACTTGAAACCAAATAAGCAAAAATGCTTTGAATACTTGAATGTTTTTACTTTTTAAAAATTATTGTGATCAAAGAACATGTAAATGTCTTTTGTAATTGCTTATGGAATGGATAATATGATTAGATAATACAATTTTTATACAGTTGATTGCTTCATTCCATGATATATCTACATGTTTTTGTGTTCTATGCTTCATAAAGATCAAAATAGTGGTTCCTGATAAATTTCACTTGAATATAAAGGCACAACTGTGTATAATATACAAACAGGAACAGAGGCCTAAAAGAGATTATAGTCAATGTTACTTTCTCTATATTCAGAGAGGAGGTATTTCCTTAGAAAATCTGAGATGGGTTTAATTGTTTGCACTATTATTTTATCTGGAGCCAATGTCATGATGGTGTGCAGAGGACCAGAGGTCACTGGTCACAATAGAGGCTGTTGAATCTGTTTTCCAATGCAGATTTTTCAAATTTATGTTGTTTAAGCTGTTTGGCCATGTACACTTATTTCAAATATTGTTTTACCTTAGGACTTTATTCCTATAGCTCATCTTACTGAGGTTTCATTATTATTCGTGGGGTATCAATTTTCATGGCTTTCCTGGATGGGCTGGACCCATGAAATTTGATTCCTCACAAAAAGGAAATATTGCATTGATCTGTATGTGGCAGACTTCAGAACCACCAACTGACAATCCATGAACTGATCCTTTTCCATCAAACAAAGAAAATTGGTACCAATGAAAATAAATGAACCCACAATAATAGGAATGAAGCATTTTACAGCACTATATCTTTTATTGTGATAAATAATAGCATAATAATTCTATGCTTTTTAAAGATTCAACATATTTTAGAACAAAGTTAATTATATATATATATATTAACAAATAAAGCATGTTCCATTCAAAATTGTCTTTACATGTACATGTACTCATAAAAATGTGAAAAATGACATCAAACAAATAACATGAACTACACAAAGATATGTAAACTTGCATCAACATTTAAATTGCTGTAGCAAAATATAATAATAATCAAACACTTTATAAAATGTTGTTACATGATGATAAACCATGATATTAAGCTCTATATTTGTTTAATTTGTAGATGGTTTGTAGAATGATGATGTAATATTATAATGATAATGATATTTATAATGCTGACATTAAAACCAATTTATTTAAGTGATTTTTGACATCTCTTGTGACATAGACTTCGCTTATTTTAACTTCTGTTTTGATCATTAAAACCATTGAGAGGTTACTATGTAAAGATAGGTGTACAAAATACCTCTCATCAGAACATTTTGAATGGGTAGTTCTATGTGACCAACTTTTATGGTCAGCGGTTTGAGTTGTTAAAGAGAGGACAAAAATGAGCTGCTGTTTATAATAATGAACAGAAAAAATTGCCAAAATAAAGTCACATTATGACACAATCATCTAGTATCATTTCTGCATACAGTTTTATAGCTGTTAAGGTTGCAAAAAGTGAACCTAAACAAATAAGAGCTGATAAGAATTTGAAATCAACAACCTGTCAAGGCATCAAACCTTTTTAACTTTTAACCAAAAAGGTTAAACAAAAAATTTACTAACTTCTTTTGTAATTTGTTTCAAATAAATCTGCAAGATAACAAATGCATTTCATTTAGTGTAAGATTGTTAATTTTAAAGACATAAAAAACAAAAGTAAACACTTTAGGCTTACAATGTACAAAACATTTGACAAAAATATTTCTGTAAACACTCTTTATTTACTCTGGCTTAAGCAACACAGATACTTCTTATTTTACAAAATAAATATATATGTCATACAACACTTTTTCCTGGAATACAAAAAGAATCTCTCAAACAACTTAGAGAAAAAAAATAAACCATATAAAATTCCCATAATTAACAATGTCTATAATAGATGCCCTGGTTAAAATCAATATGGAACTGTTTCAGAAAAATCCTTTCATTGGTAATCGAGATGTTTTTGACATTTTTTTATGATCAGTTACCTCCTGTCACTGATTTGAATTACTGTTGTTTTTTTTTCATAAAAAAAACTCATTCTAAAGGTCATTCTGTCTTCATTAAGATTCAATTTTAAAATTTGTTATTTTAAAATATTTTCAATTTATATTTGATGGGTCTACCATGGGAATTGCTTGGAGACCACTGTAAATAGAAAGAAATACAGGTTTCACAACTATATTAACTATATTAATTATAGATATTGATTTTTTTCAAATTGAGTGAACAGTAGGTATTTGCTAAATAAGGAAGCAAGCATTTGTAACTTTCCTTTTGACAAATATCTAATGAGTGTGATAAAAATCTGTATCACTTCACTTTTTATGTGAGACCCTTTTCTTTTACTGTCAATTGTGAAAAAAATCTCCAAATTACTATTGAACCATTGATGGTACATGTGTATACGGTAAATCTCTGCAAAACTAAAATACAAGTAAATTTGCATCATCTATTTATTTTATAATTTTTTATAAAAAGTAGAAGTTCTTATTTTACTTTTGTATTCAAATTGTTTGCGGTATTAACTAACAAATGGATTTATGCAAAAGGAAGCATCCTTTGCATGAGCTCCTTATGTAACTGCAAAGTTATGCTCAGATTTCCTATCAGATACCATGAAATTGAATACCTGTGTTTCAGAAGTGGGATACACAAGAAAGTATCATCACACAAGAAATAGATAATGTTGCACAACAGTAAGAGAATATAAAGTGTATGCCTTATGAAGGTGGGTTATGTTGTACATGTACTTTTTCACTTATTACACAACTTAAACCATTTGAAATGGAAAATTGATAGAAAATATGAAAACTGGAAATGAACATTCATTTTAAATATTCATCTAACTGGCCTTAAAGAATAAAGTTGCTATTTAAATCACATATAATGACTTTCAATACTAGTATTTCCATATGCATTCATTTCATTCATAAAACATAGCTTTTGGTTAAACATTTTGACCACTAAATACATTACACAAACATGTAATTTATACAATAAAATAAAAGAAATATCTTAAATATAAACATCCTATGCTTGAAAAAGTTCTTGTACCAGACATATACAAACATGTTTTCTTAATTCTAAAAGTTTAAAATGAAATTATCCTCAGGTTTTAAAATGAAATTTTAATTTGAACATAAACAAAATAATTAATGTAAAATATCTTTTTCAACTTTGTTAATGACTTGCTAAATTAAATGACCATAAGAGATAGTCTTCTAAATAGAGATTCACTCTCTTTAGATGTCAGACTATCTCTTATGATCATTGATATAAAAAGAGTCATAATGTAAAAAAGAGGAAAATCATATTTAATTTGAATTCCAAAATTAAATGGTAATTAATTTCTGTCAAAAGGCTGAAAGATGAAAAATTTTTCCCAATTCAAAGAAAATTTTCAAAAAAGAGTAAATTAAATGAAACAGTTTTTACTACCTGATCATATAAATACCCTCACTGTCAAAGATAAAAAATCAACAATAATATATTTAATATCTAGATTAGAGATTTATATGTTATTTTTTAAATATCTATTTATGATTTCCCTACTAATATTTTAATCGTATACAATAATTCATAATTGTCTAACCCATACCAAAAATGATTTGTAACTGCTAATCATGATAATGTTACTTGGTTTTTGTTTTTTCACCTTTATTGTGCATGCTAAGGTTCATTAATATGTTTACCCTAAAATGCCTTAATTTTAAATTGATTTTTCAGTATGTGTTAAGCAAAGATTGCATATGGAATTAAAAAATAAACCATAGCAGGACCTGGATAGATATAAATCAATTTTTGTATCATTTTCCTGCTTAATTTTGCAATTTCTTAGTTCTGCTTTTTTTTTCAATTTTGAGCACAGCCAATTTTGGGTAAATATCACTTACACCCTTTCATGTGGGCTCATGCAAAATTTAATTATAAATTAACTTAAAGTGTTCACCAACATGTCAGTTAGGGATAATTTGTCCTTTTTGAATAGAAAAAAATGTGCCAAAAAATTATGCTTTCTTCAAAAAGAGTGTCAGTATAATAAGGTGGTCCCATATCTAGGTCCTATTATACTTTATTTGTCTTGATAATATGTAGTATGTGCTGTACATATACAAAGATTTTCTTCAAACAAGAGGCTCCCAGGAGCCTGAATCGCTCACCTGGTCTTGATGTTGACCCTATACTTTTGTAGAGCTAAATGAGCTGAACATTTAAGCAAGCAACAGCTTTTCTCTACCTGCAATAGTTTTCATTCTATAGGCCAAAAACACCATTTTTCACCTATAAGGGGCCATAACCCCTATAAGGAGTCATCTGACAACTTCGACCCTATGAAGACTTTTGTAGAGCTAAATGAGCTGAACATTTAAGCAACCAACAGCTAATCTCTATCTGCAATAGTTTTCATTCTGTAGGCCAAAAACATGAAAAATGGCTATTTTTCAGGGGCCGTAACCCCTATAAGGGATCATCTGACAACTTCAACCCTATGGAGAATTTAGTAAAGCTAAATGAGCTGAACATTTAAGCAAGCAACAGCTAATCTCTATCTGCAATAGTTTTCATTCTGTAGGCCAAAAACATGAAAAATCGCTATTTTTCAGGGGCCGTAACCCCTATAAGGGGTCATCTGCCAACTTCGACCCTATGGAGAATTTTGTAGAGCTCAATGAGCTGAACATTTAAGCAAGCAACAGCTAATCTCTATGTGCAATAGTTTTCATTCTGTAGGCCAAAAACATGAAAAAATGCCATTTTTCAGGGGCCGTAACCCCTATAAGGGGTTATCTGACAACTTCGATCCTATGGAGACTTTCGTAGAGCTAAATGAGCTAAACATTTAAGCAAGCAACAGCTAATCTCTATCTGCAATAGTTTTCAAATGTAGGCCAAAAACATGAAAAATGGCTATTTTTCAACTTTAAGGGGCCGTAACCCCTATAAGGGGTCATCTGACAACTTCGACCCTATGGAGACTTTTGTAGAGTTAAATGAGCTGAACATTTAAGCAAGCAACAGCTAATCTCTATCTGCAATAGTTTTCATTCTGTAGGCCAAAAACATGAAAAAATGTTATTTTTCACCTTTAAGGGGCCGTAACCCCTCTAAGGGGTCATCTGACAACTTTGACCAAATGGAGACTTTTGTAGAGCTTTTGATGCTGAATCAGTAGCGTGGCCTCAGATTTCCTCTATCTCTTATACTTTTTGATTTATAAGCCAAAAACAGTAGTCTGACCCCCCTAGTCTATTTTTAGCAACGGCGGCCATGTTTTTTATCAAAGCATTTCAAAATGAGGATCGTTTGTTGCCAACATGTCATATATCATTCCTGCCAAGTTTCTGTTAAATTGGTTCAGTGGTTTCAGAGGAGAAGATTTTTGAAATTGTTAACGGACGACAGACGACGACGGACGACGACAGACGACGACGGACGCATAGTGATGGCATAAGCTCACATGGCCTTTGGCCAGGTGAGCTAAAAAAGTTCAAAATGTCTTGATGAACCCTAAATGCATAATACATAGAACTAAAAAAAATATCATTAAAAAGTAAATTAATACATAAATAACATATTCACAATAATATTCAGAACATATTCATTAGAAATATTTTCATGAATATTTATCATGCATAATCAATAATTTATAATGAATATTCATTAACACCATTAAGAGCTGAATTATTTATAGCCAACCAAATGTTCCATTCCCCCAAGCTGAACAGGAGTTCATCAAGGTACTTTTGAGTACTGGTGCTTAATCTATCTATAGAATGTTGTAATTTTTTTATCAGTTAAACTCACACATTCATTGAAAATGAAAACTACTCATAGGTAGATGTTTTTACCTAAAGGAAAAAATCTCCTATCTCTGAGAGAAAATTGCTTATATCTACGATTGTTGCTACAAAATAATATTTTTTTAATGAATTTAATGCTTAAATCAACTCTTTGACATTTATCTTTCTCATTTTCTTTTATACAAATATCCTTTATGAGCTATTTTTTCAATGTGAAATTTTCAACAGGTAAGTCTTTTATGCTAGGAAGATTTTTCCTTCATACAACAAGATAATCTCCTCTCTATAGATGTGAGTTTAAACTGATCAGAGAGATTAACTTCCATTGTGAGGATTAAGTACGGAAACTTCAAAGTACCTTGATGAGTCCCTGTTCAGCTTGGGGTAATTAATCATTTTATTGGCTATAACATGAGTTTTTTTCAAGGTTTAAAGTATGACTGAATGGAAAATAAACAGATCTATACAGCCCTCTCTGGCATGGTCCCAATACTTTGGGGATGTAGTTACAACCTAGACAACTAAAATCTTCTGTGGTCTTCAGCTCCCTTTACTGTCTGGCTTGATGTTCATTACTTTACAAACCCATTTACCAATATCTACTTCCATCTCTTCTGACTTCTTCACCCAGGGATGACCCTATAATGTAACATTGGATAGTTGATATCATTGAAGTTAACCATATGTTGAAACATGCAGTTTGGCTTGAGTAAAATATTTTTAAACAATGAATGCATTGTCAATCATGTTTTATTTCTCTAAATGATGATTATATGCTCAATATTGGGCGCAGTGATTTGCCGATAAAATATCTTGTATCTTGTTTTATTTTACAGAAGACATCATATGCTCATAGACAAATACAGGGTTTGTATCTCTCAGATGAGATTAACCTACACTAAATTGTTGGCAAATTGACAGGTGTGATAAAACAAGCAGGAACTGCTTACCATTCCTGAGCACCTGAGTTCACTCCCTTTTGACTTGAATTCAGCTGATTGCAATTAAGTACTATTCCACTAAAGGATCGGGGTGGCACATGGATAATTTCAATTTAAGATTTTGGGGTATAGATGCATTCAATTTTCCATAAATTGAAACCCAAACGTCCCAAAGCAGTTTTAACATTTTTAAATATAGTTGGTGCCTAGATAGTTTTTGACTGGTTATATAGAGAACAAGAGTTGACACTAAAGTATGTCTCGCCTGTCGGCACCATCACAAAACTCATTGAAGGTCTAGCTGAGCCTTCAGAAAAGTTAAGGACAAGGTCATGTGACAGATGACAGAATTCCATTTAACCATCACAAAAATGTCTTAAGTGTGTTCTAGATACCATAGTTATAGAGAAACAATGAAAAAAGACCAACATTCACTAGTCATTCAACCATGAAAATGGGGTCAAGGTTACATTACATGGTGACATCAGTTATGTATACCATAATCCCCAAATATCAGATGCCTAGCTATAATATTATACATTGTACTTTTCACTTAAGTCATTTTCCACCCAAAAATCATCTAAGTTCACAAAGTCACTGAACCATGAAAATGGGGTCAGGGTCACAAAACATAGTGTCGTTGTGTAGACCAAAACCCCAAATGTCTGTATACCAAATATCAGATGCCTAGCTATTATACTTTTAACTTAATTTATTTTCCACAAAAGATTAATTGTCCCAACAATCATCTAAGTGCACAGAGTCACTGAACCATGAAAATGGGGTCGATGTCTAATGGCATGGGGCCAAATGCATAGACCATAACCCAAAGTGTCTGTATACCAGATGTCAGATGCCTGGCTATTATACTTTTCACTTAATTTGCTTTCCACAAAAGTCTTACAAAGGGGTTTGTTGGCCCGAAAAAACATCTAAGTCCACAGAGTCGCTGAACCATGAAATTGGGGTCAGGGACAAACAGCATGGTGCCAGTTGCGTAGACCATAATCCCAACTGTCTGTATACCAAATATCAGATGCCTAGCTATTAAACTTTTCTTGTAATTCATTTTGCACAAAAGTCTTACAAAGGGGTCTTTTGGCCCGAAAAAACATCTAAGTTCACGGAGTCGCTGAACCATGAAATTGGGGTCAGGATCAAACAGCATGGTGCCAGTTGCGTAGACCATAATCCCAACTGTCAGTATACCAAATATCAGATGCCTAGCTATATTAAACTTTTCTTGTAATTCATTTTGCACAAAAGTCTTACAAAGGGGTCTTTTGGCCTGAAAAAAACATCTTAGTTCACAGAGTCGCTGAACTATGAAAAAAGGGGTCAGGGTCAAACGGCATGGTACCAGTTGCGTAGACCATAACACCAACTGTCTGTATACCAAATATCAGATGCTAGCTATTAAACTTTTCTTGTAATTGATTTTCCACAAAAGTCTTACAAAGGGGTCTTTTGGCCTGAAAAAACATCTAAGTTCACAGTCGCTCGCTAAACCATGAAATTTTGGTCAGGGTCAAATGGCATGGTGCCAGTTGTGTAGACCATAACCCCAACTGTCTGTATACCAAATATCAGATGCCTAGCTATTATACTTTTCTTGTAATTCATTTTCCAGAAAGTCTTACAAAAAAGTTTATGCCGTCGCCCCCGCTGCCGGAAAGTAATACCTATGTCTCGCCTTCAGCGACTAAAATCGAAGGCGAGACAAAAATTATGGAGGGAAAGGAGTAGAGCCACGAAGGCCTCAAACTGGCCCGCTATTTTTACCAATTTTCAAACTACTCCAACTTTTCGTTAATTTAACTTAAATTAGTTAAGGTATATAACTGAACTTTTCATATCTGTAAGATTTTACAAAATATTAACATCACAGGTTTAGCCTTGACATTTCAAACACTCCCCAAATTCTAAAAGTCTTAATTTTTCACACATTTTCACTGTTTTCTCTTCATATTTTGTCAAAATTAGTATTTGACAAATTCGTTGACCATCATAATTTTTATATAGTCAATTTATAACATAAAAATTCATATTTTTATTACAAAATAATTTTGGTCGACTGGTGTGGCCATTTTCATATTCATCGACTTATACATGAAAATCAAGGAAAAATGTCAAATATTGAGAATTTTTACAAAATAGACTGATTTTGAGCTCATTGCTTTCCTTGTTTATAATCAGTTGAACCAAAAAATATTGCAATTGTCTAATGAACACCAAGGCAGCATTTACAAGGAGGTATATCAAAGTTGAATTTTTGGGCCGATTTGGGGCCTTCATGGCTCTACTCCTTTCCAAGTACTTTTCACTGTAATGTAGAATGTAACTTAATTTTGACAGGTAATATCTCCTTAACCAAAGATTGACTTTAAAATTTAGTGTTTAAATTAAAATGACAACAAAGTTCCAGACATTAAATTTTGCTACCCCTGATGCGCGTTTCGTCTATTCAAGACTCATCAGTGGCACTCTACCAAAAATATTGAAGAAGCCAAAAAACTATATGATTATGAAGAGCATAGGACAATGGAACCAAAAATGCCGAAATTGGGAACCAAATTATAACTAAGATGGTCAACCTATATCTGGGGAAGGAAAAACCTTAGAGTTAAGGCAATTTTAAAATTTAACGGATAATTGAAAGCTTTGATGTGTTCTCCAACACAAATGTGTTTGTGTCAGAGCCGGCTAACCTCAGGGAACTAAAACTCCACCAGCAGCGCAACCTTCAATGGTGTTAGAAATAAAAATGATAACAAAGTTCCAGACATTAAATTTTGCTACTCCTGAATCAAAGTTTAAATCAAAGTTAACTAAAGTTCAACTAGAAAAACTTGTCTATGAAACACATATGGCCTTCCCATTATTGAAATATCATTGACCCCTACATGTATTACCTGGAATATGGGTCTAAACCAGGAAATTCACCAAAGATTTGATGAGTTTTCCTATTTATTTGTTATAATTATTGTGTTTTATGTTGCATAGTGTATAGTGTATAGTTGCATAGGGTATGTCATAAAGCACTTAGGGCAGTTTTGTTGAATTATATTTGGGCTATATAAATATGTATAAGAATAATAATATCGGGTAAAATATAGGTTGCAGTGACCTCTTTTCGTGTAGGTGGTGTCATACTTCTCTATACATATCTAATGGTGTAATATCATTGACCCTTAACATGTAGAATCTGAGATATGGACCTTAAGCAATAAATAAATCAAGGTTGTTCATGCGTAATAAATAAAAATGACAACAAAGTTCCAAACAATAAATTTTGCTACGCCTGACACGGTTTCGTCTATTCAAGACTCATCAGAGGAGCTCTACCAAAAATATTGAAAATGCCAAACACATTATGATTATGAAGAGCATAGAACAGTAAAACCAAAAATACAATACTGGGGGAACCAAATTATTACTAAGATGATCAACCTATGTCTGGGGTAGGAAGAACCTTAGGGATTAAACAATTTAGAAATTATGTCACAGTGACCTAATTTTTAGTGGGTTGTGTAGCACTACCTAAGACATATCTGGTGGTGAAATACCATTGGCCATTAACATGTAGTATCTGAGATAGACAATAGACAACAGACAATATTTATTTATTTTAACACATTTCCAATAAATGGCTAGATATGGATCTTGACCAAGAGCTTAAACAAAGTGTTAATGGAAGAGGTAAGTATGTTTTATTTACCATTAGTGATGCTAAGTCTGCCCTATCTGATGGGTTCTTCTTTAAACTGAAATGAGAAAATGGCAAATTATCTTCAAGATTGAATGAAAACATTTTTTATAGATTTATAATGTAATGTTAAGCAGAATAGGAAATGCTGGTTCTAGACAAAAAGATTTAGTGCTGTGATGGCAAGAATTGAATAAACCTGACAAGTACATGTACCTACTTTAAAAAAAAACTTATTGCAAGCTATTTTCACACGGGCTGTGTGTAAATGTTTGGGGTATCTAAGATACAGGTTATGTGAACAATCTGTGCACTTTTTTATTTTTCCTGGTTTGTGAATATGCATTATATATGTATTCTGTTAAATGGATAATTTGAAAGACTTTTTTTTCAAGATTTCCGTCAACAGACAAAAATAAGTGAAAACTAAAACACAATCAATAACAAGAGTTGACACTAAAGTATGTCTCGCCTGTCGGCACCATCACAGAATCCATTGAAGGTCTAGCTGGGCCTTCAGAAAAGTTAAGGTCAAGGTCATGTGACAGGTGACAGAATTCCATTTAACCATCACAAAAATGTCTGAAGTGTGTTCTAGATACCATTGTTATTGAGAAACAATGAAAAAAGACCAACATTCACTTAGTCATTCAACCATGAAAATGAGGTCAAAGTCACATGACATGGTGACGTCAGTTGTGTATACCATAATCCCCAAATATCAGATGCCTAGCTATAATATTATACTTTTCACTTAACTCATTTTCCACCCAAAAATCATCTAAGTTCACAAAGTCACTGAACCCTGAAAATGGGGTCATGGTCACACAACATGGTGTCAGTTGTGTAGACCAAAACCCCAAATGTCTGTATACCAAATATCAGATGCCTAGCTATTATACTTTTCACTTTATTCATTTTCCACAAAAGTCATACAAAGAGGTTTTTTGGCCTAAAAAACATCTAAGTTCACAGAGTCACTGAACCATGAAATTGGGGTCAGGGTCAAACGACATGGTGTCAGTTGCATAGACCATAACCCCAACTGTCTGAAAAGCAATTATCAGATGCCTAGCTATCATACTTTTCTTGGAATTCATTTTTCACAAAAGTCTTACAAAGGGTTTTTTTGTCCCCAAAAAACATCTAAGTTCACAGAGTCACTGAACCATGAAATTGGGGTCAGGGTCAAACGGCATGGTGCCAGTTGCTTAGACCATAACCCCAACTACTGTCTGTATACCAAATATCAGATGCCTAGCTATTATACTTTTCTTGGAATTCATTTTCCACAAAAGTCTTACTAAAGGGTTTTTTGGCCCAAAAAACATCTAAGTTCACAGAGTCGCTGAACCATGAAATTGGGGTCAGGGTCAAACAGCATGGTGCCAGTTGCCTTGACCATAATCCCAACTGTCTGTAGACCAAATATCAGATGCTTATCTATAATACTTTTCTTGGAATTCATTTTCCACAAAAGTCTTACAAAGGGGTGTTTTGGCCCGAAAAAACATCTAAGTTCACAGAGTCGCTGAACCATGGAATTGGGGTCAGGGTCAAACGGCATGGTGCCAGTTGCGTAGACCATAACCCCCAACTGTCTGTATACCAAATATAAGATGCCTAGCTATTATACTTTTCTTGAAATTAATTTTCCACAAAAGTCTTACAAAAAAGTTTACGCCGCCGCCGGAAAATAATACCTATGTCTCGCCTTCAGCGACTAAAATCGCAGCCGAGACAAAAACCTGCTAAAGCTACACTGAATTTTTAAGATGGCTACTTTTTACAGTGCTTTTTATCCTGATGTAAAGTTTGGACTTTCAGGAAGATAAATGAAACCAAATATGTCTATAAGATGTACAATGATGTACCCACTCACCATTTTTCTACAAAGTCTATGGCTTCATCAGAAAATTTAGTTTTAGGAAGTGCTGGAGGATTCTACAAAATACAAATACATTCTTAGTTTATAATTACACTTTTTGCATTTATTGTATCTCTGACAATTTTTGAAAAACAGAATAGTAACCTTATGTCATACCATTTGTATTTTTAGCTTAAAGATAAAAGATATGATATGATCTCAATATTCAATTCCAACTATTGTATTAAAGTCAATCTTTTATTAATTTATTGAAATCTATTCTATTTTAAATTTACTTAAACTGAATGCTTGGAAACAATTGAAGATACTCTTATTCTATTGAGAGAATCTCTGTAGAATTTAAAATCTTTATCACTATAAATGTTATTACTGAAATTGTTTGATCAATTAACTAATGGATGCTGTGTAATTATCTATACAAAAGTGAAATTCTGTAAATTTAAATAAATTGAATGAAAATAAACCAAAATTCCCAAATGATTGATGAACTAATAATGTAGTGAAATTAGATAGATATAGATCAATACTTAACCTGTCTAAATCTATAGATACTCTAAATATTCTATAAACCTAAAAACTTGATCATGATTGTATATGAAAAGTGAAAGCAACCAGAGAGATTTTTTTTTTATACATTATGATCATATTTTGTGTGAGGTACATGGCTGCTGATTTGTCTTGCCATACAAAATGAACTTTAATGATACTTGAACAGCTATATCTTTTGAACAAGAGTTAACACTAAAGTATGTCTCGCCTGTCTGCACCATCAGAAACAATTATTCTTTCTTACTTCCACTATATTTTGAATTTACATGGATTTTCAGTTTCTGAGATCAAAAGATGTTTATAGAACTTAAACATTGCAAATTATATGCAATAAAAATAATCAAAGTCACTCAACCAAAAAATCAAGGTCAAGGTCAAAAGATGAGGATGTAACTGTGCTAAGCTACTACTGGGGCATATGCATACCAAGTTTCATCAACCTAGGACCTATAGTTCTTCAGATATGGAGGTGCTCGCAAAACTTTTCCATTGCTATTATATGTATTGAAAATTGTCAAAGTCACTCAACCAAAAAATCAAGGTCAAGGTCAAAAGATGGGGATGCAACGGTGCTAAGCTACTACTGGGGCATATGCATACAAAGTTTCATCAACCTAGGACCTATAGTTCTTCAGATATGGAGGTGCTCGCAAAACTTTTTCATAGCTATTATATGTATTGAAAATTGACAAAGTCACTCAACCGAAAAATCAAGGTCAAGGTCAAAAGATGGGGATGCAACGATGCTAAGCTACTACTGGGGCATATGCATACCAAGTTTCATCAACCTAGGACCTATAGTTCTTCAGATATGGAGGTGCTCGCAAAACTTTTTCATAGCTATTATATGTATTGAAAATTGACAAAGTCACTCAACCGAAAAATCAAGGTCAAGGTCAAAAGATGGGGATGCAACGGTGCTAAGCTACTACTGGGGCATATGCATACCAAGTTTCATCAACCTAGGACCTATAGTTCTTCAGATATGGAGGTGCTAACAAAACTTTTCCATTGCTATTATATGTATTGAAAATTGTCAAAGTCACTCAACCGGAAAATCAAGGTCAAGGTCAAAAGATGAGGATGCAACTGTGCTAAGCTACTACTGGGGCATATGCATACCAAGTTTCATCAACCCAGGACCTATAGTTCTTGAGATAATAATGGAGGTGCTCATAAAACTTTTCCAAAAAGTTATCGCCGCCGTCGCCGCCGCCGGTAAAGTAACACCTATGTCCCGCTCTGCTTCGCAGGCGAGACAAAAACATCAAAATGATCTTTAAAACGATTTTTTTAAATTGTTTAATTTTCTATAAGTAAATAAAATTCAAAAACCTTCAACTAACAACTTCTTTCAGTGAATAAAATTCAAAAACTTTCAACAAACAACTTGTTATTAAAATAGATTATAAAACATTTTTAGTATTCAACACATTATTTAAACAGTTTTTTTAGTTGAACAAAAATTAATATGAACAACATTTACATGAATTTGTAAAAAAATATGTAGGTTTGTAGCAGTTTTTTTACTAAAAAGTGTAAAGGTTGAACTGATAAAACAAATATGATTAGAAGAATTTTGTAATACTGCAAATTAAGAGGACAAAAAAAAAAGAATTCTTTTTTGTTTAAAATTTTAAAACTTAACAGGGCAGTGCTTGAAATTCTCAATTGTATATTTGTCAAAGTTGGTGTAACCTTGACCTTTGACTTATTAACCACAAAATCATTTGACTGCTCCCTTTCCTATAAACACCATTGTGTAAAAAGTTTCATGCAATTCTATCAAGGTATTAAAAAAGTTATGCCCTGGTAACCAATTTTGGAGTATGGATGAACTAAAAATCAAATTCAACACTCCACCACTTTTGCAAAAGGCAAGTGACTTTGATGAGAACTTTTGGTCAATATGCAATACATGTAGATTGAGATTTGTCTTTCATAAATATGAATCATCTGAGGAGGCTAACAAGAAAGAAGCTACCACTTACATGTATGGTCTTTTTGTCATAGTTAACACTTCAGTAAGATTGATGATTTATCTTCATATTACTGATGGGAAAAAGGTGCTTAAGGACAATGGTGGCTTTTTCTTTATTTTATCTCAAAATGTTTTTTTATTTGATTCTTTATGTCCCTTGTAAATTCAATTAAAAAATCATTAATTACGGTTACTGTACACAAAATATTTTAAAGAAATTTCAATGGAAAATCAATTTATGGTTATACATTAAAATGTTTTAGTTTAATACACCTAGGCAAACAGAAGCAGATAATGATGCATTGAATTAATCAAAATTTTACCATTCTTAAATTATTCTGAAAAGCAAAGGTTTTAATATGCAAAAGAAAAGCAAAACATTCCAAATAATAAACAAGCAAAACTTGGTGCAAGCAGGAAGAAAGACAAGGCCAGAACAAACAGTGCACAGTCATGATAGCCAACGATAAAGCTACTCTAACTTGGTTATCACCCTATCTGGTAACATACCTCATTTACTATGTATTCTAAAAGCTCAAATATGGCCATTGGCCGAGGCCCGTCACTGCCAGGCGGAGTGGGAAAGTTAAAACTATTTCGGTTTGTTCCTAAAATGCACAAGAATGAAAAAAGAAACACAAAAATAAAAACAGAAAAGTAACTAAGGAATACAACTGTTTACTATAGGCAGAAAGTTATTAGTAAAACTGTCAAAAAAAGCTGACAATCAATCCAAAGCGCCATTGACAATCACTTCCATATAAGTGATGCACAAGAGTTATCTCCCTTAGTAGGGGTGGATGGTTGGGAGACAAAATGGAGGGATGATGGTACAACACTTACAAAAAAGTGTCATGGAATGATGAACTAATTAAAACTGAAGTGATTCCTGTATAGACTAATATGAATATAGGACCATGCCTTGGCTTTTTTTGAAAAAATAAATTGGAAGCATGTCTATTACATGCACTTCAGTACATCTTAGTTACTCTATTCATCAAGTCTAGCGGGTCTTAATCATTATTAACATAGAGATGAGGATACCATGCCTAATATAAAATTTGATGATGAAAAATGAATGAATAATGATAAAATGGATGAAATTTGTGCTGTTCATGTGATAAAGAACATAAAAATATGCAAGGATATCATTTTTCCTAATTTGATGTGTCTGGAGTTGATATAGATGATAAAAAGTGATACATAGAAAAAAAAATCAGAAAACAAAAACATAACCAACAAAAATAACAAATTAAAACCAACACATCAAATAGTAATATGAAGAAAAAATAAATGAAATACAAACACCTTTATATAGATTATAAAGGAGAAAATATAATATAAAAATATAAATTCAGAGGCAAAATAATTTTTTTCAAGCTACCAATATCATAAAAATTAAACTATCTGAAACTTAACTACAAATCAAAATAATTTTTAAAATTAAGTATTGAGGAATTAAAACAACTGAAAAATAAAAAAAAAATTCCAGAGAGCTTCTGTGGACAATAGAAAGTTGATATAATGTATGGTGTCAAATAATTATCAGAATAACAAGTACGAAAACATCTGATCATATTAATAGAGCATTAAACAACTTCCAAGGATGAATTAGGGAACTTGGTCATTAGGAAGAAGATGCTTAATATTGTAACAATCATTTTTTTCATCTCTTAACACTACCCAATATGTCACAGCCAATTTCAAAACTTTTGACTGATGAGAAAATTCAATTTTATTCTATATACTTTAGTTTACTTTCAGCTCATTATTTGCAACAATTAAAAGAGTTGGACTTATTTACAAACCTTCAGTATAAAAACAAAAATTAAAAGGCATCATTTGTATTAAAAATCAAACTTAAACAAAAAACAAACAAAAAATCAATATCTTAATAGATAAATTCCCTGAAATGTTGATCCAAGCTTGAAAAAAAATTATATTTACCTCTGACAATAAAACACTGAAACAATTATTGGCTGAATAAATAATGTGCCAGAAGGGAGATAACTCGAACATCTTGACATGTTTACCTCATTTACAATGTATTCTAGCAGTTCAAAAATAGCCATAGGTAATGGCCCATCCCCAGTAACGACCTGAAAACCTCCTGGACAAGCTGAAAGTTTAGTCAAGCTTAAACATTAAAACTCAATGTAAACAAGTTAGTGCATACCTCTTTGTAACTTTTTTAAATAACTAATCAAAATACCTGGAACTAAACACCAACTGAACTTTACTTTTAACGTTAAAAAGCTACTTTCTCAAAACATAATAGTAAAGAGAGGATTTACTGTATGACACTCAATATTAAACAAATTATCGGATCTGGCAAAAAGAATGGCTGGTACTAATTAAACAGTTAGTAGGTAAGTGACATCCTTGTAATCAATTCCCATAATATGGCTCCCCATGTTGATGCTTCATATCAAATATCAAGAGGCTGTATTGAGTAGTTGGTGAAAGAAAGCTGTTAGAAAAAAATTATGCTACCCCAAACAGAGAAAAAAGAGTCAGACAGGTCTGAAAATTACTTAGAACCTATAATATGGCATACTTAACCACCTTCTCTCAATCTTTATTGACAGATACATGTACCAGGTAATGAATAAGAGTTATTCTGTGAATTTTCAAGAAACATCAAATAGATCATTTTCAATTTCAAATATTAAAGACCTGTGTAATTTTTATCTATCATTCTATAATTTGAAAAGTTTACACTTTTGTCTTTTTTCTTTTATTTTTATTATATATAATAAAGAATTTATAATAAACAACAAAGCTGGATATTATTTCATAAAATAATGTATTGCACATTAAAGATATTTCCCTCTTTAAAGTGACTGAAAGAAATATCATAGGTGGTGAAAGAATCTCTTACACAGTTAAAGTGTACTGCAAAACCAAAGACTACATCTTCCTTACCTTTTAAAGGTTTGCCTGTTTTGGTGGCATCTAAATGTTCTTCCATGGCCTTGTCACCAAATATGATAGCCAGATCTTTAGGGTCTGGGGGTGGGATAGGGTAACGCCCAATAGCCATCTCTACAATTGATAGGCCCATACTCCAAATATCTGACTGGACTGAATAATGTGTTCCTTGTAATCTCTCAGGCTAAGGAAAAAGTAAAGGTTTGTAAAGAAAAAAAATGGTTTGATAATAAAATTAATACACAATGTATTCTTATTAATATGTCTAAATTAGCACAAAACATTCAAACTAACGAAGTGTGGATCTGTTCCAAAAAATATGATACACTTACAAAGTACACATGTATATTTATCAACATCTAGAAATTATATTAAGGTAGTTCGGGGGTATAAAACTGAGCATTTTTTCTGACATCTTGCAAATTTTTAGTCTGCATTATAATTCATTAAAATGACTTAAAATAACACAAAAGAGGCAAAACTTCAAATTTAAATTCTATTTTATAAATGAAATAATTATAACATTAATATTTAAAAAGAAATTAAGCTTTTTCAGGGGAGATAATTGGCGGGAAAATGAGTGACAAATTTTTATATTGACATGTGTAGGAAAAATTAGTTTTTCTTAAATAGCTAGAAAAGAAGGTTCGTGACCCTAAGTCTTTTTCATGTTTTTTAAATGATAATGTATATAGTTTGTCATTTGTGAAATAAAATAAATAAAATCTGATGGGTTTCAAGCTTACAATGATGCTAAATAACTCTTTTCCCTTAATAATCTATTGGAAAATAAAGCTTTCGGTCACCCACTTCGCAAGACAATCCACAAAATTAATGCCAACAACTTTAAGTACTTTCACAGTACCTTACATGTATATAATGGTAGTGATATGACCAGTCTTTAAACCTTCTTTTTCAAGTCTTTTTGCACTGTTTCAATTTTTTTATGCTGACTATTCATCAAACTATATTCAGAATACTTACAGACATATAAGATCTTGTTCCTACAAATGAGTTTGCCATAGAATCTATTAACTGACCACTCACACCAAAATCACATATCTTTATTTCTCCTCGAGAATTTACTAAGATATTGGAAGGTTTGACATCTGAAAATAACATTAATTTACAAAATTATATTATTATTGTGTTGAAATGTCAGAAGCAGAAAAAGATTTAAAATAACAATATTTTCTATCGCTTTTCATTTCAAAAGTTTTATATTAATAGACACAAAATAATATTTTCATGTAATACTCAGAACAATAGATGACTAAAGAGGCTGCTTTTTTAGTGTATATTGGCTTAAAAAACTGATGTTTTTTTTATAACTAAGAGATTTAATAACTTAAGATATCATTTTTTAGCCCTATCAGATATGTATCGAAAGGACTCATATTTGCATTATTATGTTTGATTATTTTTCTCCAACAAATAGTTCACTATTGTCCTGATTCTTTAAATTCACTTAATTTCAGTTATTAATGAAATAGCATGCATGATTATACATGTAATACAAACATGTTACCATGACTTTGATAATATGGATATATAACATTTAAACGTATGAAGTCTTGTCAGATAATATCTAAAAAAAATTATTAATAATGTAAACAATTAATAATACAGAACAAAATACCTCTATGCATGATTTGATGTTTTTCTCTCAGATAGGTCAACCCTTGCAACACCTATAAATACAAAAGAGACTTGACAATTACAAAATAATAAATGGTTAAACTTTTAAAGAACTTTTTATAAGAATCTCTATATGAAATACATATACTGTATATTTTGAGTTTCATGGTATATTTGCTATAAACACCAAGTTTGTTTTTGTGTTCTGCACACGATCGATATTCTTAGCCCTGTTTATTTTGGATACAAGTACTTTTTTTATTAACTTTTGTGTTTTTTAACCTTCCAATGTTTGAACATGTCTTTTTGAAGTTTCCTGTTTCTTGTTTAAGAAGGGGGTCTATCTTTGACTAATTCAGAACTGGATTTTAATAATATACACTTTATGGGCCAATTGCAGAACAACGAGCAGCACCTACTGGCCTTGTTGAAGGCTGCTGGCGGTTTATTATTATGGTTTTCTAAATGACCACTTGTTATGTGAGATGTTTTGTGTACACTTATTCCACATCTCATCATTTTCTTTTGTATTAGGTTACATGTGTATCAATGTTGAAGCATTTTTTATCATTCAATCTTTCAAAAAAAAAACCAACATGTCTGAATTACTTACTGCTACTGTCACTTTTCCCAATACAGGCTCAGGAATTCTTCCTGCTTTCTTTAATATTAAATCTAGTGAACCTCCATCCTGTACAAACATACATCACAATATGTTTCAAAATCACACACCACATGCATTAATACTTATATAGTTCTATCGATACAAGAAAAATAATTACATATGTACACAGGCAAATTTAAGTTACCCGAGTGTCACATTAAAAATTCATATGAAATTCAACCCAATTAAATTGAGCCTATACAAGAATTTAACATGAAAATTCACATCAATTTCACAGTAAAAATGTCACCTTATTTTGGGATGGCCAGTTCATGTGATACTAACATGATATTCATGTGAAATTTTAGTGAGATTCACTTGAATTTTCATGAAATCAATTCAGGGTAAACCCATAGAAGTCAATCTCGCCAGTATATGAGGTATTATGGCTTTGATTTCCAGTAAAAGCACATTGGTTCTGTGTAATATACAACAAAGTTGCCTATGGTGAGAAAAATATTGTCGTTTTACTTTTTTCATTATTCTATGCTCATTATATATTCATATAGTGTTTAGCATTTAAACCTTTTTGCTAGAGTGCCTCTAATGGGTATAAAATAGATGAAATGACAATGTGTGTCAAGCATAGCAAAATTTATTGCCTGAATACATGTACATTGTAATTTATATTACATGTACAAAAAAAAATGGAATGTTTAAATAAGGGACTTGTTTTTTATCAATGTAATGATTATCAGAGTTGTACAATGAATAACTTTTTTGCATTTCACATTCATGAAATTAAAGTATGACTGAATAAATGCAAAACTACATTTGTGAAATGTCTATTACCATATATTCCATACAAATACTGATTTCTCCATCACTGTAAAATGCACCATAGAAACCAACAATAAATGGAGAGTTACATTCATGGAGGACTTTCAGCTCTCGTATGATCTGTATTCTGACTGCTGGCTTGATTTCAAGGTGAATCAACTAAAATGAAGTAAATATAGTCAAATACTGTATTTACAGTGTTAACTTATTTATATGAATCAAGAATATGCCCAAAAGACATAATACCCCATTTCGCAACATTTATTTGGGACGGACGGACTAACAGACCAGAACACTGTATGCCTCCCTACTTCCGTAGATGGGGCATAAAATTGACATATATGTATACAAATAAGTAATAAGAGATTTGTGTGAACCAAACTTTTATGTCTTTCTAGAAATGTATTTTCAGTGTTTTCATTGAGATAAAAAATTCATAATTAGGCACTTATAAAAAAGGTATTTGAAATACCTATTAAGCCTCAAATGAATACTATGGCATGTATAGTAATGGAAAGATTTTTGGTTAAATACTGCAAAAGTATTTATATTTGGTGGAGTATCAATTTTCATGTTTTTTGGTCAGAGACACCATCAAATCTTTTTCCCAGGGAATAAAATATTTCCCAGTGGTTTTTATAATAAATTTGTTAAAACCACAAATATGTACATGTATGGCTTTGTATGCCCATAAACTTAAGTACTTTTACAGAAGTGTATTTTTGCGTGTAAATAGATTTCTTACTGACTGTAAATCAATGAAGTGTATCTTCCAGAACAAAGTTCAGAAAAAAACTGCAAAGCGAGTTTGGTTTAATATTAGGGTTAGGACTGCTTCTTGAGCTTTGTTTCTAGGACAGTCGAATCCTTCGAAAAATAATGATCACAATATAATGTTTTTACCTTTCTTGCCATGATTAAACCTGATGGAATATGTTTAACTTTGAGCACCACTCCTCCATTTCCTGCTCCTAATTCTCCTAACTTTTCAAAGTCATCTGGAGTTAGTTCCCCTACTTGATGTTTCTGTGCTAAAAACATCTCAAGTCTTTCCCTCTGTTGTGTGTTGATATCTAGTTCTTTTAATTTTAGTGTTAGAGCCTCCATGCTTGCGGTTCCTGTGTTGTCTTTTCTAATAAAGAGAAAAACCAGCCAAATCTATTTTGGATTTTTTACAGGCATGTAATGAAACAAGTGTGGCCACTAAAAGTATGTCTCGCCTGCCGGCACCATCACTAAAATCAACTACCTAAGCTTTCATTTCTTGATATAAACACAAAAAGTGTCTGTATACCTAAAAACAGATGCCTAGTTATTATACTATTCAAGCAATCCATTGTCCACACAAGTATTACAAAAAGTTTTCTGTCTGAAAAAAAAGACCTAAGTTCACAGAGCCACTGGAGCGTAAAAATGAGGTCATGGTCACATGGCATGGTGACAGTTGCGTTGTCCATAACCGCAACTGTCTGTTTACCCAATATCAGATGCCTAGCTATTATAACTTTCCAGCAATTCATCGTCCATAAAAGTCTTACAAAAAAGTTTTTTGGCCTGAAAAAAGACCTAAGTTCACAGTCACTAAAGCGTGAAAATGGGGCCATGGTCACATGGCATTGTAACAGTTGCGTAGACCATAACCTAAACTATCTGTATACCTAATATCAGATGCCTAGCTAATATACTTTTCCAGCAATTCATCGTCCACAAAAGTCTTACAAAAAAGTTTACGGCCTGAAAAATGACCTAAGTTCACAGAGTCACTGGAGCGTGAAAATGGGGTCAGGGTCACATGGCATGGTGACAGTTGCGTAGACCATAACCTGAACTGTCTGTATACCAAATATCAGATGCCTAGCTAATATACTTTTCCATAAATTCATCGTCCACAAAAGTCTTACAAAAATGTTTACGGCCTGAAAAAAGACCTAAGTTCACAGAGTCACTGGAGCGTAAAAATGTGGTCAGGGTTACAAAACATGGTGACAGTTGTGTAGACCATAACCTGAACTGTCTGTATACCAAATATCAGATGCCTAGCTAATATACTTTTACAGCAATTCATCGTCCACAAAAGTCTTACAAAAAAGTTTACGGCCTGAAAAAAGACCTAAGTTCACAGAGTCACTGGAGCGTGAAAATGGGGTCAGGGTCACATGGCATGGTGACAGTTGCGTAGACCATAACCTGAACTGTCTGTATACCAAATATCAGATGCCTAGCTATTATACTTTTCAAGCAATTCATTGTCCACAAAAGTCTTACAAAAAAGTTTACGACGCCGTCGCCGCCGCCGCCGCCGGAAAGTAATACCTATGTCTCGCCTTCCGCGACTATTCGTCGCAGGCGAGACAAAAAATTATAAAAATCAATGAACATTTTTTTATAGGATTATAAATGTATATATGAACTAAAACATGTAAAAAATAATTACATATCACACATCTTTTATTAAGGCCACACAGAATTAATTTCTTGTTCTTTGGATTTTGACTTTTAAAAAAAGGAGCGAGCGAGCGAAATTATTTTTATTATTTTTTTTTTTGAAAATCTGATTTTTAGGAGCGACTGATTTTTTTTTAGACGAGGGACTTGTTTTTAAATTTTTAAAAAGTTTTTTTTCTGGTTTTTAATGTTAAAGTGAGGCGAGCTTGCGATTATTTTTATTTTTGAAGAAAATAAGTAAAATATTAAAAAAATTCTATTTAAAGTATAACAAATGCTTGTTCTCAGTGGTTTATGGTTTTTTCAATTGATTAGTATATTGTTAAGCAGGAAATAGTTGTCTTTAGTTGTTTTTTTTTCTCTGAAGAGTTGGTGTCTTGGCTTTCTATCAAAAGCCACAAGCAGACCAAGAGACAGTCAATTACACCAAACAAGTATGACTATGTCCCCAAATCTTGCTGGCAAGGCATAATTTTCAAGATAAAATATTAAAAAGAAAAACAACTTCCTATCTTTATTCACAAAAAAACCATAAAACAACAATAACAATTTGTAAATATTTATTAAAAAAATATATTACATAACAATCCTTGGTCAATGGTGAATTGAATGTTCATAGATAGTGTCATTAATATCCCATTATTGTCCTAACACATAAGTTAGGGAACTTGAATCTTTCAATAAAAGGGAACGACTATACATCGTATATGACATTCAAAGAATGTCATGAATGTATTTAAAATTATATATACATGCAGGAATAGTGCATGATCCATTTTTGAGTTGCCACCACCCAAGGTTTATTACTGAAATCTATAGTCTTTAATTTCATTTGATTTAAGAATGTACATGTATTAATGTGTTATAACCATTTATTGTAAATGTGTTTTGACAATAAATAATTCTAATTCTAATAAAACAATGTAAGAGTATTCCATTTGAAATGCAATTGCCGTATTTTGTAACAATACTTTTACTTGGTCATCCATCGGAACAACACCGGACATTTACATTTTTTTACCAGACCCAAGGCAATTTTACCGGATTCGTCCGACTGTCACTTCTCCCTAATGCCAGTCTGAAAGAAAGAGAAGTCACTTCCCCCTATTTTTCTTAAGTAGCTTGAGCCCTGGAAGTGTCAACATTTCATTTCTACTATGAGTTGAATTTTCCTTCAACGTCCTGTAATTCACGCTAATTAATGTTTTCCAAAACTTTCAGTGTCTTATTAACACTCATTTATTTGAAAATTTCGAACATCATTAAGCGCACGCAGGACTTGAAACTGGCAGAAAAAAAGCTAGTAAGTTTTTATTTTCTGATACAAATTTTTCATGTCATATCGATAGCATTATAAACATTTTAAAATTAATATACCATCAAAAATATTTAAAGATACATTGTAACTTCAGGAGTGTCACAGGTTAAAGTTGTCTCATATTATTTTAATGGGGACGGACCAACTAAGAACTAGAGGCCGCATCAACTAGGGGATGGGTCTATTGAGGACGGAACCACCTGTGACCTATGAGAAGGGAGTATGTGCTGTTTCTGGTATCAGGCCACTTCGGTACCTGGTCACTTCGGTACCTGGACACCTCGGTACTGGCTTGGACATTTCGGTACTCGGTACTGGACAGCTCGGTACTAGGTATTGGTCACTTCTGTACCGACCAAAAAAACTTGTATATTGCAACATTGGATGCTAATTTTTACTTAATATGTGTTAAATTCACGATTTATATATATTGTTATTTTAAGGTTCCTGAATGATCATGAATGGCGTGATGAATGATTAATTGAAAATATCGACGGACACAAAAAAATGTATGACCATGTATGATGGAAGTGAATATTTAATTTTATGTTAGATGATAATAGTTTTTCAACTATATTTGATCATGTAAATGTTTTTTCATTGATTTAATAGTCGTTGATATTTAACTAACTGAATATGATTTAATTGGTGGATGATCACTTTTTTATTATTCATAGTCATGAAGATCTCTTTTTGTCATCGTATTTTAGTTCATTTTGGGTACATGAATTCTCTCATTTTTGCAATTTTTTTATACAGAATTTTAATAAGATTTAAATGTCATGAATCTGTTTTTAACAAATAACATTTTAAATTGCACCATCTGTTTATTATTGGATTAAATGCCATCATGGTTTCATATGGCTTCTGATTGAGTAATAAAATTATAAGTGTTAAATGGTCAGGGAGTAATTTATTGCATAATTGGATTAAAGGACTTGATCTAATAAGAAATTGATTGATCGTTTCTGAATGGCAGTTACAATAACAGAAAGTATTCTATTTTATTTTAATTATGTTGTTCAAGACGTTCCCGTGGATTTAACTTCCAGGAAAAACTGACAAAACTTGGTATACTAGTAGTTAAGGGACTTGCAAAAGACTGTATATACTTATTTTTGTCCGTTATCCCTTTTCAACACGCTAATAAAGAAAATACCACACCTACAAGAACACGATATTTTATTCGGCTAACCCGGTCTGTTGTATTCCACCCGGTTTTATGTGTCCGAATACCCGGATTGGTATAGTTAAAACCATAATTCAACTAATTGTTTCACTATAAAAACAGTATTGGTTCAAATTAAAAATCATCAAAAAATAATTTCAATTATCAAAGTGTTAAAGCCGGCAACCAATTCCACTTGGTCTTAGTACTTAAACTTATTATATTTTAATTTATGACTGAAAATATCATTCAGTATTAAAAAAAAAAAATGAAATAAAAAATGTTTTTTCAAGTACCGAAATGACTAGTACCGAGTCCCGAAGTTACCAGTACAGAGTACCGAAGTGTCTTATTTTATCGGTACCGAAATGACCAGGTACCGAAGTGACTAGGATTCCTGTTTCTGAGAATAGTTTGAAGTAATATGTACAGACGTAGGACACAAGTAAAATTTACATGTTAAGCATGTATAATAGCCAAAAACATTACACTTACTCATCTGAGTTAGAGACCACTGGAACCACTTGGGGTGGTGGTGGGGTTGGGGAGGGAGGAGAGATTCCTGCATCTCCAGAAGATGACGGAAGTCTGAGATTTTTCTTGTTTGGCATTTTGTCAACAGGTTTCAACTTTGAAATTCAATAATAAAGTGTTTCAATTTTTCTTCTGTTGATGATATGCATCAGTATCCACAGTGAAACTGTATTCGAATGGAATTTCGAGCTCAACTGTCAGTCAACCGATCGATTCAATCATAATTTGGTAACCGGAAATTACGTACGGGCACCTGCTGTACATCACTCGTCAGACAAAGTCACAGGCGAACGTGCAAATTATTTTTGAATGTTTATTTCTAACAAAATAGATTATGTGTGATAAACAAAATTGATATTGACCTTCATTATTTGAGTATCATTTTAAATTATTTTAAGAAATTAATGATCAGCAGATAATTTAGAAGTTATCAGTGGATTCAATAGTAAAAGTCATCCTACAAGTGATTCTTAATGTTGAGTATTTTTCGTCTGCTATTTCCGGTTAAAATTGTTCTACTTCCTTTTCCGGCTAAATAAAGGTACAACACACTTAGATGTATCTTTCTCAATAATCAAGCTCCATCAGGCCTCTATATCAAGACTATTCCAAAATATTCAATAAAATAAAGATGCCTTGAACAGTAACCTTCCAAATCCATGCACATAATATTTCTAGTAGACATAGTTTCAGACATATAAACAAATATTCATTGACTGGACCTCTGATAATATGTACTCTGAATTAAATCTGTTTTAAGTGACAAATTCATACAGTTTTGCAATAAGATTTGATACCAGGTTATTATTCAATCCTTAATTTGTTAATTCAGAACCATAGGAATGTGACAATCTAAACTAAAGAAGTGCAAAGAAACATACAGTGATACATGTACTTTTTATACGACCGCAAAATTTTTGCGATCGTATAATGTTATGGCGATGTCGTTGGCGTTGTCGTCGTCGTCGTCTGTAGACATTTGGTTTCCGTGCGATAACTTGAGTAGATATTGACCGATTGTTATGAAATTTTGATATGATGTTTGTTACCACTTAAGGAGGGTTGGTATTGTATTTGGTGTTTGTGGCCCCTACCATTCAAGAAAAAAAGGGCCAAAAGGGGCTAAAACGGGTGTATTGACAAAACTGTTGTAAAATGTTTATTATTCATTTGATTTGGAAAATTCTTTTTTTATCAAATTCATCATAAAATTCTGTCAACTAAATGTGTCAATGGTTTTAATATATATTGCACCGTTACATTGCTACAGGGGGCCAAAAAGGGGCCACACCCCAAAAATCTACTTTTTTATTTCTGGTCCGATTTTGAAAATCTTTTTTTCATTGGAATCCTTGTGAAAATCCCTGCCTGCGTTTTTCAATCAGATTTGCAATATCTCTAACCATTTTCGAGAAATTAGGGGTCAAAGGGGCAAAAAACGGCCATTTTTATTTAAAGTTTGTCTAGGTAAATAAATTTAGCTGTAGTGGACCAGCCAATTGTTTTGAAGTTTTAATATGATGGTTATATCCACTAAAGGAAGGTTGATACTGTATTTGGGGTTTGTGGCCCCTACTGTTTTAGAAAAAAAGGGCCAAAAGGGGATAAAACGGGTGCATTGACAAAAATGTTTTAGAATGTTTATTATTCATTCGATTTTGAAAATTTTTTGTTGTTGAATTGCTCATTGAAATCGGTCACATAACTGTGTCCATGGTTTGAAAATATATTGTAACTATACATTGCTGCAGGGGGCCAAAATCATGCCACACTTATAATATCAACTTTTTATTTTTCGTCAGATTTTCAAAATCCTTTTTCATTGAAATCAATGTGAAAATCCCTACCCGTATTTTTCAATCAGATTTGCAATAATTTTTAACTTTTTATTTTAAAAAAATAGGGGTCAAAAAGAACCAAACATGTCAATTAATATAAGACTTTTCTATTATATGTTATTGTAAATATATATGTGTCAAATGTGCATTTCAAAGTCAACCACAGGGTGCATGTGTCAAAAAGCTTTGTAAGTCCACCATGGGCTGCATGTGACCAAAGCAATAGACTATCCAAATTGGGCCTCAAACGTACAGTGTTCAACATGTTGCGGTCGTATCATGCTGCGCTCGGCGTAGCTTTTTATTTCCCCATAAACTGATAAATTGATGAATGGTTGGCAGGGAATACAAATTGTAACTGTTTTCTCAGCATCTGTCCTTTGTCATCCTCTTTGTTACAGCATTTCTTTTCATACAGTGGGATTCAATATCAAGTCTGTACAGTCCTTTCATTTTGAAAATTTTCAATTATAGCCTGAGTTATTGAACACTTCAACTATGAATTCGCTGCTCACAATGTGAAGCTCACAAGCACACCTGGGAAACTCGAAAGTCGCAACAAAAAATTCTGGATCTGGAATTTTGTGATTTTTATTTAATGTAATAATTTTGAGAAATCAAAGAATGTCACTACATGTATATTTTTTATACGACCGCAAAATTTTTGCGATCGTATAATGTTATGGCGATGTCGTTGTCGTTGGCGTTGGCGTTGTCGTCGTCGTCTGTAGACATTTGGTTTCCGTGCGATAACTTGAGTAAATATTGACAGATTGTTATGAAATTTTGATATGATGTTTGTTACCACTTAAGGAGGGTTGGTATTGTATTTGGGGTTTGTGGCCCCTACCATTTTAGAAAAAAAGGGCCAAAAGGGGCTAAAACGGGTGTATTGACAAAACTGTTGTAAAATGTTTATTATTCATTTGATTTGAAAAAAAATCTTTTTTTATTAAATTCCTCATTTAATTCTGTCAACTAAATATGTCAATGGTTTTAATATATATTGCACCGTTACAATGCTACAGGGGGCCAAAAAGGGGCCACACCCCAAAAATCGACTTTTTTATTTGTGGTCCGAATTTGAAAATCTTTTTTTCATTGGCATCCTTGTGAAAATCCCTGGCTGCATTTTTCAATCAGATTTGCAATATCTCTAACCATTTTCGAGAAATTAGGGGTCAAAGGGGCAAAAAACGCCATTTTTATTTAAAGTTTGTCTAGGTAAATAAATTAAGCTGTAGTGGACCACCCAATTGTTATGAAGTTTTGATATGATGGTTATATCCACTCAAGGAAGGTTGATACTGTATTTGGGGTTTGTGGCCCCTACCGTTTTAGAAAAAAGGGCCAAAAAGGGATAAAATTGGTGCATTGACAAAAATGTTTTAGAATGTTTATTATTCATTCGATTTTTAAAATTCTTTTTTTGTTGTTGAATTGCTCATTGAATCGGTCACATAAATGTGTCCATGGTTTGAAAATATTTTGTACCTTTACATTGCTGCAGGGGGCCAAAAACATGCCACACTTATAATATCAGCTTTTTATTTTTCGTCAGATTTTCAAAATCTTTTTTTCATTGGAATCAATGTGAAAATCCCTACCCATATTTTTCAATCAGATTTGCAATAATTTTTAACTTTTTATTTTGAAAAAATAAGGGTCAAAAAGAACCAAACATGTCAATTGATATAAGACTTTTCTATTAGATGTTATTGTAAATATATATGTGTCAAATGTGCATTTTAAAGTCATCCACAGGGTGCATGTGTCAAAAAGCTTTGAAAGTCCACCATGGGCTGCATGTGACCAAAGCAATAGACTATCCATATTGGGCCTCCAACGTACAGTGTTCAACCTGTTGCGGTCGTATCATGCTGCGCGAGGCGTAGCTTTTTATTTGAATAATTGTAAATAAAGCAAAAACAGTTCATTTTGTTCAATTAATAACGTTAAATTACATTTTACCCTAAATCTGGACTTGTTCTGGTTAATAGAATCGCCTTGACAATAAAAAAAAATTTCTGGCTTAAAATACAGGCTTAACTATTATTTTTGGTATATTTAAAATCTGATACAAATTTCACATGGAGTGACATTCTCTGATTCTTGCAAAGAGTGTTCTTTCACGTAGTATCAATAAACTTCCGGGTAACAATATTTGGTTGCGACAAGAATTTATTAGCCTGAATAATTTTTTTGTAGCCCCAGGATCTGGCTGCGTGTGAAAGACAATTACTGGTTCTGTCTCTCCATATTCCTATTATTTAAATTGTCATATTTTTCATGTAACATACTGTGAAGTAAATGGGAATTAACAAATCCATGTCTGAAATAGCCGTTGGCCAAATGTCAGTAGATTGTTGACTCAGGAAAAGTTCCTTGACACATACAAGGACACTTGAATCTGAATGTGATTTTGGCCACCAGATTTGGTTTTCCCATTTCAGGCCTTGCAAATATGCAATTTTTATCTAATGGGACTATGTTTTCTTCTATTTATAGTCAAGATGGTTCGGTACGCTACAGAACCAGAGAATGCAACTAAATGTAAGTACAAATGTATTGTTCTTAAACATTCGAATAAGGTCTTGTTTAGTTAAAAAAATTCTTGAAAAACCATGTTTTGCAATCTTTATCAACTCATTGGTTGCTAGGTCTTTGCATGCAGTGACAATGCATTTGCTATTGTGCAAACCATTTTAATTAGCAAGATTTTTATGTCTATTTAATTTGTCTTAACAACTTATATTTATAACATTGGCAAATTAATGTATATTTTTTCACATATTTTAATGATAATTTGTATTACTTTTACAAAGGAAGCAACATAACAGATGAAAACACTGTATTCAAATTATTACAGTCAGGGATCATTCTTATACAAGTGAATTTGTTTCATTTGAACAAGTGAAATCAAATCACTGATATAGGTGAACACATTTTTGCGTGAATAAATTTCACTTGTTCCAGTGAACTTTTAATTCATCAAATTAATATAGCAACTAAACGAAATTTCTTTTTATTTGGTTTATTTAAGAACAAATTTACAATTTCTACACTTCATTAGTATCATTATAGATATAGCTTGTCTGATTAATAAAATTTCTTTTTCAAAGACACAGTATGTACAAATTAATAGCCATTTACTTCTCAAGGGACCTATTTTCAAAGCTTTTGCGCCCACTCAAATTCTTCTGCGCCCATATGATTTTGATTGATATATAAAGTTTCAATTTAGATCTATGGAAGAAAAATACTGCTGACCACATGAAAAATTGATATAACATCATTACAGATGATCAAACATTAAACATTTTGCATAAAATCACTTGTACCAGTGAATTTAGATTGTTTAGAAATCCTATCTACTTGAGCAAGTGAATTTGTATCACTTAAATAGGTGAATTAAATTCACTGCTACAAGGGTGATCCCTGACTGTATTAAAAGGATCAGAAACAAGACTTGAGTTGTATTTAAATCTGTTTCCTTAAAGGATGAGTGGCATTAAGACCCATAATTGGCCCAAGAAAATGAAGTTGGTTCAAATGTTATGATATTTATAAGAAATATAAGCTTATATGTTGTTACAAAGAAAACACATCAAATAAGGCAAATTTGGTTTATTGTGACATAATTATGACATCATATTTAGTGGTCTTAATGAACAAAATGAAGAAAATCTGCAATTTTGAAAGGTTTCAGTGCATATTTTCCTAAAGAAAACATTGGGCGCATGAAAACAACAACTCCAAACTTTCAGAAATGATGGATTTCATCATTTTACACATTTTTGCCAAGTATGAAGTTGTTGTTTTGATGCGCCCACCTTCTTTTGCACCTAAAAGTGTGTGAAAATCAGCAAAAATCAATGAAATTAGGACAATTTCTTTTATATACAGCCTTTTGAGTTGACTGATTGGCATGAAAGCTTAACTGATATGGCATAAGCTTATAATTTTCTTTTAGCCTAATAACTTGTTACTGTTTCAGCATCTCAAGGCATCTGTATGCTCAGTTTTAATTTCTTGCTAAAGCTTGGGCCAAAAATTGGTCTTATTGCCACTCATCCTTTCAATAAACTGAATTAAAAACGTAATATTGTTCTATTTCTTGAAATTAATTAATCTATCTTTCTCAACAATTTCTTTTTTGCTTTAAATCTTATTTCATTCATTTGAATATTGTTCTTGATATTTTCAGCGGCCAAAGCAAGGGGGTCTTATCTGAGAGTTCATTTCAAGGTAAGTACATGTAGAGCTTACATCACAACAGATTTTTGTTGATTTGTTTTTTTTTTGTTTTGTTTTTCTTTTGTTACTTACAGAACAATGCATTTTCTAGATAAAGAAATGACTTAAATGTTTTATAAGGAGTCGTTTAAATAATTCCTTCTAATGTTAGCTGGGGCACTAACTACGAACCAATCAGCTTCAGAATTAAAAATACACATTTGAATTAAAATTTTTACATGCTACCTTTGAATAAGCTACATTGTCAACCAATAGTAGTGACTTTGTGATTAAATTAAGTTTGCAACTGGACATTTTAGATCACAACTAGCAACAGGTGTGTTATGGTGTGATATAAAAGACACAAGTTGTAATATAAATTTTCACGTGCCCAGATATTTTAATGTATGTCATTGGTTGAACTTTCAATCCTTTAAAAAAATAGAATCAGGAAGGTATCATTGCAACAACCTTATAATGTAATCAGAACAAGTACTTCTGTATTAAACTTCTAATAAGGTTAGTTTTTGTGTGCAACAGAAATTATATGTTTGATTTGAAAGTATTGATAAATTTGCAATAAAAGTATCCTTAGAATGATTTATTATTTTGTAGAACACTAGAGAGACTGCTCAGGCCATTAAGCACATGCATGTGAAGAGGGCTACCAGATATTTGAAGAATGTTATTGGCAAGAAAGAAATTGTACCCTTCAGAAGATTCTGTCATTGTGTTGGAAGACATGCTCAGGTATAAAAGCAACCATTTGTCCAAAAATAAATGGCATTGTAGCTCCAGTACAATACATTCATGTTTGGATTTCACAGAGTGAAAAATCTGGATTATGAAATGCTGAATGTCTGGTGGGTGGATGAAATATTTTGATAACTGTTTTCTCAACAACTACTTATCACAACCCCTTGATATATCAGCATTGCCATGGGTCCCATACTTTGGGATTGTAATTCAGTTTGTAGCTCACCTACCCCTGTTAAACGCAATCCTGCCATTTTAGATTTTGAAAGATCTGAGGTTCACAAAATACAAAATTAAAGGCTACCACATCCAGACTGTGTTGTAAATCTAAGGTTCATAGATCATATGCTACAAACTACATGCACATACATGCTCACAATCAAACTTACACTGCTTCTTGTAGAATCTTGCAAAACATTCTTCAGTGAACTTTTAGCAGGTATTGTTTTGAACTAGCTTGTTTATGTTATTTTTTGTACAAAATCTATTAAAAAACTATAGACCAATTGATATTTGTTATAAAACTGCATTTGTCTTCTTCAAATCCTACAGGCTAAGCAGTTCAATACAACACAAGGAAGATGGCCAAAGAAGAGTGCTGAATTTCTTCTACAATTGTTGAAAAATGCTGAAAGCAATGCTGAGTACAAGGTATATGTTCAGAAACAAAGGTCCTGTCTGTATTCTGCAGAGATTTCTATTTGATTGCCTGTCTGAATCCAAGACCCATGCTATTTTTGGCCAGATTTCATAGTGAATGCCATGTTAAAAAAATTTGAGTGGCAGGCAGGTTGGAAACCAAATAAAAAATTTCTTAGCAAGTACTAAATCACAGGCTCATGATATATTTGATATGTAGTATAGTTGGATTGAATTTCAAGTCTTACGCTCACCTACTTCCTGTTAAATGAAATCTGGCTTTTTTTATGTTGCCTGAAATGTGTTGCAAAGCATTTTATAGGAGTTATGGGACCTGATTGACTTTCTGCATTTTACACCCCCACTCGTAAGAGAGGGGGTTATATTGCAATCACCTTGTCCGTCTGTCTGTCTGTCCAGTACAAATTCTCGGCTTCTACTGAAGTGATTCATTTCAAAATTGGTAAACAGCTTAAGTATGTCGGGATGTACATTTCCTCTACTTTCTAGGTCAGTTGGTAATCTGCTTCCTGTTTTCCAAGCCAACTGTAAGGGTAAAAAATTGAAAATTGTTCATAACAGATTTCTGAGCTTTTACTGAAGGCATGAATTTTAATTTTGGTATACAGCTTAAGCATGATGAGTTGTACAGTGCATTCCCTTTAAAGGTCAGTCGGCTATCTACTTCCTGTTTTCTGAATGGTCGAATGGGGGTATGCTTAGCAAGACTAAGTACAATCCCTTGTTAGGTCATTGGAACACTGTGATCACAACTCCTGCTGAATGGAATTTGCTGAAAGTATGTAGGGTTGATTGTCTTTGCAAAAATATCAAAATTAATTTTATTGTCTCGCCTGCGACGAATAGTCGCGGAAGGCGAGACATAGGTATTACTTTCCGGCGACGGCGGCGGCGTAAACTTTTTTGTAAGACTTTTGTGGACAATGAATTGCTTGAAAAGTATAATAGCTAGGCATCTGATATTTGGTATACAGACAGTTCAGGTTATGGTCTACGCAACTGTCACCATGCCGTTTGACCCTGACCCCATTTTCACGCTCCAGTGACTCTGTGAACTTAGGTTTTTTTTCAGGCCGTAAACTTTTTTGTAAGACTTTTGTGGACGATGAATTGCTTGAAAAGTATAATAGCTAGGCATCTGATATTTGGTATACAGACAGTTCAGGTTATGGTCTATGCAACTGTCACCATGCCGTTTGACCCTGACCCCATTTTCACGCTCCAGTGACTCTGTGAACTTAGGTCTTTTTTCAGGCCGTAAACTTTTTTGTAAGACTTTTGTGGACGATGAATTGCTTGAAAAGTATAATAGCTAGGCATCTGATATTTCGAATACAGACAGTTCAGGTTATGGTCTACGCAACTGTCCCCATGCCGTTTGACCCTGACCCCATTTTCACGCTCCAGTGACTCTGTGAACTTAGGTCTTTTTTCAGGCCATAAACTTTTTTGTAAGACTTTTGTGGACGATGAATTGCTTGAGAAGTATAATAGCTAGGCATCTGATATTTAGTATACAGACAGTTTAGGTTATGGTCCATGCAACTGTCACCATGCTGTGTGACCCTGACCCCATTTTCACGCTCCAGTGACTCTGTGAACTTAGGTGTTTTTCAGGCCAAAAAACTTTTTTGTAAGACTTTTATGGAAGATGAATTGCTTGAAAAGTATAATAGCTAGGCATCTGATATTGGGTAAACAGACAGTTGCAGTTAAGGACAACGCAACTGTCACCATGCCATGTGACCATGACCCCATTTTTATGCTCCAGTGACTCTGTGAACTTAGGTCTTTTTTCAGACAGAAAACTTTTTGTAATACTTGTGTGGATAATGGATTGCTTGAATAGTATAATAACTAGGCATCTGTTATTAGGTATACTGACACTTTTTGTGTTTATATCAAGAAATGAAAGCTTAGGTAGTTGATTTTAGTGATGGTGCCGGCAGGCGAGACATACTTTTAGTGGCCACACTTGTTTTATTTTTTGGCTGCTGAAAAAAAAAATGGTGTAGAAGGGATGAGAATTACATTGGCCTTACATAAAAAAAACTTTTTATTTTTTATTTGAACAGGGTCTGGATGTTGATCATTTAGTAATTGAACACATTATGGTCAACCAAGCCCCCAAAATGAGAAGAAGAACATACAGAGCTCATGGTCGCATTAACCGTAAGTACTATACTCTTGGCCTAATGATGAAGACTAGAACATTTATCATGTGTCTTCAGTCAATAAATCACATGAAATAATACCATAAAAGAATTGAAACATTTATTTGTATTTGCCAATGGTCCAGTATTTATATGAAAGAATTTAAAAGAACAACCAAGTTCAGGAGTAGGTTCAGTTAGAACCAAAATTGGTTAAATAATCAGCTTTGATTAGGCCGTCCTTAAAAAATTGTTGGTTTGCTGTTTTTCGACCAACTCACTGTGAAACCTACCGACTCAAAAATTTTTATCACCCTCTCTGGGAATAATTTTTTTTAATTCTATTTTTAGCATACTTTCTTAAAAAATAAGGCACTTTTTAGCTCACCTGGCCAAAGGCCATGTGAGCTTATGCCATCACTATGCGTCCGTCGTCGTCTGTCGTCCGTTAACAATTTCAAAAATCTTCTCCTCTGAAACCACTGAACCAATTTAACAGAAACTTGGCAGGAATGATATATGACATGTTGGCAACAAACGATCCTCATTTTGAAATGCTTTGATAAAAAAACATGGCCGCCGTTGCTAAAAATAGACTAGGGGGGTCAGACTACTGTTTTTGGCTTATAAATCAAAAAGTATAAGAGATAGAGGAAATCTGAGGCCACGCTACTGATTCAGCATCAAAAGCTCTACAAAAGTCTCTATTTGGTCAAAGTTGTCAGATGACCCCTTATAGGGGTTACGGCCCCTTAAAGGTGAAAAATAGCATTTTTTCATGTTTTTGGCCTACAGAATGAAAACTATTGCAGATAGAGATTAGCTGTTGCTTGCTTAAATGTTTAGCTCATTTAGCTCTACGAAAGTCTCCATAGGGTCGAAGTTGTCAGATGACCCCTTATAGGGGTTACGGCCCCTTAAAGGTGAAAAATAGCCACTTTTCATGTTTTTGGCCTACAGAATGAAAACTATTGCAGATATAGATTAGCTGTTGCTTGCTTAAATGTTAAGCTCATTTAGCTCTACGAAAGTCTCCATAGGGTCGAAGTTGTCAGATGACCCCTTATAGGGGTTACGGCCCTTGAAAAATAGCGTTTTTTCATGTTTTTGTCCTACAGAATGGAAACTATTGCACATAGAGATTAGCTGTTGCTTGCTTAAATGTTCAGCTCATTTAGCTCTACAAAATTCTCCATAGGGTCCAAGTTGTCAGATGAACCCTTATAGGGGTTACGGTCCATGAAAAATAGCGATTTGATTTTTCATGTTTTTGGCCTACAGAATGAAAACTATTGCAGATAGAGATTAGCTGTTGCTTGCTTAAATGTTCAGCTTATTTAGCTGTACAAAATTCTCCATAGGGTCGAAGTTGTCAGATGACCCCTTATAGGGGTTACGGCCCCTGAAAAAAGCGATTTTTAATGTTTTTGGCCTACAGAATGAAAACTATTGCAGATAGAGATTAGTTGTTGCTTGCTTAAATGTTCAGCTCATATAGCTCTACAAAAGTCTCCATAGGGTCAAAGTTGTCAGATGACTCCTTACAGGGGTTATGGCCCCTTATAGGTGAAAAATGGTGTTTTTGGCCTATAGAATGAAAACTATTGCAGGTAGAGAAAAGCTGTTGCTTGCTTAAATGTTCAGCTCATTTAGCTCTACAAAAGTATAGGGTCAACATCAAGACCAGGTGAGCGATTCAGGCTCCTGGGAGCCTCTTGTTTGCTTTTTTCAGAAAAAAAAAAAATTCACCTACCTACCTACTCACATTGAAAAATGTGAGTAGGTAAACAGCAAACAAATAATTTTTTAAGGATGGCCTTAACTTCTAAAAATTCCGCAAAATATGTTTTGAAATCCTGTAATTTAAGGAATAAAAAACTATTTAGGAAATATTCAACAGCTAGGAGAAAACGGAGCTTTAATTGTATGATGTTATGAAAGGAGTTAGTCCGATAAGGGGGCATATTGGCCTCAAATTTTGAGGTATGCTAAAAGTACAGTTTGAGATGTATTTCACATTCTTCAATATATATTTTTGTTCGTTCAATTTCTTTTTCACATAAAAGTAAACATCTGTAATCACAAAAGCTACGAAAAGTCGGATAAAAGAAGGGAAACTTGTAAATAAGTACTAAATACTTAATATTTTGGCAAGTTTTTGACGTTTTTAACATTAGGCGCATGCATGTTCATTGTTCATCTTTATATATTTTGTGTAAAACAGTTAGTTACAACATATATATAAAGATCTTTGTTGAACATACATGCGCCCACATCTGTTTTTAGCAAAAACTACCGAAAACATTTATTTTGCACATTTTCTTTTGCATTAAAACCATTTTTGAGCTATCATGCTAAGGTGAAATTTTCAACAGGTAAGTCTTTTATACTTGGAAAATTTTCCTTCATACAACAAGATAATCTCTCCATAGATGTTAGTTTAAACTGATCAGAGAGATCAACTTCCATTGTAACACATTCCAATGACTTAATCAAATTTATGAAGATGGTTCAAAGCTTGACAATTGTGTGCAAATTTGGGACAGATTTCATCCCTTCCTGAACTAACTCCTTCCCATCTTACGTCTATTAATTCTGCACCACTAAAATGTACGTTACATTTACTAAACATACTGAAAATTTCTCATGATACTTAATATAGTTTATTTCTACAACATGGTTATTGAATTGTGTTTTTCAGCATACATGAGCAGCCCCTGCCACGTTGAAGTTATCTTGGCAGAGAGAGAAATCGCAGTACCAAAACCAGGTGGCACTGAGGAAGAACCAGCCAAGAAGAAGGTTTCTCAGAAAAAACTTAAAAAACAAAAACTTATGATGAGAGACTAAATAAATAAATTATTGGTAGTTCATTCTTCTTACTTGATACTCTCTGTTATTATCCCCCCCCCCCCCAACTCATCTTGGGAAGGGGACTACTGTAAACCAACTTATTTATGCGAATGATTTATATTCGCAGATTTCGAGAGGAGAAGTAATTAGGGAAAATATATCATTGCAAACAAACTCATTTTCATAGTAACATTATTGGTGTTTACCAAGAATCACACACAAAAAATAGCTGCAAAATTGCTCTTTGACAGTGAAATGTGAAATATTGTAGTTGTGAAAATAAATTGGTTTACAGTATAGATTCCGCTTTCTGTTGTCCATTTATCCATTTCCAAATCATAACTTCATCACCTGAATAGAAATTAATTAATTATCCCCGCGCTAGCGAAAGTGCGGGGATAATGTTTTGCTGTTCGATGTACGTACGTATGGCGTTAATGTCCAGGATAATCTCAGTAACCACTGGGAGTAGAAAGATGAAACTTGGGTCATTGATTGCATTGTGGGTGGGGACTGTGCCGTAGGTTTCGGAATTTTGATATTGCCCCTAGGGGCTGGGCTGCATAGGTAGCCTAAGGGCACATTATTCCTTCGTCACGCAACTCCTCCCAGGTTATTTGGAATACAGAACTGAAACGGCTCAGTAGTTGCACTATGGATGTAGATTCTGCCGAAGGTTTCGGAATTTTGATATGGCCCCTAGGGGCTGGGTTGCATAGGTAGCCGAAGGGCACATTATTCATTCGTCACGCAACTCCTCCCAGGTTATTTGGAATACAGAACTGAAACTTGGCTCAGTAGTTGCACTATGGATGTAGATTTTGCCGAAGGTTTCGGAATTTTGATATGGCCCCTAGGGGCTGGGCTGCATAGGTAGCCTAAGGGCACATTATTCCTTCGTCACGCAACTCCTCCCAGGTTATTTGGAATACAGAACTGAAACTTGGCTCAGTAGTTGCACTATGGATGTAGATTCTGCCGAAGGTTTCCAAATTTTGACATCGCCCCTAGGGGCTGGGCTGCATAGGTAGCCTAAGGGCACATTATTCTTCGTCACGCAACTCCTCCCAGGCTATTTGGAATATGGAACTGAAACTTGGCTCAGTGGTTGCACTATGTACGTAGATTCTGCCAAAGGTTTTAGAATTTTGATATGGCCCCTAGGAGCTGGGCTGCATAGGTAGCCAAAGGGCACATTATTCTTTCCTCACGCAACTCCTCCCAGGTTATTTTGAATATGGAACTGAAACTTAGCTCAGTAGTTGCACTATAGATGTAGATTCTGCTGAAGGTTTTGGAATTTTGATAATGCCCTTAGGGGCTGGGCTGCATAGGTAGCTTAAGGGCACATTTTTCCTTTGTCATGATGATGCATAATTCTTAACATTACTATCACTCCTACTACCAGGGAAAAGTCTTATTTTAATACATATTCATTTTATAGTACTAGTAATGCTCATTATAGTCATAGTTTATTTCTTTAAATTATTTGCCCTTATACTATCAAACACCAGAGTAGTGCGGGGATATGCAGCGTGGCTGCTTCGACTAGTTTTACATACATATATATATGATTTAAGCTTATCAGGGGAAGAAGAAATGATTTAGTTTAATGGTCAATAGCTTAAACATGAAGGTCACTATTTCCTGTAGTTAGTTTCATGAAACTTGCACTTATTAAAACTTGACAGTAAAAGATGTCTTTTGCCAAAGGTGAAAATTGAAAGTTTTGAAAACTTAGAGAATTGAAAGTAAAAATTCTAGACTGTAACTGACTGAATTCATGGAGTTTAATGAAAGATTAAAACACATTTTGTTTTTGAGGTAATGAAGACATCTAAGGCTCTATTGCTCTTTGGGTCAACAGTTTAAAGTCAAGGTCATCAGTTCTTGAAAAATAAGGCTAAAATTTGGTTTCAGGGGCAGAAATTCTAAATTCCTTTGTAGATTTTTGTTGCTTCCTGCAACATGATGTAGATACTTAGTATTCTATCACAGTAAACTTCAATGAAACAACTGAACAAATTATACAAAATTTTGTAGTACAAAAGAATGTTTAATTTGTCACTATATATAGCTGATGGTATCCCAAACACATTTTGATGAAACAAATTTTTGTCTCTTCTCCGACAAATAGTCGCAGTAGGCGAGACATAGGTATTTATTTCCAGCGGTGGGCGAAGGCAGCGTAAACTTTTTTGTTAGACAATGTTGTGGACAATGAATTGCTTGAAAAGTATAATAGCTAGGCATCTGATATTGGGTATACAGACGGTTCAGGTTAAACACAACTGTCACCATGCCGTGTGACCCTGACCCCATTTTCATGCTCCGGTGACTCTGTAAACTTGGGTCTTTTTTTCAGGTCGAAAACTTTTTGTAAGACTTTTGTGGACAATGAATCTCTTGAAAAGTATAATAGCTAAGCATCTGAATTTGGGTATACAGACAGTTCAGGTTATGGTCTACACAACTGTCACCATGCCGTGTGACCCTGACCCAATTTTCAGGCTCCGGTGATTCTGTGAACTTAGGTCTTTTTTCAGGTCGTAAACTTTTTGTAATACTTTTTGTGGACAATAAATTGCTTGAAAATTAAAATAGGTAGGCATCTTATATTGGGTATACAGACACCTTTTGTGTTTATATCAAGAATTGAAAGCTAAGGTAGTTGATCTTAGTGATTGTGCTGGCAGCTGAGACATACTTATAGGTGGCCACACTAGTTATAAAGGTCATTGCCATTCATTGACTTACATTTATGTCATAGGAACTGTTTTTGGATGGAATTTGTCTGAAACCCAAGATTTTGCGTAAGGCTATGTGAGTTAATTTATGCCATCAATATGTGTCTGTTGTCGTGGTCTGTTAACAAATGAACCAATTTAACTGAAAATTTGCAGGAATGATTTATGACATGTTGACAACAAACGATCTTCATTTTGAAAAGATTAGATAAAAACATGGCCGCTGTTACTAGAAATAGAATATAGGGTAAAAAATGGCTCATAACAGATAGTAAAAATCTTAAGGATCTTAGGCTCTTCAGAATCTAAAACTCTACAACAGTCTCCATTGGGTCGAAATTGTCAGGTGACCCCTAATAGAGGTTATGGCCCTTTTGCAACAAATAGTCGCGGAATGCCAGACAGGTATTACTTTCTGGCCGCAGGGTAAACTTTTTTGTAAGACACTTGCTTGAAAAGTATAAAAGCTAGGCATCTGATAATGGGTATACAGAAAGTTGAGGTTATGGTCTACGCAACTGTCACCATGCTGTGTGACCCTGACCCCATCTTCAGGCTCCAATGACTCTGTAAGCTTAGTTTGTTTTCAGGCCAAAAACTTTTTTGTAAGATGTTTGTCACCATTTCATCTGACATTGACCTCTCTTCTACACTAAATGACTGTTGGATTTGACCTGTCTCAATAACTATGATATCTATCGCTTTTTGGTCCACGGGAAAGTGTTATTTAAAGTCACCTGCCAATTATATGATCTTGACTTTATAACTTCTGATCTCAAGAACTCAAAGCCTAGATAAACTTTTAATGCATTTTGTTATTATTCCAACAGGTGAGAATCAATAAATGAACGTTGAATAACTAGGTATTCCAATGGTGCAGCAGGCGAAACATACTTTAGTATTATTGTACATTAATCATAGGCGTGATCGTCCACCAATTCCAACTGTTCATCTTTTCAAAGTAACTGGCTTGGCAATTTTAAAAATTGCTTAGCCAATTGACAAGAAAAATAAGCAGTGCAGTGCTAATGAATAAAGTATCTTACCAACTGTTCTGTTTCAGAGATGTAATAATATTTACAACGTGACTTGGTCATTTCAGAAACAAATAGCCAATAACAAAATGTAAAAGAATTCCAAAATGTGCAAATTTAATCTTTATAAAGTCTGAATACCTTAAGGCACATTGTTAATTTATAAAAATAAATATAAATCATAATAGGTGCATGAAATTATGCAAGGTATTTTATTAATAAAGGATTATTTGGGTACTTGAATAAAATAAAGGGAAACAATTTTTGTCAACTCAATTAATGTGATAGTCAATATAAAACTCCAGATTATTGTCTCCCTTGAACATATTAAAGCATAAAAAATACCTTAAGAATAATAATGCCTTGAAAAATTTTCATGAACTTACGAGGATTAATATATTTTGATTTAAATTAACAATGTGCCCTTTGGTACTCAGACTTTATAAAGATTAAATTTGCACATTTTGGAATTCTTTTATATTGTTATTGGCTATTTGTTTTCGAAATGACCAAGTCACATTGAAGATATTATTACATCTCTGAAACAGAACAGTTGGTAAGATATTTTAATTTACTGCACTGCACTGCTTAAATTTCTTGTTAATTGATTTCATCTGTTCAACCAATTGGCTAAGCAAATTTTAAAATTGCCAAGCCAGTTACTTTGAAAAGATGAACAGTTGGAATTGGTGGACGATCACGCCTATGATTAATGCACAATAACTCTAGTTTATATCGTTGCCTTATAGAATGAAAACTATTGCAGATAGAGAAAAGCTGTTGCTTGCATAAATATTCAGTCAGCTCATGAAGCTCTACAAAAGTCTCCATAAGGTGGAAGTTGTCAGATAATCCCTTACAGCGCTTATGGCCTTAACAGGTGTTTTTATTTTATTTTTATTTTTTTTGCCCTAAAGAACGAAAACTACTGAAGATGAAGAAAAGCTGTTGCTTGCTTAAATGTTCAGTCCATTATGCTTCATGAAAGCCTCTGTTAGGTCTAAGTTGTTAGTTGACCCCTTCAAAAAGAGACCCTTATGGCTTAAGGACCAGGTTAGTGATTCAAGCTCCTGGGTAATCCCAAAAGGGATTAGCTCCTGGGAGCCTCTTGTTTTAAGTACTGTTTGTTACCTATGCAAGGCTATTTTGATAGGAGATTGATCATGTGCATTTTTGGTCTAGGAACATTTTGCGGATGAAACCGCTGAACATAATTTGTTTAATTATACCCCCACTCGTAAGAGAGGGGGCTATATTGCAATCACCTTGTCCGTCTGTCCGTCCGATTCAATTTCTCTGCTTCTACTGGATGGATTGGTTTCAAATTTGGTACACAGCTTCAGCATTATGAGTTATAATATGCCTACCCTTTCCAGGTCAGTCCATCTTTCCAAGCCGACTTAGACTTTTTTAGGGAAAAAAAATTTTGAATGTGAAATTTTTCGTAACAGATTTCTCGGCTTCTACTGGATGGATTGGTTTCAAATTTGATACACAGCTTCAGCATGATGAGTTATACCGTGCCTCCCTTTTCCAGGTCAGTCCATCATCTACTTCCTGTTTTTCGAGCCGACTTAGACTTTTAAGGGTAAAAAATTTGAAAAGTGAAATTTTTCGTAACAGATTTCTCAGCTTCTACAGGATGGATTGGTTTCAAATTTGGTACACAGCTTCAGCATAATTAGTTATACCGTGCCTCCCCTTTCCAGGTCAGTCCATCATCTACTTCCTGTTTTTCGAGCTGACTTAGACTTTTTATGGGTCAAAAATAGACAATTTTTCGTAACAGATTTCTCGGCTTCTAGAGAAGGGATTGATTTCAAATTTGGTATACAGCTTTAGCATGATGAGTTGTACCGTGCCTCCCCTTTCCAGGTCAGTCGGTCATCTACTTCCTGTTTTCTGAATGGCCGAGTGGGGGTATGCTTAGCACGACTTAGTGCAACCCCTTGTTTTTGTAGAATCGTGATTTGTTCCATCTGCAAGGATACAACCACTTTAGTTAGGTGAGCTATTACCATCATCTGGCATCTGTTGTCTGTTAACAATTTTCGAATATCTTCAGCTCTGACACTACAGAACTTAGAATTGGCGATTACCACCTCAGTCGTCAATTCCTTATTCGGGAAAGATCACAACCTGTAAAGTTTCCGGGTAAATGTTATGACTTTTATAAGAAGGGTAGATGTAACCGAGCCAATTGTTATTAAGATGAGGAACACCCATCAAAGCATTGCCCTGAGCAAATAGATTCTAGCTAAAACAATCACGGTTTCAAGAATTTTCATAAGCAGCATGTCAGAACCCAATACGTTTCAAACGAAGCCCATGTTTAAAAAACTTTTAATTTTGAACGCCTAAGTCTGCCAATTAAAAAATCCCAGATTTAGATTAAGGTTGAACACAATAACTAATTTGTCAATTAAGGTCCAGGGTCGCCAGTTGATTGTAAAATAGAAAATAATGAGATGTGGAACAAGCGGCAATTTGGAAAAACCACAATGGACCTAAATATTATTGGGCTCCGGCTATCTTATACAAGATGGAGGGATTTTTTGTGTGTTTTGTAATACAAAAGTGATGTTTATAAAACATTTGACCAAACTTATTTGATGTTATAACATGTTTCTATGTATATTCATTTGTCTGTTTAGTTCGTCATTTTCTGTACATATTATGTTTATTTTACCTCATGTTACACTGTATTGTGTTTGAGCGTTGTCAATAAAAGTTGAAAGTTGACAACCACCAGCAGCCTTCAACGAGGCCAGTAGCTTGCAATTGGCTCATGGTGTAAATAAAATGCATATAATTCTAATCCAGTCCTGAAATAGTTACAGATAGACCCCTTCTTTAACAAGGAACAGAAAACATCAAAAAGACAAGTACAAACAAGAGCTTTGTCAAAGACTCCTTGCTTACTCACAGGCGCATGTAAAACGCTCTGTCCATACACGGGGCAACCTGTTTTCGTTCCTTCCGACGTTGAGGGTGACATAGTTGTTCTTGACAACGTTGAAGGCGACAATTTAACATTACCCTACAACATACATGTTTAAGCTTTTTGGCAACTTTATATCTTGTGTGGTATTTAGAATAATCAAACTAATTCGCCGTGACCTACATTTTCAGCTTGACGGACTTGCATTCAAATTATTAGATCTTGTAAAACTTATAAACTCTAATACTTTCCTTTTCTTTAAAATGACGACCATATATTTGGGTAAAATAAAACATAGTATTATATAACTACCACAAAACTTGATTGACAATATGAACACGTTTTTGTCTCGCCTGCGACGAATGTCGCAAAAGGCGAGACTTAGGTATGGTGATTCCGGCGACGGCGGCGGCGGCGACGGCGGCGGCGGCGGCGGCGGCGGCGTCCACAATTGGTTAAAGTTTTTGCTTAAGTCTGTTTTGTGTGAACTAGTTGTGTTACACCATTGATATTTGGTATGCAGTTGCATCAGCATCAGTACAGATCAGTTTTAAAGGATTTCACCTGTATGCTCCTGCAGTCACGGTCTACTGACTTTGAAATTTTACACCGATTTGGCTGAGGTTAACCTTTTTTCTTAAGTCTGTTTAACATGAAGCAGTTATGTTACACCATTGATATTTGGTATGCAGTTGAGCATCAGTACAGATCAGTTTTAAAAGGATTTCGCCTGTATGCTCCTGCAGTCACGGTCTACTGACTTTGAAATTTTACACTGATTTGGCCGAGGTTAACCTTTTTTCTTAAGTCTGTTTAACATGAAGCAGTTATGGTTCACCATTGATATTTGGTATGCAGTTGCATCAGCATCAGTACATATCAATTTCAAAAGCATTTCATCTGTATGCTTCTCAGTCACGGTCTACTGACTTTGAAATTTTACACCGATTTGGCCCTTTTTTTCTTACATCTGTTTAACATGAAGCAGTTATGGTACATCATTGATATTGGGTATGCACTTGCATTAGCATCAGTACAGATCAATTTCAAAAGTATTTTATCTGTATGATCCTGCAGTCACAGTCTACAGACTTTGAGATTTTACACTTTTTAACTTTTTACTTATGTCATGAGTGTTTTATATAAAGCAGTTATGGTTCACCATATATATTTGGTATGCAGCTGCTTAAGCATCAGTTAAGATCAGTTTAAGGAGGATTTTTACTTCATTTTATACTGTGTCCAGTTGCGACAGGCGAGACATGTCTCTGTGTTAACAGTTTATTAATATGTTTGCTTTTATATAGAATGGAACTACCGTAAATACAAAAAGTATTTTTCCTCTAAAATGTTCAACTCAAAAGATGCTAGATGACCATGTTTAATGGCTGAAAACGCACTTGCCCCTTTAAGAATAGACACTACTACAGATAAAGAGATTCTGATGCTTACTTTAATGTTGAGCTCATGGAGCTCTACATGTTTCAAGTGAAATGAAACTGTATTAACCCCTTTGGCATGTTTGGGGTCAATGCCGGATTAGGTCAGAAGTATGATTTTGCCTTATGATTTTAGAATAAAAAACTATTGCAAATTAAGAAAACGGTTTATAATTGCTTGCATAAACTAATTGTTTTCATTATTTTTGCACCTTAAAGTTAAAATTCATACTGTAAATAGAATGAAAATAAGTACATAAAGAGAAAACTGTTATTTACCTAAATGTTTTGTTAAAAAAAAGTATCTACAAAAGTGCCCACTGCAACGGAAGTCCTTGTGCAAATCATCACTTTTAAAGGTCTGTAAGTTTTCTTCATGGAATGAATTCTTGCAGCTACAAAGAAGCTGTTTTTTGTTGTTGTTGTTGCTTAATTGCTGAACTATAGCAGCTCACGCAAAAGTGTAGTATATGAATTGAAGTCCTAAGATGATTTTTCTTGGAGTATTCTGCCTCTTAAAAGGTAAAAACTTTCGTGGTTTTGTGAAAATTGATAAGTTCGTTGATTCATGGTTCTAAAATTTGCAGTTAAATTTCCTTTTCGTTTTGTATCAAATTTTGCGGGTAAAGGCCACTCACGAAAACCATGAAAATTGATACCAAACGAATAAAGATGAAACCACAGGGTATTTAAAACATTTTGCTTAGTCAAGGTTTCAGCTCTAAACGCGTCTTTCATTTGTTGAACGATTCTTATTTTTAAACCATAAAATTGACAATTTGCATTTTTTACTCACTTTGGTTTCAACGTATTGAAAGATGCATGCAGTATTAAGCGCAGAAATTTTGACATTTGTTGCAAGTGCATTCTAATCTAATCTTTTAAGCTTTTTTACAGAAGACGGACTTAGATTTTTTTTTATTGTTATGAGCACTTGTACCTGCAGTATGAGATTTCTACTCACTGAGAAAACATGCGCAGATGATTTAAAGTGCTGAAATTGTAAACAATAAGTGTACAATCATTCATGACGGACGGACGAATGTCAGTAAAATGAATACTTCTGCTAGAAGTTCTGGGTATGATAATTTACCGGCAGTCTCTGACCACAGCAAAGACTCTGGAAGTTCGAAAAGAAAAGAAAGTACAAGGGATTTGAATGGAAGCTATATCTTAGCATGTCGGGGTGAAGACAGCCTGAACAGTAGTACGGTCCTTGAACCACTGTCGCCAGTGTCAGCTCGATCTAGTCATAAGGTACGTATTATTTGTCTAAAGGGAGTTGAATAAAATAATAATATGATTGTCTGTATGTCCGCGTTTCACTATAGAGCTATCCATGACTGAACAAACAAACACAATAATGATGCACACATTTAGAGAAGACCCTCGTATAGTATACTTTTTGATAGAAATTTGAATCAATATAATAGTTTATTAGATGTACAGAAAGATTTTTTTTGTTATGTTCCTCACACTGATCTTTATTTTTCGCTCCACCAACTTGACTTCTAAAAGAGCTTATCAAAGGTGTTTGTTTGCTTCCACCAGTTTGTATAAATTGTTTCCTTTCCTTTTACAGCCACACGAAGAATACCACGCTGTTTACACCAGCATAACTCTAGAAGATTCGGACGATGATCATGACAGATCACGGCATAAACGGTCCAGGATCATTTCTGATAGTATAGGTGATAGGTCTCTGCCGAACCCTGCTAATGTCTCGTAAGTATCTGGTGTTGGGCTGTCCTAAAATGGACAAATAGTTACATTACCCCATTTTATATTGGAATTATATTTGCTGTAAAACAATATAGGTTGAACTTATACTTCTATGTGCCAAATAGCCTTAACTTGTACGTTCTTTATAGGATAGCAGTAGCTCCTGCATAACAACACCTAATGTAAATTGTACATGTAAAACTCTTATTATGCAGTAATGCATTTTGTTTTGGTGTTTTGGACATATCTTTATATGCATGTATATTTTGCAAGGTCTTTTTTGAAAGGGTGGATCGTTTTCGTCGTTATTTATAATCTCAACTTTTGTTACATAATTAAACCATAAACTTCGAAAAAAAAATATTCCTCTTCGAAGTTCAAATGCTTATTTTTTGTTCTTTTTATGGCCCGACCACGTATGTGGAACGGCCAAATAGTTTTACCCTTGTCCGTCGGTACGTACGTCCGTAACACTTTGGTTAAGTTCTTGGTTAAGGTCCATTACTCGGATAATAGATGTTGGAGGTCAATGATATTTCACCACTAGATGGGTCTTGGGTAGGACTACACCACCCACTAGAAATTAGGTCATTGTGACCTATATTTTACGCATGAACGACTTTGGTTAAGTTCTTGGTTAAGGGTCATTACTTGGATACTAGTTGCTGGAGGTAAAATTAGGTCACTGTGACCTATATTTTATGCATGAACGACATTGGTAAAGTTGTTAGTTTATACACAATTTGGGGGTCAATGATATTTTAAGAACGGGAGGGCCATCCTGTGGCTCATAGGCACATTTTCTAGTTCTTTTATGGATCAAATAATTTTGCTTTAACTTTATGCTTTATGAACATATAAAATCGTTAACTTGCCAGGTCAAACAAAACCCGACATATCTGCAACAGTATACCCGACCTGACAACTCTACCTAATCCGGACTCCAGTTTGTTAAGGTATGTTCTCTCTTATGAAATTTAAAGGTTCAGAAAACGATCCATTCTTTCTTTATTTAAGTATTAACTAGAAGACACCCGAGAATTCGCGGGAAAAGTTGACTAAGAACCTTTATCAATATGGATAATGGAAAATCAAGGTCTTTAATTGATATGAAAAGCCTTATAAAGGTGGAGAAGGACAGTGGTCATGTGACTTGCCCAAACAAAAATATTTTGAGATTTTTGTGTTTTTAGAATCTTTATACCTAGTTTAGGCACATTTTATCAATATGATTAAAATTTGTATTCTAAAAGTAGCATAAATTCTTAGCTTAAGTATGGTTAAGGGAGGTAATTTGTCAGAAATCATGAAAAATCGTCGTTTTAGGCTCCTATCTTTGCTTGTACGCAAATATCAAGGGAAGAAACGCCACTTTAAATTGATTTGAGATGATCAATTGTTGCAAGATCTATAGAATGTCAAAAAATGAAGCTAATCAATTGACAGGAAAAAAGAAATGCAACATTTTTGTGTGTTTTTATGGCTTTTCTTATATAATTTATAGTAAAATATCGATACTTTAACTTGATACATGTATGTATAACTCGAATAGTAGAAAAGTAGGGAAGAAACCCATGAATTTTGAATCAAATTGTGAAAGGGTGCATAATTTTGGACATTTATACCAATTTTGAAGAAAATCTATTGACAAATTAATTTTGGACCCAAGTGCCATGCTCTACCTTAATACTGACAATAATGTGTACAGATGCACATAAAATATCCTTTTTGTTGGTCACCATGCAAGTATTATATATAGTGTTTCCGTCCCCACCATATCTTTCTCCTTTTCAAGTGGTCTTCAATGTTTACTGTTCCTTTGTTTTACACACCACCTCCCGATGTATTTCTTATCATTTATTATTCATTATCTCATCTCTTTAAGTCCACGCAACATTTTCGACGTTTTTAATTTCGATGTTTTCTTGATTTTGATTTTTATTTCTTCTGTTTTCGTGTTTACATGCGGATTGTCTTTGGTTCGGTTTTTTTTTTCGATTAGCTGCATCGATTTACAATACACTGAAGGCGAAATTCTATTGTTAACCAAAACCCCCCAAAAATGTTTTATTACATTGTCATTTTATTCTTTTTATGTCCCACTTACATTCGGCTCTTTTCGTTCGTCCCAAATCAAGTTTAACTTCAGACTGAAGGAACTTTTCCATGTAACGTCTTATTCATTATGTCTTTTGGATTTTACTTTTTTCGTTCCCCACCGCAATGCAGAGCGGTGGTATAGAAATGCCGGGCGTCCGAATGTCCGTCACACTTTTTTTCGTAACAGATTTCTCGGCTACTATTATTAGTTGGCTTTTATTATTTGGTATTGCAGCTTGAGAAAGGGGTCTCTAATAGTAGTACTTAGCGTCATGCGTTTTCAGGTTTGTCACTATCTACTTGCTGTTAAACGACTCGACTTAAAAAATAAATATGCACTCGGCGGGGGACCCAGGAAGTTTGCTCTTGTTTTTTGTTTTTACAGATAGTCGGGATGACATGGCAAAGTATTACAGATGCTTATTTCATTTTCAGTGATGCACCACTCTGTCGAATATGCCATGAAGGGGATGAAGATGAGGATCTAGTCTCTCCGTGTTTTTGTTCGGGATCCGTCGGTGCTCTGCATATGTCTTGTCTGGAGAAGTGGCTTGGAACGGCAGATATGACTAGATGTGAAATCTGTGAATTTCAGTTCACTGTTGCTAAAAATCCTAAACCATTTACATGGGTAAGAATCTTTCCCGGTTTCTTAAATTTATTTTTCAATTGAATTTCAAGCACAAAGATATCACTTATTGCATTTATTCAATGCAACTTATGCAAGTCGAAACACGCCTTAACCGAAAATCTGTCATAACCGAACTATAGCTTTGCTGTCTATTCTTTAAATGTTGATATATTTTGAACCTGGATAAACAGAAAACCTGTCTATAACGAACAAAGTATTCGGTTTGTTTCACTGTACGACAATGAACCAAAATATATAACACACCTTTATATGTACAAAAACCTAGCTTTTAAAGTCTTACTATAATAATTCCAGTAAATGAAATAACAAAGTAATGATACAAACCGTGTCCTAAATTCCTTCTGAATGATTAGTTGGATAAGAAAATAAACTATTAACAATCAGGTTTTTCAGATATAAAATTCAAGACCACAATCGTTCACGATCAGAATATGTTTTAGGGTGGATGTTACAATATTAGGACATACATGCATTTAAGCACCACTTCAATGAAGAGGGGTGTACTGGTCTACCTTTGTCCGTCCTTCTGTTCACAACATTACTTATGTAGCATTTTTTCTAAGCAACTTGTCAACTTAATACCACATCTTGAAAGTTGCTTTATGACATCAGTATTGAATAAAAATCGCAAATATCGAATTTAGTTTGACGCATATCTACTTCCTGTTTACCGATCTGGCAAAGGAGTAAAGCCACGAATGTCTCATATCGGCCCGGTATTTTTACTAATTTTTAAACTACTTCAACTCTTCGTAAATTTATCCCATATGAGTTAAGGCATAACTGAACTTTTCATATATGTGAGATATAACAAAACCTCTACATCACAGGTCTAGCCTTGGAATTTCAAACACGTCATATATTATACAAATCTTAATTTTTCGCCATGTTTCACTGTTTTCTCGTCGTATTTTGTCAAAAATAGTATTGGCCACATTCGTTGACCATCATAATTTTTTTATAATCATTTTATTACATTAAAATACACATTTCTATCACAAAATAATTTTGGTCGACGGGTGTGGCCATTTTCATTTTTACCGATTTATACATGAAAATCAATGAAAAATGTCAAAAAAACGAGATTTTGTACAAAATGGACGGACTTTTAGCTTACTATCCTCCTTGTTGATCAACAATTAAACCAAAAGATATTGCAATTTATAAAATATGAATTCTAATGAACATCGAGGGAGCAATTACAAGGAAGTATATCAAAGTTGAATTTTTGGGCCGATTTAGGGCTTTCGTGACTCTACTCCTGTACCATATTCTACATTAGTGGTAAAGGGTGAGTTTTTTAGCAGCCATAACTTATGGCAGTGACTTGACATTTTTTATACAACATTAGTATATTGAGCGTTCACTATTACCATTTATTTTGGAGAGTAGCAGGTATAGTATATATGAGCAGTGGCACGCAGATTTCTTATTGTCCCCCGCCGCAACGCGGAGCGGGGACATAGAAATGCCGGGTGTCCATCCGTCACACTTTTTTCGTAACAGTTTTCTCAGCAACTATCAATCATAGACTTTTGATATTTGATACGCAGCTTCAGGTAGGTATTCAGAGATCTGTCCTCATCAGACGACTAAGATTTTTTCCCATTCAATGGGCGGGGGACCAAGAATCTGCATGTTCACGTTAAATTTTGTTTAAACTCTTTTAATTTTCAGTTTTTGAAGAATAAATCTCTAGGCAGAGAAAGACGATTTCTGATAGCAGACATACTATGTGCTATATGCTTCACTCCCTTCGCTCTGGCAGCATTCACCGGATGTCTGGTAGGAGCCAGTTACTTTTCCTCCCTGAACAAGGATTGGCAAGCCACTACACTGATTCTTCTAGCAATGACCAGCCTACTTATCCTGAGCTTATGGTGTGGGGTATGTAATGCAAGGACATACTAGTAAACTGTTTTTTTTTCTTTGGCTTTTAAAGTTTTCAACTTTCCCTTTGTCTTAATTAACCTTTTCTGAAAAACGGTGTTTAGATTCTAAGCACGATCCTAAACACATATATGTGTTGAATTCTAGTTAGGGACATTTCAAAGATTGATACTAGTAGTTTTAAGAAGACATACAATAAAACCTTAACAAGTTTAGGTTTTTAATGTTGAAAAAGTGTTTAGGTGTAAAACGCAATGCTTAAACATGTGAAGGGTTAAAAATGTTTTACTGTAAAGTTGTTTAAATTCTAAACACATTTTTTTTACATTGAACGAACAAATTGAACAAGTACTCAAGTTTTATGACTTCCTAGATTAAGTAGCTTAGTTCAAAGAATCCCTTCAGAAAGTTCTTAATCTTTTATAAGATCACAAGGAAATTTTTTTTCATTGACATCACAAGTGTTTTTTTTATAAGTAAATAAAACTCCTCATTCAAAGCAAAAAGAATAAATTAATTTTATTAGTTTATTATATTGAAAAGAATGAATGAAACAAAAAATTGTTTTCTCTAAATACATTTCAGTTCACATTGAGGAGAAACTACATTCTGTGTTCTACTTGGCGAGAAAATTTCCAAGAAATCAAAATAAAATACAATCCACCCGATAAGAACAACAACAACAACAGACAACCTTTTACCAGGGAAGCGTCGGGGTCAGGAAGAAAACTTTTAGATAACGATTGTCCGGTGCTAGCATCGCCTGATTTCCCATCCAAATCCATAACTAGGAAAATAACCTACGAAAAGTCGCCCGGACCAAAGAAGGAGCGTCGCTCATCCAAATTGGAAGACGACATCGAAAGCCGCTGTAGCCAAAGACAAGGGACACCATTCATCAAAAGAAAAACGGATTACAGGCGAAGGAAAGACTCAATAGAAGAACGCGAAGAAATCGCCCTCACGGATCACGTTAAAGGTTCTGGAAATGATAGGACTTATTCGGACGGAAAGCCGGATATACGAAACAAACAAGTGGACAGACTCCGTGTTCATTCGACTTCAACTCCGGCTTCTAAGCAGTTGACGGTCAAACAAACAATTTTCGACGAAAGGCATTGTTCTGCAACGCCCATTCACAGATCCCCATACGTCGCCATTCCGATTGAGGCTTATCCAATGGAAATGATAGGTATGGACCACACTGGGATGTTCATTAAGACTCCTTATACCAATGTTCACCATAATATGTCCAATAAGCCGTGTGCAAGACGAGGGCTGCTAACTGGTGTCACGGAGGAAACAAGTGAAAACACTTGCGTCATACCACCTGATGGTTTATATGCTTCTGAAACTGACAAAAATGACAAATGAACAAAGCATTGATTTATTCATACTTTACATATCAATTAGTGCTATTCTTTATCTCATGTATATCATATTTTTTTGACCATCTGAAGTTAACATTAAAACTACATTTACATGTATGATTATTTTAACTTTCATCACAGGGACTTGCTCCCCTCTATCAATATTTTGTTAGAGTCAATGTGCGGTACAAAAAAAAACCGTTTTTTTTTTCATACCGCACATTGACTCTAACAAAATATTCATAGAGGGGAGCAAGTCCCTGTGCTTTCATAATGTATTGTATGTCTTGATCTTACAAAAAAAAACACTCTACTCAATTTATTTCTTGTTAACAGTACCGGCTCATGGCTACATTTATTTACATTCTAGACTCCAAACCATACAGGTTGCTGTACTTTTTTTCTTACTATCCACCCTATACGACTCCAACCTTATTCACCAATCCATGTAACTCTACCGAGGGGTGAGGTTGATTTGCCCATGGAAGTAATATAATCTAATCATACTAACATGAATTGCCGGACTATAACATTAGGTGAATCATATATGCCATCACGAGATCTACAGGTCTATGCATATGCTTGGAAAATTAATTGGAAATTTGTTCCTTGTTTCATCTAATTTAAATATCCGTGATAATGCCATCAGGTTACCGTATTTTTCCATATTCAATTTTGAAGAAGGACGAGGTCCTGGTTCAAACCACCACGTCTTCTATACAGAGTCGGGACCATTGCAATAGTCAATCTCCTCGGTATGTCTTTGTCTTGTTTTGTCTTTTCTTCTTGGGAATGTTAGATTGGTAATTCTATCTGGCATAAAAAAAAATCCGCGCAAATATATCTCGGAATACAAAAATAAGTTACGTGTAGTCAAAATGTACCATTTTGTATGTAAAATTCCACAGTTACCTTTCTTATATTTTCTTCAGTAAATCTGATCTATTGTTTGTTTATAAGATTCTTGATAAGATTTAAATTGTGGTGATAATAACAAATATATAATGCAAATCATTTAATAGTTTAAATGTTAAATGCCTATTGAAGACATTAATAAAGTAAACATGCATTTAAATTGTACTGAGAAAACCTTGATTGCTTGCCATTGAAAATAAACGGAAAAATCTTAAATTAAATTTAATCAGTATTTAATAAAGAAAATACCTGTCGTATAAAGGTGTTTCTCTGTATGTTTATCTGTGGAATTCAAATTTGGATACTTTTAACATGAATGTGTGATCAAGGTAAGGATAACATGACCAAAAAAAAGATAACATTGATATAAATATCATTTTATAGCACTATAGACTGAAATTAATGCTTTTTATCTACTTCTTCCTTTTTGGAGAAAGGCTAAAAGGTTTAGATCAGCTGGCCTTACTTTTAATCACACCGAAAGAAAGATTCATGTAACGTAGACCCTTACAACTTCAGAACTGTTACACTGGCTAGGTATTATAAGTTATACCTTTCGTTTGGGTTAGTTCTTGCCGTCCGTCTTCCGTCAGATGGTTTCCGAATAATAGCTCAAAAACGTTTAACATACTAAATACATGCATTAATTTAGTACAATAAAATGACTAGAAAATGTGTCTATGAGCCACAGGATGGCTCCCCGTTCTTGAAATATCATTGACTTTGGTATCACAGTGCTATCTTGTGAAAACTTATAATAGAATGTATTAGGACCACAGTGCTATAATTTTCAGACCACCTTTTCTCTGCTCACCACAGTGCTATTGAAAAAATGGGAGGAACACTTTTTTTTCGTGTAAGACCACTTATCCCAGGTGCAGGTGTCCTGATTTCCTTTTAAAGGAAATAATATACGTCAAATTACCAAGACACGTCACACTTCTATCATATATGGATCTCAAACTAGCGCTAAGAATCTTTTACATGCATGTGCAACACTTGGCTTAAAACAAAGCAAACAAGTTGGGTTGGCCTTACTAATTTGAGACGAGTATGATTGTTTCAGCATGGCAAACAGAGTGCAATTCATCAGTACAGTGTTAATTGTGTGTAAAAACAGTTTTTTATTGCTGTTTTAGGAAAAGCGCTTTCGCATATTTCGTGGTTGATTTTACATGGAATTACGCTGAAACCGACACTCGAGAGAATATTCTTAAAAGATGTCACGCAATCTCATAGTACAGTTGGTCATTTTAGTGTAATAAAAAAGGTTTTATAAATAAACATTCAATTGAGGTCGAACTTAGCATAAAACAAATATTTTAAGCATCTGTTTATGCCCCACCTACGGGAGTACAAGAATATCTGTCCATCCGTCCAAATTATGTTTACCTTTGGGCTTAAAATGCTTTTCCAAGAAAGGAATATGTTGCAAGGTAAGGCATCATCCTGGGCCATCATGTCATTTGCATATCCTTGTTTTTTCTTAATTCGATAATACATAGGCTACCCCATGAAAACAACGACAAAAAATGCCAATCAATCGACATTTACTGATATATAATTATCTGTTTCCCTTTCCTATCTTTATCTGATTATTTTCTTATGTCTGCATATTATATTTTCTGATGTTCTGCCAGATTTCTTTGAGTGTGTATCTTCTGCAACTATAGAAAAATCACAGAAATCATGACTAATGCATATCTCTATACATATTATTTTTGTTTGATCTATAATGTTTCGACCACAAGAACTCGCTTCAGCCAAAAACTGCAAAACTTTCATTAATGTACATGCAATGTATTAAAACAGAGCTTATGCTTATTATTGAACATGAACCGAACTCAATAAAATCTTTCGTATTCGTTTTTTTGTAATTTACTGTTGGATTTCCTGAGTGAAAAATAATTCAACATATACATGGTATACTGTCAAAAATTATTAACGACAAGATCTTCTACGCCCGATCTACAAAAGTATAGGGGGTCAAAAATTATCAACGATCATATTTTTATGTCTCATTTACAATAGAAGGCGGGCATATAATGTTCGGGCCGTCCGTCCGTCCGTCCAAAAAGTTGCAAGATGGGGCATAATGTCTTTGGACTTATTTTATTTAAATAAAATTTACAACAAAGTTCCAGACAATAAATTTTGTTACCCTTGACGCGCGCGGTTCATCTATCCAACTGTTACTCATCATAGGCGCTCTATCCAAAATATTGAAAAAGCAAAACATTTTATGATAATGAAGAGCATAGAACATATAAAACCCCAAAAATATCGAAATGGGTAAAGATCATCAAACTGTGTCTGGATAAGAAAAACCTTGAGCGACAAATTGTAGAGAACTATATCAGGGCAATGACGATGACATGTAACCATGAACTTTCAGTCAACCGAATTCAAACCAGAACCTCAAAGTACTAGAGTAGGCGCCGCAGCACTATATTAATCCATCGTTTGGATTCATTAATTGTAGCAACCATCGGCAATGGGTTGTAACAGAGATGGACTGTTCATGGCACAGAACAATGAGTGTTTCTAGGTTCAACTTAAATATTTATTATCATCAAATAACATGCAGTTCTTTGCATATATACGTCTCTAAAAGATTGTATGCGCATTCTAGCCAAAAGTTTAAAAATGTCTTTTGTGAGTATTAATATAACTTATAAGTCGACAAATCAGATTCTCCATCTATTGCTATGTCACAGATATAAAAATGTGGGTCTGCATTTAAATGGCGTTTAAGATTGATGTACCATTCAATTGATTTAAGCAACTACTTGGAACTGCTTCAGATGGGTTTTTGAAACCAGCAACGCAGAAAACATTTTTCTGTGCTCAACCTTCGCCTTTAAAACCAGCAAACTTTCCAACATCTTGACAGGTGTTATAAACATCTTTAAAATAAAAGATGATTCATAAACAATCTCAGCAATTTATCAAGAAAAATGATAGTTATATATAATGTAAGTAAAATGTTACGTAACGAAGTTAGAGTAAAATAGAATACTATTTGAAGTATGCAGCTGAAGGTACAGATCAATTAACTGAAGGGTTGTTAAAATGTTTTGTCATGTTCTGGAAATGTTTCACTTTTAAGACAATTTTGTTATCGCTCCTCATCTATGCCAAACATCTTAAAATTATTCCAAGATACTCGTGTAAATCGGTCAGTGTCTGTTTATAAAATCTTCCATCATTATCTCTACGCTGTACCGATCTCTAGTGCTATCGTATATTCTATAAACATAAATTTCTAAACATTTGATATTTACCGCTAGAAAAAGTGAGAATATACCTTGTGAATAAATTAGCATTTGACAAACTTGAAAAATGAATTCATAAGCTGGCCAGGAGGGGGGCCGGTCCCACACAATAAAAAAAGTTTGGTGGATAAATATATGACATGTATGAGATCATTAAAGTGATGGATTATTGAAGCGTAAGGAAGCAAAATTTGTGGTCAGCCAATGGCACTAAACAAAATCCCCGAGCCCCTTGAATTGGAATGAAAAATAATAGACTAGAAAAATTGTGGCCAGCAGCTCACAATTAACTAAATACTCTCGTTCAAAAATGAATCAGATGAAATTTCAAATAAGAGGTTTATGCACATCTATACATAATGTATCATGAAAATCCATTAAAGGTTTAGGAGGAGTTGCGCATAGAAGATGTTAACCCCTTGTAGTCTAAACTAGCTATCGGAAACCCACAACTCAATTGTATCAAATTATGATATAGAAGGTGCACATCTGCCTCAGTATGTCAGCTTAGCTTGTGTGAAAATTTTATGGAAATACATTGAGGGTTTAGGATAATTTGCTGACAAGAAATGAGTAACCTGCATGGTAACGGACGGACGGACGAAGGACGGACACCCCTAACTTATATACCCCCATTTTTCAAGCAGGGGTATAATAACATTAAGTGCAGATTTTAGTACATTCTAAAGAATTAAAATGTCACCTGAATGTTGTCTTAATATATTAAGACAGCTATAAACTAAGATAAACTATATTTTATATTACATAATCCGAGTTCAACGTAGAATACAACGTAAGCCAGGGTTGGCTACCTTTCCCTAAATGCTGACTTTTTAAGTGAAGGTTCTCTGGCAGTATACTATAGTAACATTACATCAACCTAATAATGTTGAGAAAGTCAAATGCATGTCTTAATATACCAAAGTCAATGGAATGTCCAAGTTTGATACTTTCATCCATGGTCCTTGTGACCTACTTTCGACTGAGTTCCAAAAATAAAAAGTAGGTCTAAGCGAGCGACTTTCGATTGCATGATGCTGGTGCAACCTGACTCACGAAATGACATTTTTGTATCGGTATATAAAAACAATAATTTAATTGATTTTTGAATTTAAATAGACATCTTACGTAATATGTGCAAAACTGAGTATAGAGAATCATATATACTTATCAAGCCCACATAAATTTTATATCGATTGCATATATCCAATTGAAATCGTACATTAAAAAATCTTATAATTTTTACCTGTATTTTGTGAATTCTTTCACGTGAAATATTAAACGATCTTGTCATGTTCTTTCAAATTCCATTTACTTGTTATTGTCAGTTAAACTAAAACGGTATTTTTATTTTTCCATCAAGGCAGTGAGGAGCTTGATTGGATGCAGGAAGTATAAAATATTTGGCCTATGCCTTAAGAGGACACCCTGGAGCGTAAAAAGACAATCAGGTAAAGACCATTTGAATTTCTTTTACCCCTAGCACGGAGGTATCAAGGTATCATTATCTAGTCCCTCTAGTAAGATGACAAAATACAACATAGAAGACCTATTGTTATGCTGGAAATGCAAGATTTCTAGAAGTACAGTTACATTATTTAGACCCTGCCACATGATTGATGTGGCGATGTATTATGCTATACAGTTGGTCATTTTAGTGTAATAAAAAAGGTTTTATAAATAAACATTCAATTGAGGTCGAACTTAGCATAAAACAAATATTTTAAGCATCTGTTTATGCCCCACCTACGGGAGTACAAGAATATCTGTCCATCCGTCCAAATTATGTTTACCTTTGGGCTTAAAATGCTTTTCCAAGAAAGGAATATGTTGCAAGGTAAGGCATCATCCTGGGCCATCATGTCATTTGCATATCCTTGTTTTTTCTTAATTCGATAATACATAGGCTACCCCATGAAAACAACGACAAAAAATGCCAATCAATCGACATTTACTGATATATAATTATCTGTTTCCCTTTCCTATCTTTATCTGATTATTTTCTTATGTCTGCATATTATATTTTCTGATGTTCTGCCAGATTTCTTTGAGTGTGTATCTTCTGCAACTATAGAAAAATCACAGAAATCATGACTAATGCATATCTCTATACATATTATTTTTGTTTGATCTATAATGTTTCGACCACAAGAACTCGCTTCAGCCAAAAACTGCAAAACTTTCATTAATGTACATGCAATGTATTAAAACAGAGCTTATGCTTATTATTGAACATGAACCGAACTCAATAAAATCTTTCGTATTCGTTTTTTTGTAATTTACTGTTGGATTTCCTGAGTGAAAAATAATTCAACATATACATGGTATACTGTCAAAAATTATTAACGACAAGATCTTCTACGCCCGATCTACAAAAGTATAGGGGGTCAAAAATTATCAACGATCATATTTTTATGTCTCATTTACAATAGAAGGCGGGCATATAATGTTCGGGCCGTCCGTCCGTCCGTCCAAAAAGTTGCAAGATGGGGCATAATGTCTTTGGACTTATTTTATTTAAATAAAATTTACAACAAAGTTCCAGACAATAAATTTTGTTACCCTTGACGCGCGCGGTTCATCTATCCAACTGTTACTCATCATAGGCGCTCTATCCAAAATATTGAAAAAGCAAAACATTTTATGATAATGAAGAGCATAGAACATATAAAACCCCAAAAATATCGAAATGGGTAAAGATCATCAAACTGTGTCTGGATAAGAAAAACCTTGAGCGACAAATTGTAGAGAACTATATCAGGGCAATGACGATGACATGTAACCATGAACTTTCAGTCAACCGAATTCAAACCAGAACCTCAAAGTACTAGAGTAGGCGCCGCAGCACTATATTAATCCATCGTTTGGATTCATTAATTGTAGCAACCATCGGCAATGGGTTGTAACAGAGATGGACTGTTCATGGCACAGAACAATGAGTGTTTCTAGGTTCAACTTAAATATTTATTATCATCAAATAACATGCAGTTCTTTGCATATATACGTCTCTAAAAGATTGTATGCGCATTCTAGCCAAAAGTTTAAAAATGTCTTTTGTGAGTATTAATATAACTTATAAGTCGACAAATCAGATTCTCCATCTATTGCTATGTCACAGATATAAAAATGTGGGTCTGCATTTAAATGGCGTTTAAGATTGATGTACCATTCAATTGATTTAAGCAACTACTTGGAACTGCTTCAGATGGGTTTTTGAAACCAGCAACGCAGAAAACATTTTTCTGTGCTCAACCTTCGCCTTTAAAACCAGCAAACTTTCCAACATCTTGACAGGTGTTATAAACATCTTTAAAATAAAAGATGATTCATAAACAATCTCAGCAATTTATCAAGAAAAATGATAGTTATATATAATGTAAGTAAAATGTTACGTAACGAAGTTAGAGTAAAATAGAATACTATTTGAAGTATGCAGCTGAAGGTACAGATCAATTAACTGAAGGGTTGTTAAAATGTTTTGTCATGTTCTGGAAATGTTTCACTTTTAAGACAATTTTGTTATCGCTCCTCATCTATGCCAAACATCTTAAAATTATTCCAAGATACTCGTGTAAATCGGTCAGTGTCTGTTTATAAAATCTTCCATCATTATCTCTACGCTGTACCGATCTCTAGTGCTATCGTATATTCTATAAACATAAATTTCTAAACATTTGATATTTACCGCTAGAAAAAGTGAGAATATACCTTGTGAATAAATTAGCATTTGACAAACTTGAAAAATGAATTCATAAGCTGGCCAGGAGGGGGGCCGGTCCCACACAATAAAAAAAGTTTGGTGGATAAATATATGACATGTATGAGATCATTAAAGTGATGGATTATTGAAGCGTAAGGAAGCAAAATTTGTGGTCAGCCAATGGCCCTAAACAAAATCCCCGAGCCCCTTGAATTGGAATGAAAAATAATAGACTAGAAAAATTGTGGCCAGCAGCTCACAATTAACTAAATACTCTCGTTCAAAAATGAATCAGATGAAATTTCAAATAAGAGGTTTATGCACATCTATACATAATGTATCATGAAAATCCATTAAAGGTTTAGGAGGAGTTGCGCATAGAAGATGTTAACCCCTTGTAGTCTAAACTAGCTATCGGAAACCCACAACTCAATTGTATCAAATTATGATATAGAAGGTGCACATCTGCCTCAGTATGTCAGCTTAGCTTGTGTGAAAATTTTATGGAAATACATTGAGGGTTTAGGATAATTTGCTGACAAGAAATGAGTAACCTGCATGGTAACGGACGGACGGACGAAGGACGGACACCCCTAACTTATATACCCCCATTTTTCAAGCAGGGGTATAATAACATTAAGTGCAGATTTTAGTACATTCTAAAGAATTAAAATGTCACCTGAATGTTGTCTTAATATATTAAGACAGCTATAAACTAAGATAAACTATATTTTATATTACATAATCCGAGTTCAACGTAGAATACAACGTAAGCCAGGGTTGGCTACCTTTCCCTAAATGCTGACTTTTTAAGTGAAGGTTCTCTGGCAGTATACTATAGTAACATTACATCAACCTAATAATGTTGAGAAAGTCAAATGCATGTCTTAATATACCAAAGTCAATGGAATGTCCAAGTTTGATACTTTCATCCATGGTCCTTGTGACCTACTTTCGACTGAGTTCCAAAAATAAAAAGTAGGTCTAAGCGAGCGACTTTCGATTGCATGATGCTGGTGCAACCTGACTCACGAAATGACATTTTTGTATCGGTATATAAAAACAATAATTTAATTGATTTTTGAATTTAAATAGACATCTTACGTAATATGTGCAAAACTGAGTATAGAGAATCATATATACTTATCAAGCCCACATAAATTTTATATCGATTGCATATATCCAATTGAAATCGTACATTAAAAAATCTTATAATTTTTACCTGTATTTTGTGAATTCTTTCACGTGAAATATTAAACGATCTTGTCATGTTCTTTCAAATTCCATTTACTTGTTATTGTCAGTTAAACTAAAACGGTATTTTTATTTTTCCATCAAGGCAGTGAGGAGCTTGATTGGATGCAGGAAGTATAAAATATTTGGCCTATGCCTTAAGAGGACACCCTGGAGCGTAAAAAGACAATCAGGTAAAGACCATTTGAATTTCTTTTACCCCTAGCACGGAGGTATCAAGGTATCATTATCTAGTCCCTCTAGTAAGATGACAAAATACAACATAGAAGACCTATTGTTATGCTGGAAATGCAAGATTTCTAGAAGTACAGTTACATTATTTAGACCCTGCCACATGATTGATGTGGCGATGTATTATGCTATACCCTTCGTTTCGTTCGGTGTCTGTCCGTCCGTTCGTCCCCCGAAGGTTTCCAGGTGATAACTTGAAAACGAATCAAGGGATTTGGATGATACTCTGTACGGCTATTTAGTACAATAAAATACAGATCAAGTTTAATTTTCAGGATGATCCGAAAAATATTATTAAAGTTTTGCAACTTTATATTTTTTTAAATTTGACAATGATGAAATTTTCTGGTCTAAGAAAGATAACTCTCATTCCTTTCTCACTTTCTGTATATAGTGAATGTTTAGTATATACATACAAATACAGCTATTGATAAATATCGTGGCGGGGTATCATTTAATGTCACATTAGATGCCCTAATTTTTATTCTGAAATAAATTGAAAACCCTGGGTCAGGTCTGTTTCCTTTTCTATAGCATGACTCGTAACCAGTTTACACCCGTGATCTCCTCTAAGTGACCTTACCAAACGGAACCCTGGGTCAGGTCTGATATACATCCATGAACTCTTCTAAGTGACCTAACCAGGCGGGACCCGGATCAAGTCTGTTCTTCAATCGTGTACTCCCTTGTGGGGCCCTATCAAATGGAACTGTGATCCAGGCCAGTCTGTTCCACATGTCCCTGTAAACTTAACTATGTGACCTTATTATTCGTGTTTATATATCAAAAGACATTTTGTACGGGAAGAAACTGTACCCGAAAACTGTAAAATCTACAACTGTAGAAAATATGTCAATATATAAATGACCATATTAACGTGCTTCACATTTATTGTCCCGATTATAAGTCGTATTTGCTATACATATACTTCAGAAGTCGTGAATCTGTCTTGATGAAACTTAACATTTTCAATCTTGCTAACCAGCTTTTGTCAAGATTAAAGTAATAATATCTACATTTTTGAAAAAAAAAGATGGCAAAATTAAAGATTGAGCTATAAAAATCCCAATTTCTTGATATACACTTTTTTTCTGGTCTTTTCATTAAATTTTGATATTGGTGTAAACAGTCGTGACCGCCAGCTTTCAACACAATATTTCCAGTTAATTTGACCAAATTGTGTCATTCATAGCCAAATATTGCATGTGTGCTAAACATTGGTCACCCGCTAAAAGATCACTAGTACATCCAAATATCATTTTAATGTTTGTGAAGGGTATAGTTATCAGTCGTGATCTATACTTGCACATTGTCATGTTCACTTATACCACATCCTATCTATGTACCTACTGTGTAGATTTCATTCAATATGGGGGCATTTTTTTATGTAAATGACCAACAACACAAGCCCCATGCGATCAAAATGTATACTAAATCATTTTCGTTCAACATTAGAACAAGGTGTTTATAATAACTCCAGTTGGATGTGTTCTAAACTGATGTTCAGAATGCCAAAAAGTTGATAAAATAGTAATAATTTGTCTATACATGTATTTTATTTGTCTCAGGTACTCTCTTGTTGGATTTGATTTTACTGTGTGTTAGTTTATTATCAATAGGGTGTAGGTTGGGCCCATAAAACCAGTTTAACCCCGCCACATTTTAAATGTGCCTGTCCTAAGCCAGGAATCTTTATCAAAGATTCGTCGAATTTATGTTCATTGTTTTTTGTCAAGAAGAGGGTCTTTCATTTGCACTTTAGGATAGGGCTTGAATCACATGTAGTTTATTTTCAATCCAGGGCCAATTGCAAAACAGCGAGCAGCGACCGCTGGTCACATTGAAGGATGCTGGCTGTTTCGTTGTGATTTTTTTAAATTGTATTTTATATTGCAGGTTTTGTCGTGTACACTTATTCCACATTATCTTCTATCCCAGAAAATATAAGACTTAATGTTAATATGGTTAAGCATCTGGTTCGGCTTAAACGACAGAAACCATTGAAAAATCCCAGAACAGATACTTGTAGCATGTTAACTGTAGGATAATCTTTATGTTACTTTAACACTCGATTGACTCTAAATACGTTGATCTTTTCGAAAGCATGGGAATACTGTTGACGGGGGCTAACGCCTAGCGATACCAACATATTTTACTGCTTTATTGGCACCGACTTAATTCAGTATTTTGAATATCAATAAATTTTCATTTAAAAAGCGGACAATACAATAGTACATGTTTCTCATCTTCAATAGAAAAACTATCACAATAAAAAACAACGTATATATCAAAACAGAACAGGTCGGACTGGAGCACCTTAAATATATATGTTGTTTTAGATTTAAAATGTTTTTATTAAAAAACAACAATTTTTAAATATCTTATTTTCCCTCTGCATTGTCAACATTTTGATAAAAAGTCCTAGCTCGTTAAAAAAAATTGTCTTCCTCAATAGCAACCAAGGAGCCTTACAATTTAGCTTCATTACTCATATACTTAAAATCTTAATAACATTAGCACTTTTGGGGGGTTTTTTTCAGATAAAAGTTTTCTATAATTTTCTAAAAATATATAATGTATCAAATTATGTTTTTCGTCCTCAGTATCTTCATTACTACATTTGAACATTTAAAGCCACTATGTTATTTTTTTCAACCTAACACAAATTGTGTCAATTATAAATGATTAAAGGTTTGTTTCAGTTGTGTGAAAGATAGACTATCATGGAAAAAAATGTTCAGCAAAAAGATACTGCAATTATTATTATATCATTATATTCCTTATTGCACAACTAAATAACATGGTAAAGGGCATCCATTGCATTAATCAACTCGCCTTGTCGACTTTTTTTTTTCGTTCGTTCGTTCTTTTTTTTTTTGGTTGTTCCATTTTGATATTATTTAACATATATGCACAAAAGTCTTTAAGGATCTTGCTAATTCACAGTGTAGGAACGGAAGTGTACAGTTTTAGGGCCTATAAAGAAATGGTGAAATGAACCATTCTAGATTGTACAGTTTAATTTGTTTTTGCACAAACTTTTTCAAATGACACAAAAACGAAGAAGATGTACGATTGCCGTTCGCTTCAAATTTTAAGTAGACATAACATAGAATATAATATAACTCAATTACCTGTAATTGTTTGTGATGTCGAATAGAAATTTCAATCTGCACACTTGATTTTTAAATAGTTCACTCAAAATTGATGTAAATAATCGGTTCGTGAACATTAATCGCATTCAACTCGTGATCATTGTGTATATGTATCCTCTCAAAAATCATTTCTGCACATTCTTCACATGCACAAACGGGTTAATACATACAGGATTTTATTTAATTTGAACTTTATTCACCCAAGCCGTGTTTTAAAATCTGAGCGAAATCTATCGCAGTCATTGTACAAAATCTATGGAGGACACTTCACAAAATCTATGGAGGACAGTTTTCATAAAAACATATTTTCACAACATCAGCGGCGTCAGATGTAATTTTCATATGGCATAAATAATGCCAGAACATAAATAATTCATATAATTATTATAAGAAAATAATGAGTAGGCATATGAAACAAAGATAAAATATTTTATAAATCCAGTGATGGGAATATTTTTTTTTATTCAAACACATATCGTATACGCATATGCACATGTATTCCAACATATAAAAAGTGTTTCTTGTCATGTGCTGTATCAAATGGAGATTTTCGAGCACGTTTCTTCCTGACTTACAAAACGTTGGATGGATTAAGTACTAGTATACATGAACTAGTTATTGAGAACCCTTTAATTTCTATTTGAATATCATAAAGTTTTTTTATTCTACAGAAACATGGACCTTACGATTGCTTTATATTAACTATCGCTGTTAAATTTCATAAGTACTTCCTAGCTCACGTACTGCACATATAGCTGATGAAGCTTTGTGCATATATGCCTCAGTTGAAGACCAACATATCTATATCTTCATCTTTTGACACAGAGTATATATCTTTAAATGACAGAAAGTTTATCAAATATACGAACACTTTATTATCTCATGAACTGTTTAAAGGCATCCAGTTGATAAAACTTGCAAATTAACAAGTGGTACTTTAGCACTATTGACCTTGAATCTCAGGTCGAATCAATACAAAAACAGAAATCATAAACTTTTTATATGATAAAAGCTAAATCTTATTATTCTGATGGTGCCTGCAAGTGGGATTTACTTTTGTTAATCAGTTTATACTTTTTTATACGGAAAAGACACTGCTGCAAAAAGGGCTAAATTTCCACCAAAGGAGACTTTTGTAGAGCTGAACGGACAGACTGTAGATTCAGACACCTTTCTCTTTATTCTGTTTTTAAAAGGCTTAACTCTGATGTATTTTTAAGCTTTTTTTCTGCAACCAAATTAAAAATATGCTTTATGTGTACAATTTTTATTCAACCTCGTCGAAAAGTTTGATCAGTAAAATCTTTTGGAGGGAGGTGGCCTAACTTACTATTTCGTGTGATTATTTAAAATTTGTCTAGTTTACGAAGAACGATGCCGAACATTTTAGCAAGCAAACTAGTTCTTGGTGGAGTTTTACACGTGACCCAAACCAAAATTATCGCTTCGAAACTGCGTGAAATGTTCGATTGTAACAAAAAGACACTGATTTACCAGGTGCGATTCGCAAAAATGCTTTTTTGTTATTGATGCGAATCTGATACATGTCTGGTTGCTATCAACAGGCAAAGTTGACAGCAAACAACTTATTGTACACATGTAAATATCAAAATCAATTATGATGCTAGCTGAAGCCTTTTCTCGTATCACATCTGATCAAATTCACCATATATCTAGTTTTGATATTTTGACCAAAAAATAATTTTAGCTCAATTGGACAATGTCATGTAAGTTTATGCAATCACTATATATGCGTCTGTCGTCGTCGTCCGTTAACACTTTTTAAAATCTTCTCCTCTGAAACCACTTAACCAATTTAGCTGAAACTTTACAGGATTGATATTTGACACGTTGGCAACAAACGAAGTTCATTTTGAATTGATTCGATAAAAAAAACATGACCACTGTTACTAAAAATAGAACATAGGGTAGACTTATTTAAAATGGCTTATAACTCAGCAACTATAACAGATACAAAATATCAAAAGATTCTTAGGGTCTTTGGAATCAAAAGTTCTACAAAAGCCTCCATTGGGCGAAGTCGTCAGATTACCCTTTATAGCGGTTATGGCCCTTTAAAGGCCATAAATAGCGATTTTTCCTGTTGTTGTTTTTTTGCCCAATATAGAATGCAAACTATTTCAGATAGAGAAAATCAGTTGCTTGCTAAAACCTTCAGCTCATTAAACTCTACAAAAATCTCCATTTGTTCTACAAAAGTCTTTATAAGATTAAAATTGTCCCCTGATCCTAAAACCATAATGGTCTTCTATGAGGGGTCGTCTGAAAACTGCCACACGCACTTTATCGAGTGCTGACAAAGTGACGGGTGTGCTTCATATCAAGCAGGAACTGTTGAACTCTTAAAGAACGTTCATTCTCGTTATACCCATGCTAGCGAAAGCGCGGGGATAATGTTTTTCGTATGTCGGCGTACGTATGGCGTTAATGTCCAGGATAATCTCTGAAACCACTGGGAGTAGAAAGATGAAACTTGGCTCATTGATTGTATTGTGGGTAGGGATTGTGCCGAAGGTTTCGGAATTTTAATAATGCCTCCCCCGGCAGGGGGCTGGGTTGTATAGGTAGCCTAAGGGCACACTATTCCTTCGTTACCCAACTCCTCCCCTGAAACTTGGCTCAGTAGTTACACTATGGGTGTAGATTTTGCTGAAGGTTTCTGAATTTTGATAATGCCCCTTAGGGCTGGGCTGCACAGGTAGCTGAGGGTAATTTATTCCTTCGTCACGCAACTCCTCCCAGGATATTTGGAATACAGAATTGAAACTTAACTGAGTTATTGCACTAAGGATGTAGATTCTGCCAAAGGTTTCTTAGTTTTTATAATGCCCCTAGGGGCTGGGCTGCATAGGTATCCTAAGGGCTAATTATTCCTTTGTAACAAAACCTGTAGAACTGAATCTTGGTTCAGTAGTTGCAGTGTGTATGTAGATGCCCCAAGCGGCTGGGATACATATGTAGCCATAGGGCATATCGTTCCAGGTTATTTTGAAAATGGAACTGAAACTTTAATTTTTGTGTCAGCCAAATTAACCTAAGAATTAGTTTAGAAATGTACCTAGAAATTAGTTTAGAAATGTACCTACCCTTAAACCATATATTAATAATCTTATATTTTATATAAAAAAATCAATTTGCAGGTTATTATTACTTGCCACAAAACCAGCAATAAGTCTAACAACAATAAATTACAATTGTAGTTCCTGTTCATTTCTTTCAGTTATTTGCCCCATATACTAGCGTGTGGATATGTAACGTGGCTGCTTCGACTAGTTTAACTCAGAGTTCACGTTATGCGATTTGGTTGTCATATGTTTTTGGTTTTTTTTAAGTTATGTGGTTTGTATTTACGATGATTTTATTTTAAATTTAAGTCTTCTCGGACTAGCGATATATGATTGCCGCATAGTTGCCGCACAGGTAGCCTGAGGACAAATTGATCCTTTGTCACGCAACTCCTTCCAGGATTTTGAATACAGAACTGAAACTTGGCTTCTTTAATTAAATATACTGCTAGTTAAACAACATATCCTTTAATGTGATACTACTATCTATGATTTATCTGGGCCGATCCTTGTTAGAATCAAGACATTTGCAGGAAAACGTACCGTGTTATGCAAGGGGAACGTTGTATAACATACCCTGTTTTGAGCACGCCAAAATTGTTTTAATTCATATATTTTTACTATATACTAGTATGTAGCCATTATAAAGCAAACCTATGAAGCAAATCGTGAAAAAAAAAACCGTTTTGATCTGAAAAAGATCAGCAACTGCTACTTCTAAATGACAGGTTATTCGCTAAGGAAGAAGGAGATTTTGCGCTATAAGACCGGGTTTTGGAAATTATATAGGATCATACCTTCAATTTCTCTGGCATGTGCTTCGTTATGTCTTTCCGTCTTGTATTATTAAGATTGATCATCCCAGTTCAGCAGTTATGTTGTTATCTTATTTTTTCATTTATTTTGACATATTAATTATCCTGTAGGTGTCAACTGAGCTGAATTTATAAAACTGTTCTACACCTATAAGCTTGGGGAAAAACGATTCTTTTTGGGGAATATGAATTATTTATGTTCTGGTATCTTTAATGCTAAATAAGAACTATACATCTGACGCCGCTGATGTTGTGAAAATATGTTTTTATGAAAAATGTCCCCCATAGATTGTGTGAAGTGTCCTCCATAGATTTTGTACAATGACTGAGATAGATTTCGCTCAGATTTTAAAACACGGCTTGGGTGAATAAAGTTCAAATCAAATAAAATCCTGTATGTATTAACCCGTTTGTGCATGTTAAGAATGTGCAGAAATGATTTTTGAGAGGATACATATACACAATGATCACGAGTTGAATGCGATTAATGTTCACGAACCGATTATTTACATCAATTTGGAGTGAACTTTTTAAAAATCAAGTGTGCAGATTGAAATTTCTATTCGACATCACAAACAATTACAGGTAATTGAGTTATATTATATTCTATGTTATGTCTACTTAAAATTTGAAGCGAACGGCAATCGTACATCTTCTTCGTATTTGTGTCATTTGAAAAAGTTTGTGCAAAAACAAATTAAACTGTACAATCTAGAATGGTTCATTTCACCATTTCTTTATAGGCCCTAAAACTGTACACTTCCGTTCCTACACTGTGTAATTAGACCAGTATGATAAATTATTTGACGCGTGCTTATCACACGAATCGTGCTGGGACATATGGCAAATTAAATATATATGTAAATAATTAGTATTTCCCATCGCAACTGGGGTTAGGATGTAAAGATTATTATATTATCGGGATAATGTTATAAAATACATAAAAAAATATGAAAAATATGTTTTTGATTATATATTTTTTCGACTTAGTTTTTGGGGTTAAATATTTTTTTTATGTGGTCAAATATCATTTTTAATCTCTCATTGCAATATATAAATATGTTTATGTTTATACAAATGAATTAAAATAAAATGTTATCAGTCTCAACTTATATCCTCGCTGAGGGCACTCGAAAAATAAAAAATCTGTTTGTTAGATGATTTTCAGGGTTGAAATTACAGTAACATTGTTTGATTATATACTAGACATTCATATACATGGTCAAAACATGGATGTAAGTAGAAGCATCTCTGGCACAGTGACACTATTGGCAGACAGACGGGCATTGACTACAATATTTTTGGTGTCTAAGAAAAGTTCATCGAGAGCTCGGGACGGACGTGTTTTTTTAATATTATTTATGATGTTTAGCAAAAAGCATAATCATCATTTTATATTCTGATGCGTAAAACCATGGAAGCAATATTACTTCCATGGATATTTCCTTTTTCAAAAATAACACGAAAAAGTAAAAATAAAATTTCTCGTTGGTTACCATGGTTATTAGAAGCTTTTACTTCAGGTATACATATATCTCGTTTTACATACATCTACTGTTATTCTAAATTGTAAATGCAAGTCAATTCCATTTGAACATGGAGGGCACGTGTAGATCTTTTAGATAAATCAGCATTTCAGATTAATTAGCGTTATACATGATTAAAAAATCGGGAGTCAATAGGGGGTGAAATATTGTAATCAAGAGTTGATGTAAGAATCATTTCATACTAATCACCGTCGTAATCCGCGGTAACAATCCTGCACACCCCCACCAAGTAGTCAAACTACCTTGCGCGTCGTCTGCCTTCTCCAAAGATGGTTGTAACCTTATCGCTTCGCATGAACAAACGAACCACATGGGGGATTCCGATCACCAATAAACACACCCTCCGATAGGCCGATTTGGCACATTCCGTCAGAATCTCTTTCTCAAATTAGTTGGCATCAACCTTGACTGTTTACTTCGGCATAGCATCTTTCGACTCGAGTGGGGCGCGAGGTCTACAGAATCAGGAATCAGTCAATAGCTACTCTCGTCTGCGAGCTAGTCAAGTCATTCCCTTCGCTTCTATATTCCTTATATTTTGTGTTTAGTTAATCTCACAGAAAACTATCGAAAATGGATGCAATCAAGAAGAAGATGGTTGCCATGAAAATGGAAAAGGAAAATGCTCTCGACAGAGCCGAGCAATTGGAACAAAAATTGAGGGAGGTCGAGGAAGCGAAGGCTAAGGTAAATCTATTACTTTTGTACAAATAAACGCGGACACGGAATTTCGATATATGTAACTTCAAATTGTCAAATGTGTGCTTATTGCTGTTTTTCTTTATTAAATGGAGCTATTATAAAGGAATTGTTATTTCCTTGATTTTTACGTGGAAGTTTTAACTGTAAAACCAACAAATAAATAATGAAATGTGGATACTTTCTGCGATTTTTATAAATTAAGAACTATACAAACATTCAGAGAGTTCAAAAAGAGAATGCAGATGATTTTAAGATCATTTTGTCGGATATAACATGATATTTACTACATAAGCTAGTATAAAATAACAAACTTTCATTCTTTTTTCTGGAAATTCTGCAAGTTTTGTGGATTTGACAGTTTTTGGTGTCGCCATCTTGAAATCTGACACTGCAATCGTTACATAAATAGAACATTGTGGGATGTAACATTTTGCACCCAAATACCTTACAACTTTCACTCATATTAGGAATTACTGTACTGTATGAGAAATGGAAACAATTACAGACCAATTTTACTTGCATGGGCTTGTTTCTGTTTACTGTTGTATGAGCTCGTCAGTATATAGTCTGTGATTGTTGCAAGCTTTCTAATAAGTTTTGGTCTGCTGTTTCTATATTCTAAAACTATCTTCTCAAACACAAAAATTGCTAATGTAGACTGGTAGAGAAAGCATATTATACACCTTTTTCAGTACTATAGACTATAAGCATTGAAACACTTTTTCCTGTGTCTTCTTAATGAAAAAAAAAGTATCAAGTCACGTATAATGCAAAATACGACACCATTTTTTTATATTACAGCAAAATGTAAATAAAAAGAGTATGCATTTTTGAAATGTCTCTGAACTTTCTATTATTTTTGTTTCAGATTGAAGATGACTACAATTCCTTGGTAAAAAAGAATATACAGACAGAAAATGACTTTGACAACTGCAATACACAGCTTCAAGATGTTCAGGCTAAATACGAAAAGGCAGAAAAACAAATTCAGGAGGTTCGTATTGAAAGAGTGATCCTTGCACAGTTTGAGTCTTTACATCATATAACTTGAGTTTGTTGTGAAAAGGGGGCATGGGGACATTTTTTTTCTTGCTTTATTAAAACATGATAGGGGTGCTTATTTTTTATAACACAAACTCTTGTTATATATTTTTTTTTCATCCGCTACAGAGCTCTTCATAAAGCGCATGGCTTTTTTCGTGTTTTAAAATTGTTGTACACTGTTTTAACATCTGGATTTTCTTTCATCCTTGTAATTAATCAGTGATTGTACTATCTTCTCACACGTGTGTAGATGTGTATTGCTCTTGTTACAAATTACCGATTCATGATGTACTGTTATGTATGACGTCATCAATACCTGATATGGAAATGCAGTGAAGGAATGCAGCTACTCAGAAGATAACTACGTATTGGCTGTGCTATCAATTAAGTCGCATCCCGATTATTCTGATTTGTTTACATTCTTATTCAAATTAAAATTTAACCGCAACAAAGTATTTGAAAAGTTAATTAAAGAATCTAAATGATAAATTAAAAATATTTTAAAAACTTTCATAAGTGCAACTTTGAATTTAGGATTCTGAATTCGAGAGGAACGATCAAGCACCGGATTATACTATGAGTGATCAATTTAATTCAGAAAAGGACTTTTTAACGGAACCTATGCAACTATCCCAAGATTCAATAAGTTCTTATCAACTTTCTCAAGAATCGGTGCATTCCAATCTGTCACAGGATCTTACGTCAGAACTTTTAGAAGGTGAAGTTCATGAACCGGAAAAGAAACCACGCAAGAAAAAAACTGGGACTAAAAAAGTGAAAAAGAAAAAACTTGAAAACGAACTTAATGAAGATGGGACAGAAAAACCTAAAAAGAAAAAGAAAAAAGTTACAAAACGTCCAGAACCCGAGGGCGGAAATGCCCAACCATCTTTTCATAACCCGATGACAGAATTTGATCGTGTTATATATAGTAACGAACCATTGTTTTCGGACTTAGAATTATCAGACAATGAAAATACAAATGAAACACCGGATCGACCAACACGACCACCCCGGCCTGGAGGCGTCATGATTCCTTGTTTGCAGTTAGGAATGCACTCAAATACAATGATCAAATTTGCAATTATAGGAAGCGAAATACAAAATTTAATGCGAGTCTCGTTAATTCGGGTAATATTTTTGCATGAGTTTGTGCATGTAGCTTTCAAGCTAGTTTACAAAGGTAATTTCTATACATTCATTTCTGAAACTTTCTCCTAAATTTTATGCTGCAATATTATATATTTATCTCTAAAATATAATTTGTTTCTGACTTAAATGTCAGATGCCCAATTAGCCAACAATCTGTTTTAGATAAATTATGTGGCGATGTGCATCGAGCGGAAGCCCCGTGGATTTGTTTACTTGGGTGGTATGGAAATAATTACTCATAATTTGTCCTCATTAGTCCAAGAATACATAATTTCCTGATATGCAATTAACACTCACATACTGATTGTTACTTTAAAGGATAACATCAAATCAAATCAAATAAGCTTTATTTATAGTCGATTAGCAATTTACAAATAACATAAGCTTTGGTGAGCTTTTGATCGAAGGATAATTTAAAAAAGACTTTAATAGTTTTAAATTGCATCAAATTTTGTTTTGTTCTGTATTTTGGCAAAACTAATAATGAAGTCAGCATTCAGAAATATATATTATTATTTAATTCAAAATAGAATAGTTCAAATTTTAAAATATTTCAAATGTTTCAAATCACCTGAACTATCTCTAATTAATAAAATTACCATCCCAGTTTCTTATCCTTTAAAACATGCTTTCTCAGACAAACCGAAAGTGAAAGTAAATATCTATTACCATATAAGGAAAGTAATGTAATCTGTCGTAAGGGGATAAGCATTTGAATAAACAGCACAGGTGTCTCATTCATAAGGTCACCTCGTAATAGTGCGACATTTTTATGTGTATTGCGTTTGCGTAATAATATCGGTATTTAGGAAAGCAATTTTTACATTCTTTAACATTTAAGGCAGTTACAATTAACGTCAAGTGTCTAGATTAACCTTTAATTAAATTGGAATTTCAATTATAAAAGGAACATTTTTCGAACGAAAAAGATCTACATTTCAACGAAGGGATAAAAATTATAGCCTTGTGACGCGGTCTTTGATAGATTTGACTGGGACCTGTGAAATAAACAACAAACTTTTATAAATTCAAAATGTCTACAAAAGCAGGTGGTGGGGCTCTCAATGCCCTGAAAGAGAAAATGCAGCATCTCAGGGATGAGAATGAAAAGTTACGGGAGGATTTAGACGAAAAAACAGCTCAATTAGATTATTCACAACGGACTATAGATGCTGTAGGTGTTGCCTTCATTTCCGCTTTTCGTTTCAAATAGATCTGTGTTTTTAGCTTTAATTTTACAGAAGGGATTTATATATGGAGCTATAAGAAGAATTATTCTTTGTTTTTATAAGGATTGATACAATCTTTCAAGGGAAATTCAAGGAAACTGTCATGACCGGACAGGTACCGGCTTTCCAAAATGGGAATGGCGGAACTCATAAGGGAGATAACTATTTGTAAAAATAGATACTATTTTTTAACATATTCCCTTTAAAACCAAGATAATATTGTTTGATTCAAGTTATGACTACAAGATTAATCCTTTTTAATTGTTGGTGATTTATAAAGATACAGCTTTCCAAAATAATCTTTAATTGTACAAATTCTTCTATTACATGTACATGTACTGAGGTGAAATGTTTTACAAGTATATGCACTTTACATGTTCATGTAGATGGCACTAACTTGCAAACATTCTTTAATGATATTCATGAAAAGGTATTTTTTTATGGTCCACATTCTATTATATTAGAAAAGGAAATCTTGCTCCCTTTGAAGCCTCTATAGTTTACCACCTGTAGGTAACCACTTACTATCTTAAGGAAAAGTGATAATGGTATTTACTTTGAGATATGATCACATAATGCTGAAGCTATTAAAACTTTCACTGTAATCTTATCTGAGAACCAAGATAAAGTTTTTATTGTTTTATTATTTTTTCCTTTCATTTAAAATTTTGTAACAGTTTGATGACATTTTTCATTTGTAGCAAATTTAATGACATTTTGTAGTAAATTTAATGACAAGAAACTACATTTATGACATTTTACTCACTAGGATGATATTCAATGAATATCATGACATTTATGACATTGTAAAAACTGAAAAGAGACAACTTTTTCAAATAAGATTGACACAGTATTAAATTTTATTATAATTGGTCAAGTTTTATTTTTCAGTTGATCTCTGTACAGTATAATCTTAAGTTAAAGAGTACATATTTAGGAACCCACCAACGCTAACCAAACCAACCATCCTTAATTTGTACTCTATTGTAAATATAAAACCACAGACATATTTAGAATGCTTGAGTGGCCACTAAAGATCGTATAAAAGACCACATTTCCTGTAAAGGATGTGCATAAAGTTTACAGAAGTACAATTTCACCTGGTCCCACCTTATCATAAACATTGGCTTGCCGTTTTATAATCTAGTAACAAAATTTTGTGTACATAAATTTATTTGACATGTAAGACACGAAAATTACAAAGATAAGATAGACTTTTTATAACTTGAATGTTTTATTTTATTAACTACATAATGAGGACATATGAAATTCCATTCATTCCTTTACCTATTAGGGAAGCTCACCTTAATAGTCAGCAGTGCATGAAATTTTTTGTCCGTCAAAAAGCTACCGTTCAGGTCATATAATCCCAGAGCTTATATTTTTCCCTTGCGTAATAGTATTTGTCATAAAGTTGAATTAATTGAATTGATGTAATATTTGGTTTTAGGTTTTTAAAGGACTTTTTGTTGTTGTTTTTGTTACGCACCAATCCTCCTCTATCTAACCTAGAGTAAACAAATATATTTACCTGAATCATCATTTTAAAGGATTATATCTTTTAAACCTGTTAAACACCCGAAAGGAATTTCCTTTTTCAAATGTACTTGTATTTTGTCAATAGTCAATAAAAATATTTTAAAAAAGTTTTAAATTTAAAATGATATAAAATAATTGAAATAAGTTCAAAATATTTAATGTCTTTTTTTTACAACCAGTTTAGGCCTAATAGTAAAAAAATAAGTTTTAAATTAAATAAATGATATAAAATAATTGAAATAAGTGTAAAATATTTTAATGTCTTTTTTTACAACCCATTTAGGCCTAATAGTAAAAATTAAGTTAGCAGATTTTCCATGGTCTACTTTTAAATGATATCATTTACAACCTTTTCAATTGAGAAAGAATATCCTGTAATAGCTGAACACCCCATTTAAAAGTGTCAAGTTTCAAATGAAGTAGATCGAATTTACAAGATTTAACTTCTTAAATATTTAATTTTAGAGAAATTTTGTTTAAAAAATGTTCATGTAAATGCATCTTCTTTTGATGTGAAAAATTTAAGTTACACTTTGCATGACTCATCCTGCTTAAACTTGAAATTGGGCGTATTTAAAATCCTCTGCAACTGATAAAGTTTAAACTAAAGCTCTCTTTGTTAAGGGTTATTAAAGAATATTGTGCATTATTTTATATAAACAATGATGCAAGTTAAAAATTAGCTGAATCAGTAAATTGATTATTATGGGAATGTGCTGTATTCACTTTAGTGCAACATGAAACTCATTATACTAAAGGAAACACATGTACAATGTTTTAATGCTTTCACAAATATGTACATTACATCCATGCACATAAAATGCTATATGGGGATATACATGTATACATGTAGATTAAAATTTATTAAGTATGACAAAATACATACATTGTACATGTACATGTAGAGGACTATAGATTGTACATTTTTTGTACATGTCTACATACATGTATGCCACTTCAAATGATTCAAATTATACCGATAATAGGTTATTCATTGAAATATGCATATACAGCATAACTAAATTAAAACTTTTGGATACTGCCAATCTATTTAGTAGAAGAATCAGAATTTTTACATGTATTTTATATTACTATACATTTGTACATGTACATCAATTTTATTTATCCTAATGGAGGTTTGATAAGAATTTTATTGTTCCGAATTGAATAATTGGCATATTTGTTCCAGTGGTGTCTGGATGATAATGCGTTTGATAATAAGATTAAATCTGGAATTAGATTGAGATCACACCAGTTATATATATGACAAGTTTATCTGAGTTTAAATGTCTACATTATATTGTATCAAACAACATTCAATATTGGTGGCTCCATAAACTTGTAGTAGTACTATGTACATATTCTTGGGTTGTAAAAGACTAATTTGTTTTGGTTGGGACTTAAGGGGATCAGCCAGTGAATATTTATGCCATAATTTTATATTTTAAAAGATTTGTACCATCAGTGATATTGAGGTACCCTAAAGCTTAAGTTGCAAGTAAAACATGTACTTTTTGCAACAAGTTTCAAATTCAAAAACATATTAAATTCATTTACTTACATGTATGTATTCACAGTTGGGATTTTAAGATATTTTGCAGTTTTAGAATTTTTTTTGTAGAAATGTTAATTTTAGAATAGGTCATGAACATACTTGTCCCAAATGACAAAATAATTACCAAGAGTTAAGCATTTTCTGTATACAGTAACAATATTGTTTTGTTATGGTAATTTGAAGGGTTCTTATGTAAATGAAATGAATGACCCATTGTGTACTTGTAAGTCTCTTTCATGTCTTTCTATAGCCTCTTGACTTTTATATATATATACATGTATCCTTCCTATCTTTTGAAGTCATTTGTTCCAAAATACATAAAAAAATAACGATAAATTAAAATAGTGTTTGCCTTGACAAAAAACCCAGAGAAAAAAGTTTAAAAATGTACAATATGTACATTTGTACATACATGTACATGTTATTTGTAAAAAAAATATCTGTTAGTTACTAACAAAAAAAATATCTCAATGTACATCAATTTTTAATTTTTCACCATTTTACAATTTTTTAGCATGAACAAGAAATCCAAAGTTTAACCCGAAAAATCAGTCTGTTAGAGGAAGATATTATGAAAGCAGAGGAGAGATTTACCACAGCATCAGGGAAACTAGAGGAAGCATCCAAAGCTGCAGATGAGAGTGAAAGGTATTTGTCACATAGATCGGGATACAAACAACTACAGGGGAGCTAGGGCTTGTGGGTCTGTTTCATTCATAAAAAAAAAAAAGAGGTTGGTAATGACTAAGGAGGGTTTCTAGGTTTTTGTCACAAAGATCGGTATACAAAAAATTACAGGGGACAGGGGTGTCATTGCTAGGGCTTGTGGGTCTGTTTCATTCATAAAAAACAATGGGGTGGTTATAACTAAGGAGGGTTTCTAGGTATTCATTCATGCATGTAAGGAAAAGTTGCCAAGCAGTAGGGAACAATTGATATTTTTATTATTTGGGTATAGGTTTAAAGTTACTATTCATGAATGAATTTCTATGTTTGGGTCTTGGAGACTTCATTTACTAAGGGTACACTTTATCAAGTTTTTTCTTTGTCATTGAAAAACCTTCTTAAATTTTGTTTGTAAGAAGTTGCATATATAACTTTCTTCAATGATGAAATGATGTTTTTTTATGCACTGTACATATACATGTATACAGTTTATAAGAAATCAATAAAAGTAGATATAATTAATTAGTATCACTGTAAAACATGGCCAATGAATATAATTTATATTCAAGTTAGTATACATGTACTTTTATAACATAGAAAATCAGTATATATTTTGCTTAAATACAAAACATGTACAAAATATTCCATTTGCATTTTATTGATTCATCCTGTATACATGAACATGAAGTATATTTTATCTCATTGCAAAATGTATTTTTTTACATTGACATTATCTTTCTATAGCTGCTGCTTCTTTAACACACTTGACTGCTCTTGAAAAGTAAACCAGATTTATATGACTTTTCAAATTTTATAAAATTTATGCCATAATTTTAAAATTACAAATCTTGTAAATTACTTACAAATAATTGAAATGTCAAGTGTGTTAAATTTAGTGACATCCTAGTGTTTTTCTGGACACACCCAAATGTACATGTACTTGTTTTAAATCAATCAATCAATCAATCAATCAACTTTTTATTGCCATATAAATCTCTAGATTTGTGACAAACACAAGTAAAACAATAAAATTTCTATACAGCAAGTATATACACATTTAACATATGAAACAATACAAATGAACATAAGTTAAAGTTTAAAGGTCCCCTGTCCTCAGTGCTAACGACTATTTACACTTGAAATTAAAAATTTTATTAAATGACACTTATGAACAATATCTCAGCAATTTTTAAACCAACATAACTATTTTTCTCATGTAACAAATGTATGTCCAGAAAAGTGCTAGGTTTAAAATACATTAGCAATATATGCTATATTAGCTTATATTTTCTAAAGTTTAATACTTATGTTATAAATAATGTTAAAAATATTGTAAGCAGCTTTTATATTTAGAATGTTTCTACCATTTCTCATTCACATCATTGCATGCTCCATACATATTTTTTTTCCTTTAAAAAACACACTGAACCCATTTTGGTGTTGGTGCATCACATATTTTTGAAACATTGATATGACGGAAGTAACTTTAGTTGAGAAACACTTTAAGAAATTTCAATTGGTATAATCAGGAGTACATTTATATTGCTTCATATTTTTGGCCAATTTATGGGATGCCTAATATTTCCACTCATATAATGTGTATAATATACATTGTATGACTTCAATTGATTTGGCTTAAGGAATAATTGATCTGACATGCATTTTGTTGAGTCATTTTAAAATTGTACATCTGAATCACATGATTTCTCCCCAAGAAAACTAAGTTATCAATGAAATTGCCTCAATTTTATAGCTAAATAAATTGTTCTGTGTGAATGAACGTATATTGCCTTAAAGGAATGGATGCGTCATAAACTTCAAACTTGTTAACTTGCCTTTAAGGGCAAACGTAGTAGACGTGTGCAATTATCCATAACATACTATCACACAGATTACCTGTCCTTGTACATGTATGATGGACATTATAATGATAGTCTTACATTAGTAAGATGTAATACAATTATTGCTGTAATTGATTTCCTAGACCACAAATCAATAGGACTTCACATTCTTTACATATTTTAGACATTATAATTCAGTATCAAAATATGCGTACATGTATATAAATAAGTGTTGTATTATACAAATGTATTACATGTACATTGACAATACAAGTGTATTTGTGTACATTTTGGGGACATTTTTTACATCAGTTGGAACATTCAAAATCTTTGTTCACATAGCAGGAAGTAAAAGGTTGTCTTAATCATAATAAAGTGTAGAAAACAACTTTAATCAATATCTACATGGATAAAGATACATCCTGTTGAAGCCTAAAAAGGAAATTCATTCTTCTAATTGAACATCTAATTGTCAAGCTCTTTCTAACTGAATCGTATTGCACACTTTTGTATTATATGTATATTGCAAAGCTTTATTCCTCTGTCCATCTGATAATGTTCTTTAATTAATGGGAGAATAAGTGGGTTTTTTTTGTTTGGTCACAAATTTTACGAAGGGAATTTGAAATTTTGGTGTTACAACTGGGGAATTTTAATTATATGGATTGAATATTATTTAGTTATGACAATAATTAAATCATGTTCATTAGAATTCAATTCCAAGCATGCTCATAACTAATGTTGCCTCTAATGCCATACCTGTAGGGTTAACTATTTATTTTCATGCAGTTACTATATATTAATTATTATTTATACCCTATATTTAAAATCATGCATAATTCACTTCCCCTTTTGTGGACCTATTTTTTTGCACAAGCACAAAATAACATGTGTTCAAACAAATTTTTTTCTTGGCATTGTTTAATTTCAAAAGGAGAGTTCGAATCAGTCTTTTTACATCTTTCAGTATCTAAATAAATGAAACCTCTCAAAATAAAATTATTTTGATAATAAAAAAAAAGATTTAGAAAAAAATTGAGTTATCCCCCTTGCTTTACTAATTCCAATGCTTTTTTTCTGTTGATTCACTTCTTCCATGACTTTGTGTGTTTGTTTTCTGTTTGATTATTATTTGCTATAAATTACTTGCATGGCATTAGAGGTAGACGACAATTGGAGTTTAGAACCAGTGCTGATGAGGAAAATATGGACAGACTGGAAAGAGCTTTGCATGATTTTAAACTCACTGCTGAAGATAACGAGAAGAAATATACGGAGGTAAAATACAATGTTAATGGTATGCATGTTGCTTTGTTTTTTTCCTTAGAGGAAGACGTGCCCTGGAGAACAAAACGTTTCTCGATGATGGGAGAATCGAACAACTCGAATCTGCCTTAAAACAAACAGAACTTATTGCAAATGAAGCGGAACGCAAATACGATGAGGTAAAATCAGTAACGTACTGTGTGTTTGATAGTGGTAAGAGAAATTAATATTTTTTTTTTCTTTCAGAATTCATACTTTATTTTCATTTCAGAAAAATGTGTTATAATTTTCCCCAAACCCGTCCTAAGCTTTTCAAACATGGAGTGGACTAGTACTCCCGAAGTGATTGAAAGCTGTGTTAACAATATTTTTTTCTTATAGATAACTGATATTTACTTATAGCGAGACTGATTTAGAATTGGCAACTGAAAAAAAAATGTTTAACAGAAATATGTTAAAATGACTTTGTGCATATTAACAGAGGACGCAAAGTGCTTGAGAGTCGTAGTTTGGCAGATGATGAACGAATTGACCAACTTGAAGGGCAGCTTAAAGAGGCAAAATATATTGCAGAGGACGCTGATAGAAAATACGATGAGGTGACTTGGCCACCTTTCTTATCTGGCATGCTCTTAAGAGAATGAATCTCATTGTTTAGTCATATGCCCTTGTAGTATATAGCTTATATTAATTCTTATACTGTATTCTGCACTCAGAAATAGGAAAGTGTTGGAAAACCTTAACTCTGGTAATGATGAAAGAATAGACCAACTTGAAAAGCAATTGACTGAGGCAAAATGGATAGCTGAAGAGGCTGACAAAAAATATGAAGAGGTGAATTGCATGACATTTGGGGTGACCTTTTCATCAGCGAGTTGTCACGATTAGAATTAGCATTTTTGTTCTCATCAGTTAATTTTTTTTTGCATTTTTGTTTTTTTATAAGCAAGAACATTGTAGTAAGAAATTTACTATCTATTAGATAAAAACAGTATCAATTTCATTTATAACCGCATTAGTCAAATCTGAGAACAAAATGACGTGGTCTTGCTTTCTCATTTTATGTCATGTTGTTTTTAGTAATAACTCAATTATTGCTAAAGAAACATTTTATGTTCTAAAAAGTAACAATTTAAATCAAAAGAAAGCAAGACCTTGTGACTATAAGCCTGCATTTGATTCATGTTTTTTTTTCTTTTATTTGGTGTGAATTTGTTTTTGGTTTTATTTTTTTCATTTTAAAACAATATTTGCTATGTACATGTATTTTAACACTAGTTACATGTATCTTAAAAATAAATCTTCATAAATCTAAATTTTTATTGATAATACAACATTTTTGAACAAATTTTATTTAAAAAGAATCCTTAAGAATTTTTTTTTTATATCTTATAATAAATTTCTTTTGTGATTGAAATGAACTCCTCTTGGTTTTTTCTTTGGTTTGTTTGAGTTATTTCCCCTTTCTGTTGATGATTGATGATTTTCCATTTTTGGTTTGTGTGACAAAGATTGAGTTCAGAATCCAGTTTTATTTCAGACAGTCCTTGTCAAAGAAGCATGAACAGAAACCTCGACTAACATGACAGATCTGCACGAACAGTAATCCAGTTTTTGTTGTTTGATCAATTTGCAAATTTACTGCAGAAAAATATTTTAACTATAAATGTTTACCTGTTGATGCAAAGGTATATTCTTTTTCTCTCTACAATCTTTAACCTATGAATGAAAGTGATAACATCTGAAAAGTTATTAAAAAAAAAACTACACCTAGCTTAGTCTCTAAAAAAGTATTTTTCTGCAGAAATTTTGATATTTGCATTTTGAAATATTTACATTTTATATATTTATAAATTGTTCTTAATACTACTTTTGATTAATGAATGTTTACCTTCAGTTTCTACTTTTAACCAGTAAGACATGAAAAAAATAAATTTATCTTAGTTTCTATTTTCAACCTGTAAACAATATAACAGGAGTTTGAACTTCAGTTTCTACCTTAAACATGTAATAATAATAATAAAAAAAGTATGAACAATGGAGCCTGGAACCTCATTAAAAATATATTGAACAAGTAGAAACTGTAGGTTAAAACTTGTAAAGAAATGTTTATGTTTTGCAAGGTTAATATTTATTGAAAGTATGAGAAATGAACCTTATTTAAGTTCACAATTGAAGATTTATCTTAAGAAAAGAGCAAAATTAGTTATTTTTATTTTACTGTATTTTTCTCATTAAAAAAATAAAATAATTTTATCATGTTTATGATAATTGTTGATATTTCATTATACATGTACATAATAAAAGTAGGATTATTTGTGCATTTGTTTTGTGATAGCAAGCATGTTGTGAAGTCTGAATTTGAGAATCCTAATATAAGATTTTTTATGACTGTATTTCGATTATCATTTGGATTTTTTCAATATCAATAACTTGAGTTTCAAGTCATTTATAATCAGGCATTAACTTTGAGAAATTTTTTATTTATTTTGATACTTTTATTGTCACATTATAGCCTAAAACAAATTAATTTTTTCAAGTTTGAATTGAAAACAGAAAGAATCCAATATTTTGAGCTTTTATTAGGACTTTCAAAGCAAAAGACAAAAAAAAAAAACATTATAACTGCCCCCCATTTCAGAAAGCATGGTGTTTGTTTAGAAATTATTCTGACATTTGTAAAAACAACTAAACGCATGTTTGTTTGGAAAAAATATCGTTAAATGATATGTTAAAAAAAAATGGGACCAAAAATTGACCTTGTTCTTTCCTACACTAGGCTGCCCGTAAACTTGCTATCACTGAAGTGGACCTCGAGCGTGCTGAAGCTCGATTAGAAGCAGCTGAAGCGTGAGTATCGTGAATGCTTTGGAATGCCTTGTGTGTTACCATATATACATTAACATTTTCTAGGCTGCTCGCAAGTTGATAGTAGCTGAGACTGAATTAGAGCGAACTGAAGAAAAATACGAACATATGAGAAGGTTGGTGATTGGTTCATTAACAGGTCACAGCTTTTAGGGAGTATACAGTCACTTAAGCTTTGTTATGTAGCACTTGAAAAGAAAGGAGGAGCTTTAAGCTTATAAGCTTATATGACTTTCCAATAATAGTGTACAATTTATCAAAGATTTTATAGTTAAATATAGTCATTTCAGAACTATCTCTTTTGCCTTATTTCTGCTTTCAAGCTTTGGTGTAGGTTACACAAAGAGATACTATGAAGGGAAATAAATCAATGGAGAGCGATTAGAAAAGGCATGCTTTGATAAATCCCTTAGTACTAACTATTTGTTGAGAATTGTTTGCATTATACAACACATACAATTGAACACAATCTCACAATCCAATGAAAAAGAAACAAAAAGTAAAGTTAAAGATATGCAATTTTAAACCAGTTTTAAGATCTGCAGGGATTATATTAAAGAAAAGTGGACTTCATGTACTTGAAAATAAACTTTTAAAATAAATAGATATAAAAAAGCATGGTGTGTGCATGGTTTTTAACATGACATGTTGTTAAGAAGAAAAAGAAAAAGCATATACATGTATAGGGTTTTAAACTTAAATACAAAAACAAAAACTGGAACATTTATAAACAAAAAAATGCATGATGTGATGCCTGCATGGTGTGTTTGATCCCTGTATGCCTGTTGTGAATTTTTCAGACAAGTTAAAACACTTGAAGAAGAACTTCATTTAGCTACTAACAACCTTAGAGGCTTAGAAATAAGCGAAGAAAAGGTAAGCATGCTCCACCATGTTGTTGTTGTTTTATTGGCTTATCTGAAGGGAAGGATAAAGGAGGGGGACTTAATATTAAAGGGAGGTCAAATATTATTTGATTGAAATTAGTTTTGAATGATTTGTGTTAGTCTGTGAATGCAAGAATACCTTATTCAGACAAGCCAATTTGTATATGAAGGCAGAACAGATATTTTTTTGCGTTTTTGACCTTTTATCATAATTAAGTAGTTAACAACTTTTTATCAAATTTTAAATTTTTGAAATGAAATAGAATGGTCACTTAGAATGAAGAAAAATGTCTGTTCTGTAGCATTTTATGGTAAAATAATTTTCCATGAAGTGCTATTCACTTAATATGATTGTAAAAGGAGATTGTATGCAAAAGAAATGTGTTAATGAATTAAGCTGTAATTCTTTATCATATTACATACCTTTCAAGTTTCTTTGTGAGTCTCGATCATTATGTATTTATTAATTTGATATAAAGCAATTTTCAAGATTTTGAAAATGTAGTTTCAAATCAATTATTGACATACAATTGTCATTGACACTTTTTTTGCATACAATCTTCTCCTTATTTGCATTTGGACCCTTGTTTGTTTCAGAGAATGTGTCCATGGTTTGGTGCATTGGAGTTTATTAGTGGCATGTTCAGTTATGAAAATGCATGGTGTATTTTGTTGAATTTTGTTTGTAAAAAGTTGACAAAAATTAAAGTATAAAAAATGGTGGAAAGCGAAAGTTTCACTTTTCAATTTTCGGAATTTCAAAGCAAAATTAAAACATGCCATGGTAAAGCCTTTCTTTTTTTACAGCAAAGTAATCGATCTTGAAGAACAGCTCACAGTTGTTGGGGCAAATATCAAAACCCTTCAGGTGCAAAACGACCAGGTAAGAACGAGGCTGGTTAAAGCCATCTTAAGTTTGTTTTATTTTCTTTGATTTTACAGAAAGGTCATCGAGCTGGAAGAGCAGTTGCAGGTCGTGGGCAACAATATGAAATCTCTCGAGATCTCTGAAAATGAGGTATACTCCTGACACCATAACTACTAGATGGTGCATGGTGTTCGCTGCTTGCCAGCGCATGCTCTGTGTCTACATGTGTACCTGTCAACAGATGGAATTGGAGTTCATAATTTCTTATCTATTCTTTTTATGTTTATTAACTGTAAATTTTCAACAAAAACAAAAAGCTATGTAAAATAGCATCTGAATTATTCTCCCTTAAATGAGAAATATGTATGCAGCCTATTAAGATATATATTTTGTTTTAATGAGAAAGGATGTAATTATTTGGGGGTTAATCCTTTATCCTACTGCTTTTGCTATTCGACTACTGATTAAATTCTTGAAATTATGTTTTGGTTTATAAAATGTAGCCACCGTAAACTTGGAAAAAAGAAAACAATCCTGTGTTTTTAAACTCTTAATGTTTGTACTGCACTTTTTGCTGAAATGTTGACACAATGTAGTACAAATCAAAGCATAATTTCAGGAATATTCTGTTGAGGCAAAATGTTCGTTGTCTTAATTTTGATGTAGTAAATAGAAAAAACCTCACTGCATGCATCTGTCAATCAGATGTTGTAGGCATGATATCCAGTCTTCCAAGTTTTTAGGGAGGCGGGGGTTTGGGGGGGGGGGGTAATCAAAAGGGTGTTTCATCAATTAACCAGGTGTTCCCTATAGCTCACCTGAATGTTAAAAAGTCCAATTTTGTAGATTAGGAATGCAGAAAGTTTTGCTCACCTAAAGCTTTTAAATGTACTACACATTGTGTCAGCATATATTCTAACTTTCCTCTAATGTTATTCTTTCTTTTTAGGAAAAAATCAATTGAAGATGAATCATTTAAAAGTAGAACTAATTCATAATGATGTAGTAAAATTATGTTTACTAATTTAAAGTTTAAAAAGTTTTTAATTTGTTACAGGGCAAATCTAATTTGGAAATAGCATTATTTTAGTAGAATCTGTGAAAAGAAAAAAAATGTTTGGACATTTCAAATTATTTTTTTTTGTAGAACATGGGTAATGCTTTTCCACATTATTTTTGTTTTCCCATAGCTTTTGAAACTTTACTTATTTTTTTTGTTTGATTTCCCTTGACAGGCCTCACAAAGAGAGGACAGCTATGAAGAAACAATCAGAGATCTTACAAACAGGCTTAAAGATGTAAGTGTTTAAAAAAAAATCATCAATAGACAATAAGTACTGTGGCCAAAAAAAAAATCAATGCAATATGTACCTTTCAGAAATTAAATAGTTAAATACAAAGAGAGATATTACAACCAAAAAGCTACAAAGTCATTTGAAGATATATGTTAGCGTTGTAATCCAACTTTATTTTTGCATTCTTTTTTTGTATTTAAAGGTCAGCTTAACCAAAAGTTGTTTTGTGTAAGATTGGTCTTAAGTTTATGTTTCACCGTAATATTGTCTGCATTTATGACCAATCTTTAAAACATAATTTAGTTCTTTGTACTTGCAAAGCTTGGCTTCATTGCATTTCATAGTATCATCATTGCTCTTTTCATTTATGTTATGCATAGTTTAGAAACAAACTAACACATCATTATGACAAATCTCAAACACAAAAATACATTGAATATTAAACTCATTCTAAACATTGATTTTCTAAGGCTGAAAATCGTGCAACAGAGGCTGAGAGAACTGTATCCAAGTTGCAAAAAGAAGTCGATCGATTGGAAGGTAGGGTGCATGGAGTTAAACGCGAAAAATCTGTGTTGTTGCACCCCCGTTACCTGTTATCTTGTTTTTCAGATGGAATGAAGAATTTAAGAGTAGCTCAACATTAAAATCTTGCAATTTAATTCAGCAATGTTTATATAACAAAAAACAATAAATATAATTTACCAGCTTTAACATGTTCAACTTGAATTGAGATAAAGTATAAAATAAAAGTTTAACACATAACAGAATTAGATTGCAAGGTTTTAGGATTTGAATGAGCTCGCAATTGTGGTCTTGGACTTTGCCATTCTTAAATAAGTGCATTGTGGTGGAAAAATAATAGTGTTTGATTTAGTAAAAAACAAAAGTTCTGTCTTTTAAATGGATTTAATTAAAGTAAAATTATTTACTCATTGTCATATTATCCACAATGCATTTCCTTATGAACTGGTTTTGTGGATGTCCTTGACTGCAAATAGGAAAAGAATAATTCAGCAATAGTTAGCTACTTTGTGAGGGGATGGGGCCTTTGAAATTTATTTGTTTGACTGCTGAATTATTCTGATAAAATAGTTGAAATATTTTACCAAAATGGATGAAATAAACTAATAGCATGGTATTGTTGACTTTGTGTGATTTGTCCATAGGCTGAATATAGGGCTGAAACAAGTGAACGCACCATACAAACCTTGCAGAGAGAGGTCGAAAAATTACAAGGTAGGTCAAGGTCATATGAGAAGGACAAATATACATGTATGGCTGCAGTTGAGAAGTGCGGTACTTTAAAAGTACTTCTTCAAGAAAGTTGAAATTGAAACACTTAGAGAGTTATTTCAAAGTTAAAGGGATTGGAGATATGGGCTCTTAAATGTTTTTAATCTGACATCTTAGTGTTGTTCTGCATTTTGAGTTTAACAATCATTAGTTTCAAAGAAAAATATATAGAAAATATTTATGAAATTGCATTTAGTATGTACTAGTATGTTACTAATATATCAAAGCTGAATTTGCATAAGTGAGCAAAAGAAATGAAAACAAGATCAACTAACAAAAGAAGCACATTTACCAATGAGACCTTATAAAGAAAAGTCATATTCTCTCTGAAATACCAACGAGGTCATACAAGATTTATTTCTGTTCAGAGGCTGGTCCAAAATTTTTGTTAAAGGGGGGGCTCATCTAGAATTCTGGATTAATAAAGGGTTACAGATCCATATTTCCAGTAAATATTCATGAAATTATAAAAGTTTTCAATAAAGAGGGGTTGTTGCGACCCCCCAAAAAACCACCTTTCTGGATCTGCCACTGATAAACTGGCAGGTACTGTGTGATCCTTTTAACATTTACCTATCAATGAATTAAAGCATGTAGGCATGATGTTATTTTGCATGTGTGTGTGTTTACAGAGGATTTTGAAAATGAACACAGACATAGAATGGAACTTCAAGAAGAAATGGATGCCACATTAGCCGATTTAAACAATTTGTAGAGATGCATGCTTTTTGTTCAGATGATCTACACAGTTGTACAGGTTTGAAACAAATATTAATTTAAAAAAAAAGAAGCAGTAAACTATTAACTAAAATTCACGAAAAGAGAAAGATTGAAGAATGAACAGATTTATTTTACTTTACAAGTCCTTATATCAAAATAGAGTCAATTATGTACCAATAAAAAGAAACTTTATGTACAGAACTGAGAAATTATTTTTAAAACATGTAAAACAGAATGTGTCTATATAGACAGACTTCGTTCAGCTAACTGTGGTACAGATTGCAAACTTGTGTATTGCACAAAAAGCTTTAGGGTCAGATTTAATGTATTTATTAGTGTAAGAATAGTTGAAACTAACATGAACAAATTTCACAGACTGAGATTCTTTTTTGTTAATCTATATTTAAGATTAAGGTTAACCTCAACATGCAGAAACCTAACATTTATTCTTTATCATTTCAGATGAATTGCTTACTGAGAAGGAGAAATATAAAGCTATCAGTGACGAATTGGACGCCACCTTTGCTGAATTGGCAGGATACTAAAAAACTGGTTTCATATTCCCCTCACCAAAGTCGTATTTATCATTGGCTTCTTTACTGGCCAGAATCATGTTTCTCGATGGACAATAATGCATTTCTAATTGTGAATATGTATTACTTTGTACAGTGTATGTTCTGACCGTTTTATTTTTAAATGTAAAGAAGTTATAATGATATAATACAATGCTTGAAGTACATGTTCATTTTGAATTATTTATATTGTAAACACACAAAAAAATAAATCTGTTACTAATATATTTCGAAAAATATGTTATGTTATAAATGTTCAAGTCTTGAAAACTTTAAGGTTACTACAAATTATTTTTTGCCAATTTTGTTTTTTCGTATTTTTTATCTTTTGCTATGTTTGTATATCTGAGGATAAAATGATTGTGTGAATCAGACATAATGGACCGCCAGACTTTTTTACATACTATTTTGACAAAAAATGGAGTCTCAATGAGCCAGTTACAAAGGGAGATAATCTCCTTCTCACTAGATCTGCGTAGTAACCTTAAAGTTTTAGACTTGCTCTCGACAATTTTTTTTTTTTCATTTTTCCAACTTAAAACAAAAGGGGTAGCAAATAAGCTCGGTGGGTAATTATTTGATACTCAGAATGGCATTTAGATATCTACAGGTTGTAATAATGTCTGTAGTTAAATGACCGACCTGTTGTTAATTTTTGACCCGCCAACCGTGATAAAATTAGTTCTGGCAATATCCGGACTTGTTTCTGCTTCTCTGAACAAGAGACTCCACAATAGATGTATGATATATTTTGCATGTAATATTTTGTATAGGATGACGGTTTAGTAGCTGGCCTATGGTTCAATGTGACCCTGTAAGAATTAACTCCATTTCTTTTAAATTATAAATAATTTGTTATTCTATTTAAACAAAGAAATTTTTCTTAATTTGTGTATTGTACCAAATTTTTATTCTTTATTATAAATATTCTTATACATAAATTTATTTTGTCATTTGAGGACATTTTTAGATAGAAATATGATTAAGCTGTACCAATGGTCACTATGTGGTCCATTGTCTGCTTCCCTGGATATTGCCAACTTGTTTTAACCGAAAATAAACTTGTATTGCTTAACATTAGAAGTTGTTTCTCTAAATTGTGTTGTTCATGAGGTTGGTCCCTTGTAAGTATATTTCCCATCCCCCTTTCCATGGTTTTAGTCCCTTACATCTTAGTGAGAGATCAAATCTATTCTGGTCTATTTTTATTTGGTTTTAAGTCTTACAAGTCCTAGTCTTTGATCCATAATGATTCTCTAAAATGTTATTTGTTTCATGAAGTTGATTCCTTATTTGTTTCATGAAGTTGATTCCTTGTAGGAAGTATATTTCCCAAGTCCCTTTCCACAGTCTTAGTGCCTTAAGTGAGAGATTGGAACTTTAATTGATTCCGAATCATCATCTTCTGTTTACTGGTGTAAGTCTTTGGTAATCAGTTGTAAGGTGTGGACCATTAGTTGTTTGGTATAAAGATATAGCAGCATTTTAATGAAACTTGGTTTATCTGTTACTTATAACAGACATGTAAGTAGTTGAAGTTAAAAGTGGAAATCTGGTTGACACTTAAAATGTTTTTATGGGATTTGCTTTATTCAGAACTCTGTTTGGAAACTTTAAATGATCTTATCTGATTTTGTCAAGGAATCTTTGGTTATTGTTGAAAGGGTAAAAAATCTATGGTTTTTTGAGAAGTTCTCAAATTTAATAAGAAAATAGTTTAGTTGTGGACGAGTCCCTTTTAAATGAAGCCAAGTATTGGATAGATAGTATAAGCTTTTCTTAAGGTCGAGGTTTAGTGATAGGGTTTCCACAGATTTCAATTACAAGGCTCAAAATGTAAAGTTAAAAGTTAGACTCAATTCAAGTTTTGGTTTTCTTCAATGCTTTAATTAAGAGTTTATTAAATACTAGGAGACTAAAAAACACATTTTCACTGACAGGCTTTGCAAAATAAGATTTCATAATTTCATCACTAAAAACACGCAAACAAAAGCAACCCCAAAACAAATGTAAAGTATCCAAGTCCAAGTCTTACAATGGTATGAACTGAATTACAAATGATTACTATAGTTATGTGCAGTGCAGTTACAATATTGTCAAGTCCAGGAAACAATTTACACATTTACTTTATTATAACTTGAAAAATCTTCAAGTTGACATTGAGGTGTATTCTAATCTTTTTGAGCAGTATGGGTAAACAATATATCCAACCTTTCAACAGCATTGTAATCAAAATGATTGGAAGGGCAAGTTGGAAAAAAATAGGGCTTATATCCAAAAAAAAAACATCTAAGCATCAACTTTAAAAAATACAACTTTCAGGCCATTGGTAAATTAAAACTTGAAACAGACGAAAAATGTTATCACTTTTTTAGAAAAAAAATACCTGGTCTTGAGAAAAATGATGTCCTTTTGGAAGATCACTTGAGTGTTCCAAGAAACAAATTTGTAACTGCTTCTCACGTTCGTTTTTTGCTAACAAAGACTCGTCAGAGACGCTCTCGCCAAAGTTCCATCAATCCTTACAGTACAAATGCAAAACAAGTACTCAAAATATATCTATCAGGTTCCGGGCAGTTCAATAATAAAAAAGATTGTCAACTTGAAGTCTCTCTAACACAAAAGTGTTGATACCAGAGAGGTTTTATTTTGGGAAGAAACCTCCACCAACAAAGCTGATCATCAATAAAAATACAACAAAGTTCCAGCCGACAAATTTTAAACTGAACCTTAGGCGTGTTTGGATATGAAAGACTCACCAGAGACGCCCTTGTCAAACCGGATTTCCTAAAGTACAAATGCAAACTAGAATACGAAGAGCGTACTTAAATGAGTCAAACAAAATACCAGATGCCAAGCAACAAGCGTATGCCTGGTAGTAAAAGCATAAAAAAAAAATATCTTGATAACTTTGACGTCTCTACCACACAAGTGTTGGTGCCAGAACTGGTCAATGAGGGGAAAATAAAAAAATATAAAGTTCCAAATTAAAAACTCTATTCAGAGTCGCGTTATGTCTCTAAAAGACTCACTCACCCTGTAACGCTGTTGCCAACCCCAACCCCCCCCCAAAAAAAAAAACAAAAAAACCAAAAAACTACGGCATAAACATAGTCCAAGAATTAAAAGTATCGAAAGTGGTGTCAAATACAAAATTTAGGACTTAGACAAAAAATGTTCCGATTATCTCTCTTTTAACCTCACTTTCCGATATATTGCTAGCACAAGGTTATGTTGCTTCTCCGTATCTCGGTTGTTGCTTTCACTCAAGCAACGCAACGACTGCTTAGACTTTCGGGGCTTTACCCCCTTGCTTCTAAGATTAGACTGGAATTAATTACAATACCTAAGACAAACCTTACTGTAAATCCAAACAATGTAGAAATACTTGAAAATTGGATTCCTTTGATGTATCTCAACATAAAGTTTTCAGTGTCGGGATAAAGTAAGCATTGACTATGACATCAACCAACTTAGCTGAAAACAAAATAGCAACTTGACAAAGGTCTGGGAGACAAACTTAAAACTTTGTCTGATGTATGTTTGTTTATTAAAGGCACAAGAGACTATCTTACTAAAAGTTGCAATGCCAAAATAAAAAAGAATAACAACTCGATAAATTTTGAGCGGACATGCTTTTTGTCTCAACAGTGAAGGCTAGACGCCAAAGTTTGCCAAAAGATGTTCACGCATAGTATAAAAAATATCAATCGACGGAGAATACTGCTAACTAGTATATAGTCTCTACAAAAAAAACCAAAAAAACTTCCCTATGCTTGGCGTAAAAACAAGTTTGCATATACTGCACTTCGTTCCCTGTTGTTAAACAACACTGTCCGACACAGCTGGTATGCCTTAGCTCTTTATACTCTAGTTTCCCTTGGCGTTAATCTGATATGTAGAACTGACAGGATCTATGCTGTATTCCAACTTGTATGGAAATCCATACGCAATAATTTGTGCATAAAGTTTTTTTTTTATAAATGTTTGTACCTACTTTCAATTTATATGTTTTAAATTGAAACATATAACAAATAACACATCTAGTTCATGTTGTTGACCGAAGATTTTCGAACGCCTGACGAACAATCATCAGGCCGGGTGAACTATAAAGCTTTTGCTGATTGAGCTGCATCAGCTGTGATAGTTAAAGCAGATAAGGTGAAGCTTTGGCCCTCCATAAAGTTGTTTTGTCGAAAAGTAGTACTAGTATTTCTTCATATATTACATTAGAATTATCTTTCTTTCCTCGCTTTGTAAAATATTGCAAAGAAAACTCTAGCTATTTCCTTGTTTGACACACACCAAAAATGTTAACACAGGGTTTTGTAACTCCTCGATAGCTACGGAAGACATCTTGTGCTTGGAGGCAAATATAGGACTTTTGATCTTTTCTATCTCTGAGATGAGAAGATGTTTATTTGTAATAGAGTATTTTGGTTCTCCGTTACCGGATTCGACAAGATAATTTGATCGTCAGCAATGCGACGGGTGTATTCAAGTGCAACAGGCGGGAGCTGCTTACCCTTTCGGTGCACCTTCGTTCACTCAGTTCGCGTTTTCTTCGTGTTGTTCTCGGTTTGTTCCGGCCCTTTCGATCGGACTTTTGATATTTGTGTGTCCCATTGGCACCTCTCTGCTGCCTCTCTGTATGGCATATAAAGAAAACAATATTGAACTAGTGCTAAATAGAAAACCAAGACTAGACCGATCCAACCATGAATTATAATTATGATTTAGTGCAAATGAATAATTGAACAATCTAAATCTGCGACTCTTTTTCCATTTTACGATTTCATGGAGTAGATATTTTTGTGGAGCTGGCACTGAAGGCTTAACTTAGCAACATTGATTTCTGTCTGCAATAATTTTCATTATTTTGGACAAAACATGGATTGAATCGCTATACTTTCGACCTTTGAAGGTCAATAACCAGCATAAGAGATCACCTGACAACTCCGACACAATGTAGATTTTGTAGAGCTCATTCGGCATTGCATTTTTAAGCAAACAAAAGTTGTTTTTTTCTATATTTTACCGTTTTCAATCTTTATGGCAAAAAAGATTATTATACAGCCCAATTCAACTTAACATTTATTAGAAGTTGTCATGTGATCCTATACTAAAGATACGACCCCTTTAAAATGTATTTTTGCTTAATTCAGATATTAAAAACCCTATGAAATAACGCTACTGCCTGTTCACAATTTTGAATTGTCGTTCTTTCATCGTACATCTTTTTTCACTGAACATCCAAGTAAGCAAGAGTTTTTCTGTACCTTTTATGTTTTTTTTATGGATATGACAATCACTAGTTGTCAAATATAACTTCGACCCAATTTAAACTTTTTTATATCTTTTAATGCTCCAAAGAAGGTGCATAAGAGTTATACTTAGTCAAATTGCAGTCTTACCCCCTGTTCTTCTTTTTATAGTCATGTTGTTCGGTTGGCAGTTGTTACCATTTGTGCAATCTTGTTCATTCGTAGATGACGCGTGCAAAATAAATTAAAGTATAATTAAATGTAAAATAATTAAACAAATAAAGCGAAGCTGAGCAATTCTAAAAAAGACAAGTATTAGCTTTTAAGAAAAGCTTGCCTGACCTCAGTATATAATTATCACGTATAATAATTTTTAAATAGATTTTTTATATTGGCACACTTCCTGCAATTGAGCGTGGTATACTATATGAAAAAAGAAACTGTACATGTGCGTTTACCTTGCTCCACAGTATAGGCAAAATCAATCAATCAATCATTACCCTCTGACATCTTTCTCGTGCATTAAGCTCAATAAATCAATTAATTATATGTCAAATTAACACACTTGATAGCTGTTCTTGTTTAAATAGAAAACACCAACATAATTTTTAATTTACGCTTATGACCTACTTATTGTTTTGTTCGCTGGCTGACCTTATCTTTGCATGCTGATGTGTTTACATATTAAATAAACGTTTATGACAATTAATTTTCAACTGATAATATACACAAAACAAAATTATTATTCATTTATGATGTGAACAGTGATGCAAATTTAATTAAAAGAATAAATAAATTTATATTTACTTCAGTAGGGCAATTTGCTTGTAATATAATGACAAACATTAAACTTTAACAGACAATAAAAGCATGTGAATAAAAGTGATGCTGAAACGCAACCAGTAGCAAACCCATTTATCACAATGATTGACATCGATTTTATTTACAGTGAATAATGTGAATTTGGATGCAGGTACGGGTTCTGATTACACATTTTAGCCGTACCTTCCTGACAGCAAACATGGCGGCCTCCATGTAACAACTAAATCTTATACTGCCTGACCCCAAGGGGTCAGGCAATAAACCAAGCTTATATGGAATGATCAATACATGTGCTGGACACGAAAAACATTAGAAACACTAATCTTTAACGGAGTACAGTGGCAGTCTACAGGTTCTTTTGAAAGAAGCAAAGAGGCACCAATTGGGCATTTGAGTGTCAAAAGTCCGAAAGGGCACCGACAAAACCGGACACAACACGAACAAAAACAGCACGAAGAAACACAAAACACAAAATCAACCGAACGGATATCAAAAACGAGAACTCAAATCGTAACAAGAGTGAACTCAGGTGCTCCGGAAGAGTAAGCGGTTCCTGACTGCTATAGCACTTTGAACCTAGAGACAAAACTATAAAAGACGACCAAAGAAATTTGCCATTGCAACAATACATATGTATGAATACATTTTAATTCCCCATTGGAATACCGAATATTCAATTGTTTGCTCTTCTGTAAATTTACTCATTAATTATAAAATGTCGACTGAGTACCAAATATTTGTACCTGGGTTGTTATACCAAGCATGATTAAGAGTGGAGAGTTTCCATCAGGTATTTTTTGAATTGGACTCCAATATAAGTATGAGCAAGAATCTTATTGCCCCCAATAAAGCCAAATGGAGAAAATTACAGATTTTTTATTCCAAATAGTATCCCCTTTACAGTGTTGTTGTTGTCTGTGTGATGTTCCTGCTGATACGAACTTCTAATTTAGTTTTTAAAGTACTTATAAATTTGCGCATTTGGTACAGATAGACGATTACATTCAAAATCACCTAGATACAAATAGACCGCATTCCTCTGCTTTGCAAATCTGAATAGAAATCGAGAATAAAAGTTGTTTAATCTTATTTCAACCAGCTATGGGTCATTATGCGTGGTGGTGTCTTGGTGTTATAGTAATATTCTGTGGTTTCACATTAATGTGCTATGGTTTCTTAATGATATCATGGATATGTTGTGGTTTCTTATATATTGTGGTTAAACCATTAGTAGACCTTTTCTTGAATGATCTTCTTATTTGTTGGAGGCGTTATAAAAACGACAATAGCCGAGACCCTCGGTAGTGTTTTTATATCTTCCCACTTTAAAAATTGGGAGCTAGTATATAGTGAAGTGGGTGCCCGTGCTCCCGTTACACCTTGGGGTATCCATATCTATCCAAAACTTCTCTTTCTTTCGCTTAAATATTTTAAGAGGATATATGTTCTACCTACCCTACCGAAGTACCCGAGTTCCCAAACGTGTCGCGAGATAAGTTTACGTTGCTGATAGTGATTGTGAATTTCTTTTCTCCTCTTTTTGCGTGTCTATATACTGCTTTTGTTTTGAATTTCTATGACTTCAGGGTTGTGACATTCTAATGCCCCATTTGGACTTCTCTGCGCTTTCACGGAAGCGATCACGGAAGTTGATCACTGTCCGGTGGTAAAATCCTAGTTGATTTTAAAAAATGGTATGATTTCCCCATGAATTTAAGCTTTTACTCCACTGAGACGAATTTTTACGAAAAAATGAAGCGTACAATTTGTTGACATTGTTAATTATCACTATTCAAATTATCAATATATCTGGTGAATGATTTAAATTTTCTAAAAAGGGGGTTTAATCATTGGTATTTTTGACAATGGAAACTCATTTCGGCGAAAGAAACAACAATTTATTAGTAAACTACTTACATTGAAATAGGGTATTGCATCTCCAATGAAAGCTGTTTAAATAAAAAATCATTTGGTGTCAATATTATTTGATAAAATGGTTTTGAATGTTCACAATAATCAGATTTGTAAGAGCACTACTCACTCCATCTCTGTCCGACTAGTTGCCACTGTACACAATCATTAATTGTTCGAAAGCTATATCTATCTGTCCGATTAATTGTTGGGTTCAAAGTAGCAGTATCAAGACAAAAATTCTCACAAACAATTATTCACACGATTCAGCTAGGGCAAAATGATATGAAAAAAAAACTGGAACAAAGATAAAAGGTAATAGCTTACCCAAACAAAGATTTGCAACAATATTTCATTACAACATAGGTATATTTAGGATTCAGATTTATTTTTGTAATTCCTCGTTGGAAAATAATCCGTACATTTTGTCAAGCTAGTTGTCGAATAAAAATATTTGACCATGCATCTTTTTAAAGCTTTGAAATTGAATGAACATTTTGGTACATACCAATTAGATTTAAGATTTGGGAAGTTGGCCTTTCTCTTAAAATCTAGCAAGCTTTTCAAACTTTGCAAATCAAGATATGTATCTATAGTTGATATGCTGTTCTTGGGTTACCTATATATATACATGTTTATGCCTCATTTTTGCCTTTAAATCTCTGATAAACCATTTTACATGAAACAATCCAATTTAATCATAATCAAAAAATACAAAGCTTTTAATTATCATGCAGTTTAATGGAGAAATTAGCATTTGAAAATAAATATGTTAAATCGGGAAAAGCAGATATTCTAAAACAGGTCCCAAAACCTGCAAAACCTATTAAAAACTCATATTTGTCGTTTGATGTTTTTATATAACGACATTTTAAAGAAGTGTCATGTGAAAGATTCTTTGAAAAATGGTTTGCTTGAATTGCCTGCTTCTTTTATTGCTCTCCGAAACTTGAATTCAGGATCGGGAAAAATCACACAATACTTTGTACCCATATTTTTTAAATCTTTCTTAATTTTCAATTTTTTCATGATGCAAAATTGTTTTAATATCAAAAGGTTCTTGTGTACAAAAGATCAGACTATTTCAATAAAAGATAAAACGAGGGTGTCATTTTGAAATACGGTGGTGCTTAACTTTTGGCAGACTGTTTACTTTCGTCAATTGTAATGTTCAACCAAAACAAAGTCATTGAAATGTGGAATGAAAAGTTTGAAGAATATTTAGGAACTTTGTTTGACAGGCCTTCCAAGCAGTTGTTTACCCGTGGGAAGACGGAGAAAATAACTATCTGTGGATGGGGGAGGCTGATTAAGCAAGATTTCGGCAATATGTTTTAGCCAAGAATGTTTTACATTTAACTGTCTACATGTATTGTCGTCTTCCTCAAACTTTATATTTTTTTTTAAATCATCGACACGAAGTATGACACTTTTTCGTGGACCCTTTTATACCGGTGAAATCAAACCCCCAAAAAAGTTGAGGATAAAAACAAACAAATTCTACAAATTTCAAACATCACATTTCCCTATTCTATGTATTGATTCCATCTTTTTGTTTTTATTTGAGCTCCTCTATTTTACTGTATGAATCTGGGTATTGTCAATTATAATTGAGAAATACCTTTATGGTCTGAATACTGGTTTTTAGACCATGGGTATACTTGTACGGTCAGATTGTATAGGTACATGTCCTACGCGTACGGTCTGAAACATGTATATGTCATGGCTAAAATCCAAGAGGAATTCAGATTTAGTCTACAACATGGGCATAGCAATACAATTTCCTCTAAGTCTTTTAGTTCTTGAAATATGTAGGCATCCAACTAAAACCTAGCATACATAGCCTAAGCATGAAATTCACGTGAATTCAAAGACAAAGTCAAATGGTGTAGGAATTTGCTTTTAACGAAATTTTTAGATATCGAATTATAGAACGCGGTCAGTTTTAATGTTGTTGTATTAGAGTTGGAACAGATTTAAAATATGCCAAGTCGATATTCTCAGAGCTTATGTTATTGTTGGATTTTGGCTTCCCTGTTAAAACGTTTTAAATTTGAGTACTTTCCTTTCAATGCTTATGGTTTGTCCATTGGCGGATCCAGGGGGGGGGTCCGAGGGTCGGAACCCCCCTTTCCTCCGAAATTTTTGAATTTTTGTGTAGATTTTCAGCAAAATTGGTCTGGAACCCCCCCACCCCTTTGGCCAACAGAACCCAGTATGTGGAACCCACCCTTTCGAAAATTCTGGATCCGCTCCTGTTGTCTATCTTTCAATTTGTTTATTTTAACGTTGTTGGTAATCGGTTAGTCATTAAAATATACATATAGCGTTGCCAAATTTCCGGTTTTTATGTCACTCAGCTTTTATGATTGTATTTTTGTCAGTTTAGAACACATCAAATCTATACTGTTTCATGCCTTTAAAGTTTGAATTGTCTAAACCCTTAGGTTCTTCCTAGCCCAAACTTAATTTGATCTTAGTCATGAGTCTTGAAAAGTGGAGTTTCAAAGACTCAATCCTGAGTTCAACTCCTAACTGGAAGAGGAAGAAGAAGAAGAATAGACGAAACGCGCGTCATACGTATTGTTTGGAACTTTGTTGTATATTTTTATTATGGACTTTGTGAATACAACCAATTTATCGGCAATGGCTAACGCATATTAAAGCAGGCCAAGATAAGCGATTTGTAATAAGCAAAACAGGTAATTAATAGCTGTCACCAGATTTCAAGCATTAAGCATAGCCGGCATTACCCCGCTTATGAGGGACTTATACTGATTAATCATGAATTCGAGGCTGTAAAAGAAACCTGTCATGATAACCTAGCTGTCACCACAGTCGCTAAGGCTAACCACATTTTTAAAAACAACTCAAATCATTGTTAAGCTTTTAATTAATATAAGACATAGATTTACATAGAGATGACCGCTCCATGATGTCAATAATCTTGATCAAAATGGTTTTCACATCTTAACAGACTTTTTTGTGTTGAGCATGTTGTCCGTATCATACAAGTAAGTGACAATTCATCGACTCACAAATATCTAGCACACTGGCTGTCGATGCTTTAAGAAGATTTCAGTTTCACAAAAGTCAATGGAAAGCTTCTAATGAACAATTTTGACAGTAACATTGATTAGTCATACACAAGTGAACATACTTAGGTACTCATAGCTGTTAATCGCACTTCTTTTTATGAGCTTGTTGAATGGATTTCCATTTTGTTATAAGATGAACACTGTCGCAATTATGTTTTCGAATCCAACAATAGAGACTATTTTGAGTTCTCATATTTATTCTGTAAAGTAAATTAATGAACCAAAATAGACAATGACATCAATTATCATAAAAATATAAAAACATATATTCATAAGCTTGCTAATAAGCAAATTGTAGAATAATACAATAAACTAAGATATAAGGAAAGGAGGAGCAATGTGAAATAATAACATTTTTTTCGAGCTCTGAGGATTCAAAGCAGACAATTTATCGGACACTCACAGAAAATAAATGACCAATTAATCGGACAGTAAACGATTATGCCATAATTACAAAACTTAATGTTTAAACAAAATTGTGTATTTTATCTCCATCTATCCTTTTCAACGTAGAAAGTCAAATAATCGCCCTTTTTGATAATAATAAAAAGGCTAATAAAATCATTGCAGTTTGCGAGTAAATTACAAATATGTGCTAAGAGGTGAAGGAAAAAATGTTCACCCATCGATGATCTATCTAAAATTATAATAGTTTAAATTGTCCTGAATACAAAAAGAAGCGTTAAAAAGTTGTGTAAATGAGCAAGCTATAAATACAACTCACGTTTGTTCCTATTCGATATCATAGTACGTTCATGCAGCCTTAAAACCACAAAAATCTGGCGAAAAAGATAACATGCAACTAGGATTTTACCATCGGACAGTGATCAACTTCCGTGATCGTTTATTGTCCGGTTATACACTGTGTTTATGTTGTTTTTTTATCACATAACTCTTTTGTTTGGCCACAATGAGTACTAAGCATGCGAGTTGATATTTACGCCCCATTCAATACTTTTGGTTTTTGACCTTCAAATGTTTTGGGCTGATAAGAAGTTACTCCAAACTCCTCACAGTTTCAGTTCCCGACGCTAAAGTTCCGTACACTAATCCGGTACTTCTTTCGTAGGAAAGGATAAGCCTAAACTGCGAAGGAGTTTGAGGTGTTACTCCTTGAAATATCAATATACAGCAAAACCAACAAACTCCTCACAGTTCCAGTTCCCGTCCCACGGTCCGTACACTAATAACTGCACCAGCCTTTCCGGACTTCTTTTTTGATGACCTCTTGTGACCCCACGGTGGCAAGAACACACTATACCACAATGCATTACACAACCACGTTGTTTATTGTATAGCTTACATTCACTTTAGAATAATGCGTGTTTGCTGGAACCGGTTTTACAACAAATCTAATCAATTTTGCTTAGTAAAAAATTAAGGGCCATAAAGTTGGTATTTTAATCAACAATGATAAAAAAAATTGTAACAATTCATTGGAATTTAAATTTTCGACAAGAATCTTGTCGAATTCATGAAAGTATCCAGCAGTGGGGATTATCCGGTACTACTTTCAGTCGGCAAGGATAAGTACCTACTGCGAAGGAGTTTGCATAACCAAATTAACCGTTTTTGTACCCGTTTTGGTATTGTATTTTGTATCTAGCAACACAATACAGGTTACATCAGGGCAAAATGCATGAAAATATGATGTGAAATTTGCAACTGTACATTTTGAAGGCCACTGGAAAAGGTAGCGATTAGGACCTGACATCCGCCTGTGAACGAGCGCAATTCTATTGGGCCACCTAGGGTACCTTGATCGCTCTGAGGGCTGAGCACTGAACCGCCCGCCATCATGAGAAACTTAAGACTCATAGTCGCCTCTTACGACAAGTTGGGTTCTACCGCTGGCATATTCTTCATATGGAGCGAGCATGGAATGTGGGGGGGGCTTTGTTTTCCTCCTTCATTCTCTGTTCTGCTGGTGTGCATCTATGTGCAACTTATATTTATAACGAAATGTTGATGCATTCTGAAAAATGACAAATCCAGATCCCTAGTCGATTTTTTATTTCTTGCTATCAAAGTTGGTGAAATTAGTCATTGGTAAAATGTTTAAGGACACAAACGAAGTCATGTTGGTTAAATCTGTATATTTTCTTACGTTTTGCTTGTTAGCTTTATCTTCGTGTTTTGCTTTTAAGCATTACAACAATAAAGAATTTTGAACGCGACAATAAAGAATTACTTGTTTAGAAGAGTTTTGCCGGATTTAATTGGAATAATTGAACATTTATAAGTTTTAACTATTTTCATTGTGTGATTTTGTGATGATAATCGATGGCAAGGCATGTCCACAAAACTAGTTTTACACGCCACATTTAAGTCCAGAAATCTTTAACAAAGCATTTTTACTTTTGTTCGTATTTGTGTCTTGCTTGATCCCTTTGTTCGCGACAACCGAACTCCGTTATTATTTAATTATAAGACTGAACCGTTTGACACTCTTTCTCCGTTTAAGTGTAATGAAGCACACCAATGGCATTTCTGTCTCTAAAATACTAGTTTTGTTGTTTTGCCTTTTGTCGTCGTTGTTGCTTTTTTTTCTGTTGCACTGACTGCTCACCAACGCGACCGATGCACATCAACAATATACTTCCGTAGACAAAAGTTCAAAACTGCTCCTTTCTTAATCAGAATGCATAAGAAGACTTTTTAGGGTACATTTTTAAACAGACAAATTTCTATGAGATATGGATTTTCTCTATAATGATGAAAGTTAAACATCGTGTATGTTGAAAAAACTTGGTCTCGTAGTTTAGACAAATCTGTAGAAAAATGACCTTTTCTTCATTTTGACCAAAATTTAATAATATTTTGTATGTTTTCTATTAGATAATTAAAAGCAAACCACTGACCCACACAATTATTTTAACTGTAGGTTAAGCATAAATGTACATATGTTCCTTGAAATATCATTGTGAGTCAAAGATTCGCTCATATTCAATTCAAAAATGTTAATATTTTAGCAATTAGAACCTATTTTGCCCCACTGACTAGATATATCACATTTTGCACATGATTATTCTGATTATTCAAACAAAACAAAATGCTGGTTACAGAAACTATGACATCTCGACTGCATATTCCAAATTTTATAGGTATACAAAAGGTATCGAGAATTCAAGTCGTTAGTATTTTGTATTTATCATATACGTACTTATTTTGGGGTGGGTGTGGGGGTGGGGTTATTATTTTTTTTTTTGGCGTGGCTCTTGTTTTACTTATGTGCTTCTTCCACAACCATATAATAGTGTCATTGACATTGTCGTATATGGTACAAGTGATACTTTCAATAATACACTGTATTTACGGTTATATAGTTAATGTCTGATAATTTATTTTATTTCTGGTAAACAATATCTTTTATATCCAATAACTTTATACCTAATTACCTGAAACCGAAATGTCGTATAGATGAATAATTTATAATACCAATTTAATTTATTTTAATACCCAATTATCTACTTTAATCCGATAAAATCATTACTTTTCTCCGTGAATGGTTCACTATGTTGATAGAAATTTGAAGAAACAGGACAACCTTGCAGCAGCCCCATAATCTTAAAAATACAAGTTTACTTCAAACCTTGAAGAAAATTACAGCATTTCGCCATAATGTTAGTAAATTCCATATCGAATTTAACGAAGACAACTCAAAGCACCAAACTACACAAGAATTATACTAGCTTCATACAACTCCCTTTTTACATAGGCCAACCTCGAATACTGCAAATTGGAGAGGGAATCACTTAATCTGACTGCTTGTTTTCCAATCTAGTTTAATTTATTGCTGTTATAAACACGATCGTATTCATACAACTCAACCTCTGGTAACATCACAATTGATAGTGAAAAAAAAAATTCAATATTGTTGACATTGCTTTTTTGTATAATAAATTGTAGAAAGTGATTGAATATAAATGAACACCTATGGCAAATAAGACGCCTCATTTCATTGACTTATCACAATGGTCACGCCTTTGATAACTTATCTATTTGTCTCAATTTACTCTTCGTCACCTCGCCTATTAATCGATTCTCGATCAAAGGGTTTTGCTTGTCATAAATTATTATCAAAAAAGTTACATAAACTTTTATATGCAAATCTATTCGTTAAAATATCTGACATATTGTCATACCAATCGTGTGATTTATATATAAAAACGTAATACTCGAGGTTATGTGTTCCGAAAAGTTTATTGTTACGAGTTGATTATGCATAAAAGTCATTTACCTCTTTTTATTGCATCCATCACGTAGAACACTTGAAGTGGCCTTCAGCTTAAGTTTTTTTTAAGATGACATACCCTATATATGATTTGTTGTATTGGACTAATGATACTGAAACGTGTTTCATATACAAGTAGACCATATATTACTCTGTTTGTTTCCCATTATTTGAGGCAAAACTATGTTAATTTCTATTGCATGCCTAACCACACTAAAGAAACAAAGTACACACAAAAGGCAACACGAAAACAACCCCATACAACATGAAAATCTTCCCCAAACAACATAACAACAACCCTGCACAACATAAAAACGACCTCACACAACATGAAAATAACCCCATACAACAACAAAAAACAACACCGCACAACATGAAAATAACCCCAAACAATATAAAACAACCCCATACAACAACACGGCATAACATGAAAACTACACCAAACAACATAAAAAAACCAAACAACATAATAACAACCATAAACAACATGAAATCACCCCCACACAACATAAAAATAACACACACAATATGTTAACAGCCCCGCATAACGCAAAGACAATCACACACAACATAAATAGAACCCCACAACAAGAAAATAACCCCCACAATAGTCCCGCACAACATGAAAAAAACACAACATAAAAACAGCCCCCCCCCCCCGCACAACACAAAGACAGCCCCACACAACATGAAAATAGCACAACAAAAAGACAACCTCATTAAACATGAAGACAAACCTCTTCACAACATGAAAACAACCCCGCACAACATAAAAACAACCCCTTACAAAATAATAAACAACCCCGTACAATCCACACAACATAAATGCAACCATGTACAACATGAAGCCAACCCCACACAACATAAAGATAATTCCCACAATATGAAACAACCCCACATAATATGAAGACACCCACGCATAACATGAAAACAATTCCAAAAATATGAAATGAACCCCATACAACATTTAAAAAAACCAGCACAACATGAAAACAACCCCGCACAACATGAAAACATTCCACCACAACATAAAGACAACCAGACACATTATGAAAACTACCATACACAACAGGTTAGCACAAGATGAAAACAACCTAGCACAACATGAAGACAACCACGCACAACATGAAGGCAACCCCCACAATATTAAACAACCCACACCCCACACAACATGAAAACATCACGCACAACATGAAAACAACCCACAACAACATGAAGACAACCATGCACATTATGAAGACAACCCCCACAATATTAAACAACCCCACAAAACATGAAAACAACCATGCACATTATGAAGACAACCCCCACAATATTAAACAACCCCAGACAATATGAAAACAACCCCACACAACATGAAAACAGCACGCACAAAATGAAAACAACCCTGCACAACGCTTAAACAACAAACCCCTCACAATATGAAAACAACACTGAATTGAAAATTGGCAGCACGATGGGTGTGCTATAGCAAGCAGGAACAGCTTACTCATCCAGAGCACCTGAGCTCACTCTCATTACGACTAGAGTTTGCGTTGTTAATCGATATCCAGTCGGTTTTTTTTTCTTCCTGACCTTGTTTGTGTTTACTGGTTTTGTCTCCGCCCTTACGGACCTTGACTTCGGATGCCACATTGGTACCTCTTCTTCCCTCATAACATAAGAAAACACTCGAAACAACGTCACTGCAACCAGTAACATAAACTCAAGTCGAAACGACCGAATACTGCATAGACCTGCGTTGCACGACAAAAATATTTCAAGTCTTCAAGTTTGTATAATTACATTTACCGTGCATATAATTAAAATGCAGTATTTCTATTGGTTAATTGACACCTTGAATCGTCTTTCATACCTCGATGAAATGTCACTTGTTTCACGTGGCCGTTGCCGGGTCATGACCTAACTTTACGCACAACTTGAATTTGTTCTTATCCAGGTAAATTCTCACAACTTGAATTCGCATTTGGGTAATAATGCGCAAAAAAAAATACACAAACATAAACCATAAAACAAAACGAAAAATCAGAAACAAGTAAAATAACATTAAAATGTTATCATAAGAATTGAATGTTTGTATTTTGATGTTTCATTTGCGTGTCAACCCGTTGACCGTAGCACATTAAGAATGAAGCGCGCTACTTCAATTCTTAAATAAAATAGTCTCTTAAGAGGAAGTGAACGTTTCTAATGCTTTTTAACATCTGTTTAAAATTCTGAAAATTCAAGAACAAGAATATGAGCTTGGAATACAAAAAAGTACCCTTGATAGATGATTTCACGGGTGGACTGAATTCATCCTAGGCATCTTTGCCTTCTGTGACACAGATAAATAATGAATGGTAAAAGCTGGTAACATTAAAAAAAATGCGACGTAAATTAGGGTTGGTGTTAGGAAACACGCATAGCAAGAGAGTTTCATTTACTGTATTAAATAGTTTTATGTACAACTTTTAAAGTGTGAAACCTCTAAGTTTTCTCTTTGTTACCTCTAAGTTTTCTCTTTGTAACCTCTAGGTTTTCTCTTTGTAACCTCTAAGTTTTCCTCTTTGTTAATGGCTACCCGTTATAATGAAGCGCGCTACTTCAATTCTTAAATAAAATAGTCTCTTAAGAGGAAGTGAACGTTTCTAATGCTTTTTAACATCTGTTTAAAATTCTGAAAATTCAAGAACAAGAATATGAGTAACATATTAGAGGTTACATAGCAGTCGTAATGTTTAATAATTGTTGGTCATTTATGACTAACATCATAAAACCTTAGTCGAGAAAATATAAACGTTAAAAAGATATAAAAATATGACAGCATTTGGATATTTTTCAGGGCCCAATTTAACGGACATTCGCCCAAAACGAAGATAAAGCAGTGCAAATGTATAAATTATCAGCCCTGGTCAAATGGTCACTATCCTGAAGGAAAAATATAAAAGCATAAACATACCTAAAAATATTATGCTTGTACATTGACAGTCAGTTAGGCCAATATGCTTACAGCAATGGTCAAATGGTCACTATCCTGGTAAAACAAGAGAATAAACGTACCTAAATTCTTATTCATCATATTGTTCATGGACAGGGCTGATGCTATTATGTTATTTGGAAAGGCCTCTTAAAAACTTATATAGAGTAAACACGAACTGACCAATATAAAAGCAAAGTTTTTTTTCTATGTGCAATTGTTTCATTCTAACCATAGACCTATATGTTAGAATTTATTATACTTCATCTTCTTTTAAGTTTTTTTCCTAACAAACTTTAATTGAACAATTCAATCTGTCATATAAAATATTTCAAAAACAAAGCAACGAGGGTAAATATTATCACCCCAGCGGATGATTATTTTTTATCCATCACCCTCTCGTGCACCGAGCTGTGCACAGCCTCAATTCAGTTGTATATTGATAGTTTCTAGATTTAACAATATTTCGTGCAAAGTGCTTATTTTATCAAACACTTATTTATGCAGCTTCTAACAGAAAAACGCCTAAACAAATAAAAAAGTGTTTTCTAAATTTATATCATATATATAGGGCAACAATTACATTTCATTTCAGTTTAAGGAAAACAAATATAAAGATTTGAAAATCTTTGCGTAAAAATACTTAAATGATTCAGTATAATAAATTAAATAACATATAACTGAGAGGGTGATAGAGTAGATTGCTACCCTTTGAAAAGAGATTGTGAACCTCGACTGCGCCTCAGTTGACAATGCTTTTCTCAGGGTATCAATCTACTCTATCATCCTCTCAGCTATATATGTTATTTATATAATACAGATCTATGTTCTAATGAAGAAAAAAAAACGTGTTTTTTGTTGTTGTTGCCAATAAATAGCAATGGCTCTTGTAAAGCTTTCTAAGCTGAATATCACGGTTAAATCAAGATAAATTTCATTATCCGCCATGATTTTCATCCAGCACAAAGTTAAACCAGGGAGACGTGAATTAATTCTGAATTGGAGGATATAAGGCTTGACTCAAGCTAGGGAAGACCCCCAGGGAAATAGGGATCTTGCAGAATTCCGACCCGTGGTGCACCAGCGAAAACGAAGGTCTTAGTACTGGGTAACACTGGTGGCGGTTTGTCATGGTCTGGACGACCCATGGCACATAGCGTGAGAAATAGTCGGTGCAAAGGTGCATTCCCCTATAGGTTCGGCTATAAAACCCCATTTATTGACTGAGAAAGGACCATATGCCAACCGGGACACGCGTTTTGTAACTGCATCGAAAACGAAAGGACGAGTAAGATTGAGCAAGTAAGTCTGCTGCAGGGGATTGTATCAAGACTTTCAACAGTGTTTTTAAACGTACGGAAAATGTGACATTTTCCCACACACGGAGCACTATCGCTTGCGGTCAGGGTTTCTACTTTATAGCCTGACGACCCTGATATGCAACATGACAGGGCCACACCATTCAACCACATACTAGTAGTACACACATCCCAGTCGTCCTCTAACCCAATATCAGGTTTTGAACGCTTTAATTAAGGTGGAATTTTACCGGCGAGCTAAGCGCTGCTGCTGCCTTTACGTTTATAATGTAGGTTGTGTCGCGTACACTTATTCCACATCTCATTTTCTTCTATTATTCATCAGTGACTCACACGGGAGCAGTAAATGAAAATTACTTCACGATCAATAAGGACATAGCTTATACGTGCATGTACTTTATGTATTGAAATTCACCACATTATGAGCACCTTTGGTATTAACCCCATTGAAATGTCTCCTAAAGTCAAGCTTCAAGGCTGACAGGGCCGACGTAAATAGGACTGGAATAAAATACAATTACCATTAAAAGTAGGATTCTAGTTGAAATTGGTGGTTGAAAGGGACAGTCGTGTCATAATGAATACCGAGGTCGTCAGGCTATAATGTGGAAAACATGACCGCAAACCATAGTGGGCCAAAGTGTGTTGCGAGGGCCACGCTTCATGTACGTAAAAGATCCATTTATGGACCGCCTCGTAGTGCACCACATAGGCTAAATAGTGGACCAACGTGTGTGGAGAGGGCCACGCTTCATGCACGTAAAAGATCCCTTTATGGAACGTCAAGTAGTGCACCACATAGGCTAAATAGTGGACAAACGTGTGTGGAAAGGGCCACGCTTCATGCACGTAAAAGATCCCTTTATGGAACGTCAAGTAGTGCACCACATAGGCTAAGTTTTCCGTCCCTATCTTTCATGTGGTCTTCAAAATGTATGTTTTGGTAATAAATCATTTATTTTGGATTTTAAACGAATAAAGAATTTGATTTTGAATTAGAAATTTACTGTTCCTTTGTGTCCTATCCCACCCCCATATTTCATTTCTCATCATCATCATTTTTGGTGGAGCGCCTCTGATGAGTCTTGAATAGACGAAACGCGCGTCAGGCGTAGCAAAATTTATTGTCTGGAACTTTGTTGTCATTTGTATTTCATGTTCCTTTTATCATCCTTTTCATGTTCATCGCCTTTAAATAACCTATATACATCAACCCATTGTTAAAAGATGCATTTATTATCAATAAAAAAATGAGTGAAGAGGGAATATATTCCTGGTATAGTTTTGCGTCCTCTATAATGGATGACCTAGAACTTGAGAAAGAAGATTTTCACTATTCTGACAAACATTTTATTGAAGTGAAAAAAAAAGTTAAGAGGTAAGCAAAAAGAGGGTAAATGACTTTTACCGTGCACTTATTATTGAAAAAATTAATAAATTTGACAATACCTCAAAGCTACATTATATAGTAAACTGAAAACTGGATTACAACCTGCAGACTATTTGAAATTAACAAACTCAAATAGTCGAAGGATACTAACAAAATTACGAATAAGTGATCATAACTTAGGAATAGAACTTGGATGTTATAAGAAAATAGCCCGTGAACACCGGGTATATAGAAAATGTCTAGTATTAGATGATGAATATCATTTTATACTTGAATGTTCATTAATTAAGGAACCAAGGAAACAATTTTTAAGACAAATTATAGTTTCACAACCAGAATTTAACCAACTTGAACCACTTGATAAACTTAAACTAATTTTAAATCCAGATAATTCTATTTTGTCCATAGTTGTAGATTTTATAAAGCAGTCTTTAGAATTGCGAAAATGAGATCCACATTGGTCAAGGTTATAATATTTGGGTTATAATGTTTATTATTACCGTAATCAATTGAGTATGTCATTTGTACTTTGTCTGTGTAGTTTTCAGCTGTCTTGATTGTATGTATTTGCCTAACCCGACAATAAAGTATTCTATATATTTTGCAAGGACGTAAAGCACCAACTCACTCACTCGCTCACTCACTAAGTTAAAAACCGAAACGAACTTAACAACATATAGATTTGGTTAACCTCGGGAAAGGAAATATTAAGAACTACAACGATATGATTGGTATATATGGACAAACATACAACTTACTAGCCATTTTTTATTATTACATGACTAAATAAAACCTAATTTACTGGACATCATACTGTCAAACATCATATTAGGTTTATACTTCTTGTCTTAATAAATAAAATAACGGTATGGTATGTGACGATAGTTTTTTTTCGCGCTGTGTCAATACTTTGTTTTCAAGGATATGAATTCTACATTGGGGGTTTTTGGCACGAAACTTTGTGAAAAAAAAAAAATTATTTTGTTCTTATTTACTTTTCATGTAATCCCTAAACCAGTAGCTTCCTGCCAATCACATGTAAAGAAATAATAATCAATTTAACGATTGTAAAATGTCTTCCTCCTAAAACATAAACAAATCCTGGTCCAAGGCCATGTGAGCCTATGTCATCCCTATACATCGTCGTCAATTTCTTCTCCTCTAAAACTTGTCTGGGAATGATACATGACATGCTAGCATCAAACGATACTCATTTTGAAGGGATTCGATAAAATCATGACCGCTGTTACTAAAAATAAAACATAGAGTAAAATCACTTAAAATGGCTTATAACTCAGTAGCTTTAACAAATAGGAAAATGCGAAGGATCTAAGGCTCTTCAGAATCCAAAGCACTAAAAAGTTCCCATCGAGCAGAAGTTGGCAGATGACCCCATTTAGGGGTTATTGTCTTTGCAAGGTCAACATAGCGGTTTTTTTTTCTTCATGTATTTCGCCTTATTGTAGATAGAGAAAAGCTGTTGTTTGCTCAAACTTTCAGCTCATTTAGCTCTACAAAAGTCTTCATTGGATGACCTCTAATGGGGGCTGGCCTTTTAAAGATCAAACTAGCGGTTTTTTCAAAGTTTTTGCCTTATAAAATGAAAACTATTGCAGATAGAGAAAAGCTGTCGCTTGCTTAAACCTTCAGCTCTTTGAGCTTTACGAAAGTCTCTATTAGTTCGAAGTTGTCAGATGACTCCTTATAGGAATTATAGCCATATAAAGGTAAAATTATGCGTTTTTCATGTTTCCTATACGATACAGAAAAAAAACTGTCGCTTGCTTAAGCCTTCGGCTTATTGCTCTACAAAAGTCCTCATTAAGGCAAAGTTGTCAAATGATCCCTAACAAGAGGTATGTCTTTAAGCCATTAATGTTTCTTCTATGAGCTATAACACATACAAGCTGAAGGTTAAAGTTAGCAACAGCTTTTCTCCATCTCCAATAGTTTTCATGCTATTTTTAACCTTTAAAGGGACAAGGGCCTGAAACGATTAAGGTTCCCGTGAGCCTCTTGTTGATCCAAACCCAGATCAAACCACGCATTTTTAAATATTTGTGGTAGTCTTTTCCGCGAATTGTTTCGTCGCTCTTGAAATTACATGCATCTAAGTCTGGAGAATTTGTTTTAAAAAACAGTTTCAGATTAAGCAAAAGCAGAACGTTTTGCCCACATTTTTTTTTCAAAATGTAAGTGCATATGTACCAAGATGTTCAGTATATACGAAAGTGCAACTTATACAGATACAAATGATCGCTCAAAATGTACGTCAATGTTTTAAGGGCAAAAAATTCCCGCAAGTACCTGCTTATTGAACATAAAATGAAGAAAAAAAGTTTTTAAAAAAAGGAAAACTACCGACGCAGACAGGAAAACGTGACAAAGAGTCAATGACGGTAGATATCATCCGATCCCTGTAACACAAACATTAACTTGAACTGTAAAGATGTCTTGACAGTCAGAATTTTATTACATATATTGACTTGAAACTGAATGCTAATGTTGTCAGTTCCCAAAGGTAAAAGTTAACCTTATTTATGGACAGCTTAAATAGCCTTATGTTGAAAGTCGTACTCCAGAAGAATTTTTTGGAAGGGCTAGAAAAGAAGGGGGGGAGATAAAACGTTCTTTTAAAAGAAAATACATGAGATAACTGTGAAACGTTAGAATTAATACAACAATTTACTAACAAACAATTTATTAAAATTTTTTTTTTTTTAAATATATTTGAAAGGCAAAAGAGTGAATGACAAAGTTAATTACACAAGAGGCTCCCAGGAGCCTGAATTGCTCACCTGGTCTTTCAGCTATAGGAGAATCATCTATAAGCTATTGCCCATATAAGGGTTGGTCTGACAACTTTGACCCAATGGAGACGTCTGTAGAGCTTATTGAACTAAAGGTTTAAGCAAGCAACAGCATTTCTCTAAAAGACTAAGACTATCTGAAATAGTTTTCATTCTATAGGGCACTTTGACATTTAAAGGGCCATTACCCCTATAAGAGGTCATCTTACAACTTCGACCCACTGAAGACTTCTGTAGAGCTAAATGAGTTGAAAGGTTAAGGAGGCAACATCTTTTCTCTTATTTCAACAGTTTTTATTCTATGAGGCAAAAACATTGATCTTTAAAGGGCAATAATCTCTATAAGGGGCCATCAACTAAATGGAAACTTTTGTGGAGCTTTTAATTCTGTAGAGCCCAAGTTCATTCGGATTTTTTTTTTAAATCTGCCATAGTTGCTCTGTTATAAGCATTCTAAGTGATTTTACCCTATGTTCAATTTTTAGTAACAACTGTCGTGTTTTTTTATCAAATCATTTTAAAATGAGGACCGTTTGTTGCCAAGATATCATATTTCACTCCTGTAAAGTTTCAGTTAAATTGGTTCAGAGGTTTCAGAGGGAAGATTTTTGAAATTGCTAACGCACGACGGACGACGTCGGATGTATAGTGATCGCATACGCTCACATTTCCTTTGACCTGGTCAGCTTAAAAAGATAAACATGTGATCCTCAAACAAAATAGGTACAGTCAAACCAATATTAATGGTCGAAATATACAACAATCTGCCAAAATTAAATTAGATTTAACGAAGACAACAATTCCTATACTAGTTTTTTTAGATATTGCCTCAGTTAAAAGCAGCACAAATTCGGTGATATCAGGGAAAATGGAGGGATGGGTGGAATAAGGAAAATTAGCATTCTTCAAGGGACTCTACGGGTCCTTCTCTTATTGAGACCCGCAGCTGTTTTTTTTAAGTGCAAGGAACTTGACATTTTCTCCAACACGGTGCACCAATATAGTTTGCGGTAAGTGTTTCTGCATAATAGCCTGACGACCATGGCATTTATAATGACAGGGCTATCTCATTCAACCACCTGGGACACATACCTCGGTCGCTCTGTGGGCAAAGCAACCTGACCTGATGTCAGGTCTTTTAGCGCTCTTTAATGGACTTTTAACGACAAACTAAGCACTGCTGCAGGCCTGTATTCACCACAGCGAAACCCACACGGTGCCACACATGCAATGTTTATACCATCATCCTGCAACGTTTCATAGCATTCCATTAAAAGTTTTAGGGGAGTTAATAAATTTCAACATTCACCTAGTTTTGCAAATAATTTTTGAAAGAAATAAAATTAACATGTGGATAGATAGGATTTGGGTAAGAACAAGCTGGATCCAGTTGCCACTTGCATAACTAATGTCATTTTTATTATATGAATACTGACAATGCATGAAGCAATATCTTATTTTTACTGTTGTAATTTGTTATTTCTATTCGCTTGAGGAGCTTGACATACGCTTTGTCTTTTTGATTCGCATTTTAGCCACATAAGCAATAATTCTATAAAAATAGATACTAGCATATCTTAAAGTACAAATATGGGTAAATGTCCTTTCTTCATATCTATTCGAATGAAATTCCGTCCGTTAACTGTGTCTGTCTGACGCCGCTTTTAGCCAATTCAAAGTAAGCAAATGTTAAAAAAAATGGTATATGTTGCAAATTTTATTAATGAATTGGCAAGTCATCACTTCATTTATATAATAGTTAAGTTTTTCATATCTTCAAATATTTCGAAAGAATCTGAGAGCTAAGCTCACTAATGATACTCCGCTCCCAAAACAAGGAATCTGTGAGCTACTGCTCACTCAATATACCCCTGCTACCCCTAAAATAAACTATGTTGGTAAACAGGAAGTAGATAGAAAACAGACCTTATTTCGAAACTTGCAATAAAGGACCTCACACTGAACTCATATACCAAACTTCAAGTCCCTGTGATATGTAGTTGCTGAGAAAACTGTAACAAAAGTTATGTTGCGGACGGACGGACAGAGGTAAACCAGTATACCCCCTCTTCTCTAAAGCGGGGGTATAATTATGCCTTGTATAAAAACCTAATTATTCCGTAAATAGGAAATAGATGATATAGGAGCATTAAATCGCTATACACCATGTTATACTATAATACAAAGCATTATGAAAATATCAGACTTCTACATTATGTAGTTGCTTACAAAACTTTGAAGGAAATTTTGCATGTATGTCCTTTATGTGTAGAATCCTAAGTATTCGTTTACTTAGGAGCATATAATCGCTATACACCATTTGGTACCATAGGATTGAGCTATATGCAAAATATCAATATATGTAGTTGCTTAGAAAACTGTGACAGAAATCGGACGGACGGACGGACGCACGTACGGACGCAGGTACGCATAAACGATTGAACGGACAAGGGTAACCAGTATGTATGAAAGAAAATTTCTTTTTTAAATAAACCTTTGTAATTGCATCATAAAATGTAGTACCATAAGCAATTAATAGACGGCAAAGATATGTGGAATAAGTGTACGCGACACAGCCAACATAAAGAAACGGCAATTGAAAAAAAATCACAATGGAAAACAGCCAACAGTCTTCAACATGACCAGAGGTCGCTGCTCGCCGTCTTGCATTGGCCCAAGACTTAAAATACAATACATAATATTCAAACAAATTCCAAAATTATCACCGAAAGACCCATTTCTGGACAAAGACAAACAGATAGTACACAGGGACAAACAAAAGCCTTGACAAGGATTCCTGGCTTAGGACAGGCACATATACAATGTGGCATAAGCAATTACTTTCTATTTCAATATTATCTTATCATTTTTCTTTTTTTTCCTTTTTTTCTTTGGTACGAATTCTTTCTTATCATCAGATGGAAACAAACCATACTGTGAAAACCCAAAAGTGATGATACGTTAACTTTTTACACATGACCAGAAAAATCTGCATCGTCAATTCAAATATTGAGATGGAAGATCTGATCACTAAAAAAAAAACAAAAGTTATGTATCTATTGTCACAAGTTCTTATTCTGACAATTATTTTATGCTCGTTTCCTTTGATAATCAAGTGTGCGATTTTATGTCCATAATGGGTCATTTAATTGTTCTTACAACTTAAATATCACCTTGTTTATTGGTATTTTGTCGTATATTTATGAAAAAGATGAATAGTCGTAGTTATATTAGCATATTCATGAATTTGTCTACAAAGTGTAATCTTTTAATGCCATAGTTTTTTTGCAATGATATAAATAAGAGCACAGAGCAAGCTTGGCAGAACAACAGCGGGTTATCACCACATTTACACCTAGGTAAGAATTCATATCTACAGCAGGACTTTAAAATTATATGTGTGTTTCATTCATTTACAGACGGTAAGGTCTCTTATTATATTACTTTCTCGTGGAAATTTTGTGGTTTATCAATAATACAAATATAAGGCATATCTAAATGTATCGGGTATTTCTAAATCTTTTATTTTCATTTGTGTGATTAAGGTTAACAAAATTAGAATGTAATTCGCCAAGGATGTCCTGCTTGAACCATACTATTTACCGATCAATCTGTAAAACCCATTGAAAATAACTTAAGCAAAAAATTAGGCATTATTTTTATGAAGTTTAATAGAAACTACATGTTTTACTTGAATTAGAATTTGACAGTTACAAAAATCTGATATTGGTAAATTAAAATAAATAAATAAATAAATAAATAAGCCCTCAATTTAATCTGAAGGGAAATATTTACACGAAAATACATTTGGGTCTATTAATTATGTATCGGTGCCAAATATAATTTCAGATCTAACAGTAAACTCTTTATTCTTATTTAACAATTTAACAAAAATAACATTCATGACATTAGGAGTTTTATATTATTGTGCTTCACTTAACAAAAATATCTTGGTTTTGCATTTGATAGAAAATATAGAAGTTAGGATTACGATTGAAAGAAACACATTGTTAACAATAAATAACCGAGAAAACGTACAGAAAAAATACATTTACTAAGGGGAAAAGGGCGAAAAAATATGTATATCTCAACAGAACATCCCCGTAACAGGTTCCGAACAAAAAAATATATTTGTTTACCAAAACAATCAAAACAATAATCATGTATTAGCTTATCATTTTATAAAAAGCCACCAAAATTTGCCATTAACACTTTCGGAAAAAAAACAAATACCGAAAAGCATTCTAGTACAATATAATTTTATTCCTTTACAGGGAAACATTTGTTAAAATGGTCCCATTACTCGTAGCATTCCTGTTCGCCACAGCCCAAGGTTATGGCTATGGTAGCAGCAAATATGGCGGCGGTGGCGGCGGTGGAGGCGGGGGATATGGCAATGGCCTTGGAGGTGGCCTAGGCGGTGGCGGCGGACGATCAATCGTTGTTGTATCTGGTGGTGGAGGTGGATTAGGAGGTGGAGTTGGTGGCGGATATGGCGGATACAGCTCCGGCGGATATAGCTCCGGTGGATACAGCTCCGGTGGATACAGCTCTGGTGGATACGGAGGATATGGCCGTGGAGGTGGTGGTGGTGGTGCTGCTGTTGTAGTTGCTGGAGGAGGACTCGGAGGAGGCCTTGGAGGAGGCAAAGGAGGCCTTGGTGGTGGATTAGGCGGAGGATCTGGCGGATATGGAGGCTACGGAAGTGGTGGTTACGGTGGTGGCAGCAATGTCATTGTCGTCGGCGGAGGTAGCGGTGGAGGCTATGGAAGCGGTGGATATGGTGGCTATGGCGGTGGAAATAGCGGAAATGCCTATCTTCCACTTTCAACTGTAGGCAACTTTGGTGGATCAGGAGGACTTGGCGGTGGAAAGGGAGGTTATGGTGGTGGACGAGGAGGAGAAGTTGTATATGTACAAAGTGGAAACGCTGGATACGGCAGTGGTGGTGGATACGGTGGAGGATATGGCGGTGGATATGGTGGTGGAAGCGGATTTGGAGGAGGTGTCCAGGTAGTCAGTGCTGGTGGACTCGGTGGTGCTGGTGGACTCGGAGGAGGATATGGTGGCGGAAAAGGTGGATACGGAGGAGGTGGAAACCAAGTTGTTTACGTCCAATCTGCTGGTGGACTTGGCGGTGCTGGTGGACTCGGTGGCAGAGGTGGTGGATACGGCTATGGCGGTGGATACGGTAGCAGCAGTGGTGGATACGGCTATGGCGGTGGATACGGAAGCAGCAGTGGTGGATACGGCTATGGCGGTGGATACGGTGGTGGACTCGGTGGCGGACTTGGTGGCGGACTCGGTGGTGGACGTGCTGCTCAAGTTTTCGTCGTTGATGGTGGAAACCGTGGAGGAAACTTTGGGGGAAACCTCGGTGGTGGCAAAGGAGGATATAGCAAAGGAGGATATGACTCATACTAAACCAATTTCTAAGGTATTGACATTGTTAAACAGAAATTGAAATGTTAAAGAGAAATTGAAATGTTAAAGAGAAATTGAAATGGTAAAAGAGAAATTGAAATGGTTAAATAGAAATAAAAATTATAAACTGATTGGGTTTTGTCTTTTTTTCTAGCTTGGATTTGATAAACATAACTATAATGAAAAGTTTAGTCAGGGATAGGTTTAGTCCCCGATTGTCACGGGTTTTCCCGATTTTCAGGTTTTATTTGATAATGAATTACATGAAACATCACAGAAAATATTGAAAACACGATTTCATAATTTCAAAAGTTGTCAGCCCTGGTTTAGTAAAATCCCATTATTTTTACAAGTCGGCAATTTCACTTCAGGTCTATTGCGGTCCTTATTTTCACAAGGATTATTCCTATTCTAAGAAACCCCGAGATATTGAAGCTGTGCTTCGACGAAAGTTACTAAAGTTCTTTAATTGTAATGCTAATATTTTTATTTTGTAGATGCTGAATACATACATCAGACCGATGGAGATCTACACACGCCCGCTCATTTTTGTACATATATTTAAGTTTATACATGGTCATTGTGGTAAATAAATGATTTTTGTTAAAATGTTGTATTTTGCATTTATTTATAGTAGTGAACTATAACTTTTAATACAGAAACAGACGGTAGACTACTAGTATGTTGTCACATCAAATACGTGTTTATTTTTTTTAATTGGTGACAAAAGTTAAAACATAAGTAGCAAAGCATATTTTACCCTTCTGATTAGAGCGTCTTCGTTTTTTTTGTAAACAGTACTATCAACAAATGTAGTTTGAAATTGGTTGTCTTGAATATAATACAAAAATGCAACTTATATTTATGGGGAAGTCGAATGACCTACCCCTGAAAAAGCCAAGACAAAACTGGAAGACATAAAATCGTTACAAAAATTAACAATCTAAAAAGACATACATTACAACAAAATAGCAACCGGCAACGTGTACTCAAGTAGCAACGAATTCCTAAATAATACGATATAAAATCTGAATTGAATAACAGCTCGATCATTGATGTTTTTTCACGCCCCAGTCACAACGAGGAACTTTATAATGTTATGTACGTCAAGTTCAAGTTTGTCCAAGTTTAGACCTCTTTGCTTAACGCCGATAAGACTAGTTCTTTGGCACAAATAAAAACCTTGCAAACAAATAACTCTAGTGGAGCTGTTCGTTTATTATGCTGGCTGCTTTGGAATAAAAACGTATGTTGAAAATCAGTCATCAAATTTTCATATAATTTTTTTCCCCAACTGGTTTAATCTTCAGATTACCGTTCTCCAAGACAGTTTAGTCTGATTCTATACAATATATTTAAAGCATTGTATTCGACTCTTTGATTTGAGCTCCTCGTTCTAGTTTATTTGACCTTTCACCTTTTTCCCGAGTGACTTTCATGAGTCTAAACGAGCATCGGACACATTTTTTTTTTCAAATTAAAGTATTTCAAGGAACACAACTTTGTGTGGAATTGCTGAAATTGCGTGTTTAGCATCAGCTGGCATATGCTAATGGACAAGGGAGAGTTTGCACAAAATCCATCTGGCTATACAAGTACTACAAAACATAACACTTGGTTTTTGCTAAATATACAATATTAGAAGTGACACATAATATTTGCAGGGATAATAGGCAAGAAAATGGTCCCGTTTGTATATATTACTGTCGATAGGAAAGCATGACGCTTCGTTTTGCCAAAAGATCTATATTTATGGTTAAGAAGTTAGGGTATCAACGCTAGCTTATTGAAAAAACGTCGTCTTTCGTTTTCATTGACAGGACAATGAAAAAAGTGGTGCCCCTTATCCTCCCAAACGTATCCACATGAGCAGGTTGAAAAACCAACAATAGTTTTCTTGGACCATAAAGAAAATGAGATATTGTTTTGTTCAATATTAACGCTGTTTTTTTAGTTCCCTCTTCGACTTTGATACTGTATTTGAATTTCCCTATAGACAATCCCTAAAAGTGGCCACCCGACAACCTCGACTAATTGGAAACTATTGTATAGCTTATTTTGCAGAACATTTAAGCAAGTTAATACTTATCTCTGTATGCAATAGTTTATATCAACTAGACAAAAATCAGATGCACATGGAAAGAGTGATTTTTAGTCTAAAAGTGACACCACACTTTAAAGGGGTCACCAGAAACTTTGACTCAATTAAGAATTTTGCAGGAGCCTTGGATTCTAAAGAGCTTAAGGTCCATCTTATGTGTTCTATCTGTTATAATTTTTTAGCTATAAGGCACCAAAGAAGATTTCCCACTATGATCTACTTTAAGTAAATCAACTTCCAAACAACATTTTTGTAAAGGACACTCTAAACAACAATCATTCTAAGTATGGTTGTATTTCGTCAGGTGGATCCAAAGAAGTTTTTTTTCAAAAAATGATTCGAAGTTTGCCAGGGAAATTACATTGAAAATTAAGAAGTTTTACAACTTACACAAAAGTTTGATTCTGCTGCATTTTCAAGACGTTCAGATATCTGTTATTTTCCACCTTAAGATGTGTCCACGTGACTAGTACATGTTTTATTTTTTTATGAATGACCGTTTCTCTTGTAATTACGACCTTTTATTGTTTTGTCTTTTTTTAATTAGGAATTCAAGACTACTTTTCATCGTTCTGTTAACATATTTTTACTTTATTTTTTTCATAATTTTTTTTTAGTACAAAAGAGCTAAATTTTATTTAGTTTTTTACAGGCCAAATACGGAAAGACTTGGGTTTCCGGAATTATATTTTGCAAAATTTGTTTATAAAATACGTAATAAAATCAACATTTCTGCACCGTTTTCAATAAAACTTTGCAGAATAGTTAAGTATATAATAACACAGAGTTCAAAGAGTTTTAAAGTTACAAAACACAAGAAACATTTTGATAGGAAACAACTTTTTGTCTAAAATGTGATAAAAAGTGAGCATTTTCAAAAGCATCGATTTTGATGAAAAACTCGAGTACAATCTGGCAAAATCTTTATTAACAGTAAGATAAAGGGTTATTCTTGATAATTTTGTCCAAAATTTTGATTTTTTCATAAAAGAAATATTTGTTTTGAAACTTCACACCAATGGAGGGATTTTTACAAAAATACACCACTGTTAAAAAAAGCGATTTTACCAAAAAATACCCGAGACGAATTCGTGACGACCCACTTAAAATCAAAGCTAAATGGTTGTATAATATTTCCTAAAAAATTAGCTGTGTGTTATGTCGGTACATTAAACTCCTTAAATAGACGACTTTTTACCGATCAACCGCTGCACTATATTGTATACTAGTATTCCAACATTTTCTCGAGTGAATGAAAAAAAGAGGGGTACATGTAACTTCTAAATATTTAATGTATGTATTCGGCAAAGCGGAATAGAATTTCATAAAAGGTGTTGCCTTTTTTTGGGCAAAGCGGTCTAACATGAACATGAAAAGGTGATAAAATGAACATGAAATGATGATGAAATGAACATGAAATGATGATGAAGTGAAGTAATTTCTTAATGGGGGACACAAGTCCAATCAGGATAAGAGTTTTGACTGTCACTTGGAAATGTGACAGCTTTTTACACAGGAATCCTATGGGTTCTTCTCTTAACAAGGCATGCAGCATGGTTCTTTAACGTATGAAGAACACGATTTTTTTCCTAACACGTTTCACCGCTATGGTTTGCGGTCAGGTTTTCCGCACCTGACGACGCGGCATTTTGACGGACTGCCCCATTCAACCACCGGGTACACGTTCTAGTTGTTTTGTGGACAAATCAGCAGACCCGATATCACGTTTCTGAGCGCTCTTTAGTGGATTTTTACCGACAACATGGCGCTGCTGCGGGCCCGCGCCGGTATTTTTGTATAGCAATGTTTTATTATAGCAATATATTTCAAAATAATACAAACGGACGAACGGACTAAAGCGCCAGAAAATGTGTACACCTTCATTATCATTCTATAAAAATAAAAAATCATAAATCGACATTAATTCAAAATCCATACTTATTCTATATTTAAATGTCAATTCGCCGAATCAACAATCATGATTGTTTGTCAGATGATTTTCAGGGTTGAAATTACAGTAACATTGTTTGATTATATTCTAGACATTCATGTTTTATTTACATGTACATTTAAATTACATGTACACTTGCATTATTAAAAGGCATATTGTCTACGGCAAACTCATTTTTTTACCCCCCCCCCCAATTTTTTGGTGTCAATTAGACCGAAATGCAATAAAATGAAGATTGAAAAATAAATTTGCCACAAATTTTGCCTCAAAAGTAGTTTATTTTGATCAAAATAACTCGACAATATTGATTGATATTTTATTTACCTGCATTACGTCACATTGACACAGATTTAAACTGAGTAGTTTTAACGCGGAGACTAATCGGAACACGAATACCTTGATATGTTGAAAAAATACCAATATTTTTCGTGTTTACCTTTTAAATCACATTCAAAACTTAATACAGGCAATAATTGTCAGTTTTATTCATTAAGTAGCTGTGATATTCGGTTGCCGTTTTAATTTCCTTCCAAGCTAAAACTTCGAGAAACAGATTATGCACCACGTGCAAGAACTATGGAAGTTTTCAATCAAAGAAAGTATAGTGCGCATGCTTACAGTTCATCTACATCTCATGAATATGATTTTATAGCTATAAATACGTTACCATAATAAATTCAGCTAATTGACCCCTATTGCGTCACTGATCCGGAAAAACGCTCAAATATTAAAAATAGAATGACCTATGGTTGCTGACCCGGAAGGAGGCTTCCCTTAATTCGTCCCTTTTGTTCCCGACTGCGTCGACGAGCGGCACGTGAATTTGTCACAAGCGAATTTTCAAGACTTGGAGTTTACAAAAAGTGTGGTTAACCAAATTTTGCATACACTCAATTCAAATTAATTTGTATTTTGTTTATTTATAGCAATTTTGTGCTATTTATTTTGCACTGTTATTTATTTTATACAGTCCAAACTTGTTTATTTTTTTACCTTTTATTTTGATATATATTTACTTTTTTGTTAAATATATTTAGTGGTTACTCAGTATGGATTATTTTCCTGGTAGCCCTTATAATGTGGTTGCTGGCCCAGATGTATTTTTGGATAGTGTGGTGGCTAGTTCTGAACTACCATTTGCCAGTGTTTCAGTTAGTGAGGTCTCCCCACCTCCTTGGTTTCAAACTGCAACTTCGGTTTCAGTTTCCAGGAGTGGCACTCAGACCCTATCTTTAGGTTCTGCAGTGGCACACGTGGGTGTTCCTACTCTTGGTGTAGTTACTCATACCATTTCTAGGCCTGTGGATTCTTCTGGGTCTGCTTATTCTGCCCCAGGTTCTGCTATGAACATTTCTCAGGCTAGTTCTAGACCTCCAGCCTCTTATTGTGGTTACGTTTTACCTGGTACGGGTTCCTTTCCAGCTCGTCCTGCTTGGCCTCAGCCTCCAGTCCCTAATCCTGGTTTTTATGGTGGTCAAGCTCCAGGTTACTGGCCTTATGGGGATCCCAGTTTATTTTGTCGTCCTACGATTTCTTCTGGTCCCCATACCTCTGTTTCTAGTAATAGTACTAGTAGGCCATCTGTTTCTAACGTTTCCTCACAAGGCAATTCTCAGGAGCAATCAGAGCTGATCAGAAGTCTCTTCTCTGATTTTAAGCAATCTGTCAAGAGTGATTTTGATTGTCTTTCAGCTCGCCTTACTCGTTTGGAGGAGTCTAGATCAGAACATCCGAGCTCTAGGGTTTCGGATCAGGATTCTGATGAGGAGCAGGTAAGTCAGGCTGAGGAGGATGCTCTTTCAGTTACTCCTGCTGATGATGAGAGAGGTTTTCTCACTGAGGATGAAAATCTTAGCTCCTCTGGCTCTGTGGTTCAGTCCACTTCTGGCACGGGTTTAATACCTGCACCTAGTGCAGTTACTTCTCTTGTGTCTTCGGTACATGTATCTGACCCAACATCAGCTACCCCTGTACCTACTAGTCAGGCCCTTCCTCACTCCTCTGATGGTGACCCATCTGAGGATAAGTCATCTTTTGCTGACTTGAGAGAAGAGACCTATTCTTTGTTGCGGAATGTTGCTAAGATTCCTTTTGCTTCTCCTCCTAGACCTAAGCAGTTTGCTTCTGGCTATGAAGTTTCTTGTGGTCTTTCTAAGGAGCCTAGTACGTCTCATGATTCCTTTCCAGAGTCTAGTCACGTAGCTTCTGCACTTCATACCATCAATGAAGGTATTAAGTCTTTTGCTGCAGATAAAGGTGCTAGTAATAAAGTGTCTGGTTTTGGTACTTCTAATTTTCCAGGCCACTTTAGGAACAAGGATCATCAAGTGCATAATTCTACTTTGGGTAGGACTTTTCCTCCTTTTGAGAAAGCTTATTCTACTCTTCTAGGCTGTAAAGCTATTGAGGGCGTACGTATGAATCAGCAACTTTACTCTAAGACTGAGAACCTTTTGCATTGTTCTTCGCAAGTTCTAAACTCTGCAGAGGTTTTTCTCGCAGCTACTGGTTCTTTACTTAATCAGGAGGATTTTTCTTCTTTACCCAAGGTTAAATCTCTTCTTCTTCGGGTTGACAAGGCTATCGGTTCCACTCAGGCTTTGTTACTGGGTTCTCTTGCTAACTTTACCCTATCTAAAAGGGCTGAAACCCTTGATACGTCTGCTGTTTCAGACAGTATTAAGGACGCTATGCTTAGGTCTGAATTTACAGATAAACTTTTTGGTTTACCTTTGCCTAAGCTTCAGGAGGAAGTCAACAAACAACCTCCACCTGTCAAGGTTAATGTACAAGTTAGCGGTAATGGTAATAAGAGGACAGTTTCTACTCCTCCTGCCTCTCAGCCTGCTAATTACAGTCAACCTCCTGCTTCTAAGAAAAGGAAGGTTTTCTTTAGAAAGAAGTCTAACAATTCTGGTTCTACTTCTGCCAAACCTAGTAGGTCTCAGCCTTCTGGTGGTTTTCAGGGTGGTAGGAAGCCTCATTCTTCTACCTAGGTCTTTTCCCCCTCGTACGTTATCGACAGAACTAGTGGGGGTAGAACAGTTTCCAATTCCATCTCCACATATTCCAGTTGGGGGGAGGTTAACAACTTTCCTCAGTCAGTGGGAAAAGATCACTTCAGATCGTTTAGTTCTGTCAATAATTCGAGGGGGACTGACTCTTCAGTTGCATACTCTTCCTCCTCTATCGGATACTCCAGTATTCCTTTCTCAGGTTTCTGATCCAGCCAAGCGTCTTCTCCTTTCTCAAGAAGTCGACAAACTTTAACAGAAATCTGCGATAGAGGAGGTACTTCAGCCTGTGATTTCTCCGGGGTTTTATTTCCGTCTTTTTCTCGTACCGAAGAAGACTGGCGGTATGAGACCAGTTATAAATCTATCTATTCTGAACAACCATCTCGTTATCCCTCATTTCAAAATGGAAACGAACAGGTCTATCAGGACTTCTATCCTTCCGGGCATGTGGACTACTTCCATGGACCTCCAAGACGCTTACTTTCACATTCCTATTTCCCCTTCTTTCAGGAAATATCTCCGTTTTGTTTGGAACAACAAAGTCTACCAGTTCAAAGCTCTTCTTTTCGGTCTGTCCACAGCCCCTCTGATTTTCAACAAGGTCATGCAGGTAGCTATTGCTCACCTTCATTCCCAGTCTGTACTTATTCATTCTTACCTAGACGATTCTCTAGTCAAGAATCTTTCCCGTTCAGTTCTGTTAGGCCATACAGAGATGGTTCTCAAACTTTTCCTCTCCCTAGGTTTCCTTATTTCATGGAAGAAATCAGAACTAACTCCTTCTCGGGAAACATTACCTTACAGACCAAGGTTTAGTTCTTCCTACGGAGGAGAAATTTGCCAATCTCAAGAAACAAATTCTGTTATTTCTTTCCCTTCAGTCTGTATCTGCTCGACAGTTTCTTCCTCCTGAAGCTTAGGCAAGGGTAAACCAAAAAGTTTATCTGTAAATTCAGACCTAAGCATAGCGTCCTTAATACCGGTACTGTCTGAAACAGCAGACTTATCAAGGATTTCAGCCCTTTTAGAAAGGGTAAAGTTAGCAAGAGAACCCAGTAACAAAGCCTGGGTGGAACCGATAGCCTTGTCAACCCGAAGAAGAAGATATTTAACCTTGGGTAAAGAAGAAAAATCCTGCTGATTAAGTAAAGAACCAGTAGCTGCGAGAAAAACCTCTGCAGAGTTTAGAACTTGCGAAGAACAATGCAAAAGGTTCTCAGTCTTAGAGTAAAGTTGCTGATTCATACGTACGCCCTCAATAGCTTTACAGCCTAGAAGAGTAGAATAAGCTTTCTCACAAGGAGGAAAAGTCCTACCCAAAGTAGAATTATGCACTTGATGATCCTTGCTCCTAAAGTGGCCTGGAAAATTAGAAGTACCAAAACCAGACACTTTATTACTAGCACCTTTATCTGCAGCAAAAGACTTAATACCTTCATTGATGGTATGAAGTGCAGAAGCTACGTGACTAGACTCTGGAAAGGAATCATGAGACGTACTAGGCTCCTTAGAAAGACCACAAGAAACTTCATAGCCAGAAGCAAACTGCTTAGGTCTAGGAGGAGAAGCAAAAGGAATCTTAGCAACATTCCGCAACAAAGAATAGGTCTCTTCTCTCAAGTCAGCAAAAGATGACTTATCCTCAGATGGGTCACCATCAGAGGAGTGAGGAAGGGCCTGACTAGTAGGTACAGGGGTAGCTGATGTTGGGTCAGATACATGTACCGAAGACACAAGAGAAGTAACTGCACTAGGTGCAGGTATTAAACCCGTGCCAGAAGTGGACTGAACCACAGAGCCAGAGGAGCTAAGATTTTCATCCTCAGTGAGAAAACCTCTCTCATCATCAGCAGGAGTAACTGAAAGAGCATCCTCCTCAGCCTGACTTACCTGCTCCTCATCAGAATCCTGATCCGAAACCCTAGAGCTCGGATGTTCTGATCTAGACTCCTCCAAACGAGTAAGGCGAGCTGAAAGACAATCAAAATCACTCTTGACAGATTGCTTAAAATCAGAGAAGAGACTTCTGATCAGCTCTGATTGCTCCTGAGAATTGCCTTGTGAGGAAACGTTAGAAACAGATGGCCTACTAGTACTATTACTAGAAACAGAGGTATGGGGACCAGAAGAAATCGTAGGACGACAAAATAAACTGGGATCCCCATAAGGCCAGTAACCTGGAGCTTGACCACCATAAAAACCAGGATAAGGGACTGGAGGCTGAGGCCAAGCAGGACGAGCTGGAAAGGAACCCGTACCAGGTAAAACGTAACCACAATAAGAGGCTGGAGGTCTAGAACTAGCCTGAGAAATGTTCATAGCAGAACCTGGGGCAGAATAAGCAGACCCAGAAGAATCCACAGGCCTAGAAATGGTATGAGTAACTACACCAAGAGTAGGAACACCCACGTGTGCCACTGCAGAACCTAAAGATAGGGTCTGAGTGCCACTCCTGGAAACTGAAACCGAAGTTGCAGTTTGAAACCAAGGAGGTGGGGAGACCTCACTAACTGAAACACTGGCAAATGGTAGTTCAGAACTAGCCACCACACTATCCAAAAATACATCTGAGCCAGCAACCACATTATAAGGGCTACCAGGAAAATAATCCATACTGAGTAACCACTAAATATATTTAACAAAAAAGTAAATATATATCAAAATAAAAGGTCAAAAAATAAACAAGTTTGGACTGTATAAAATAAATAACAGTGCAAAATAAATAACACAAAATTGCTATAAATAAACAAAATACAAATTAATTTGAATTGAGTGTATGCAAAATTTGGTTAACCACACTTTTTGTAAACTTTAAGTCTTGAAAATTCGCTTGTGACAAATTCACGTGCCGCTCGTAGACGCAGTCGGGAACAAAAGGGACGAATTAAGGGAAGCCTCCTTCCGGGTCAGCAACCATAGGTCATTCTATTTTTAATATTTGAGCGTTTTCCCGGATCAGTGACGCAATAGGGGTCAATTAGCTGAATTTATTATGGTAACGTATTTATAGCTATAAAATCATATTCATGAGATGTAGATGAACTGTAAGCATGCGCACTATACTTTCTTTGATTGAAAACTTCCATAGTTCTTGCACGTGGTGCATAATCTGTTTTTCGAAGTTTTAGCTTGGAAGGAAATTAAAACGGCAACCGAATATCACAGCTACTTAATGAATAAAACTGACAATTATTGCCTGTATTAAGTTTTGAATGTGATTTAAAAGGTAAACACGAAAAATATTGGTATTTTTTCAACATATCAAGGTATTCGTGTTCCGATTAGTCTCCGCGTTAAAACTACTCAGTTTAAATCTGTGTCAATGTGACGTAATGCAGGTAAATAAAATATCAATCAATATTGTCGAGTTATTTTGATCAAAATAAACTACTTTTGAGGCAAAATTTGTGGCAAATTTATTTTTCAATCTTCATTTTATTGCATTTCGGTCTAATTGACACCAAAAAATTGGGGGGGGGGTAAAAAAATGAGTTTGCCGTAGACAATATGCCTTTTAATAATGCAAGTGTACATGTAATTTAAATGTACATGTAAATAAAACATGAATGGATAAATAATCATGATTGTTGATTCGGCGAATTGACATTTAAATATAGAATAAGTATTGATTTTGAATTAATGTCGATTTATGATTTTTTATTTTTATAGAATAATAATGAAGGTGTACACATTTTCTGACGCTTTAGTCCGTTCGTCCGTTTGTATTATTTTGAAATATATTGCTATAATAAAACATTGCTATACAAAAATACCGGCGCGGGCCCGCAGCAGCGCCATGTTGTCGGTAAAAATCCACTATAGAGCGCTCAGAAACGTGATATCGGGTCTGCTGATTTGTCCACAAAACGACTAGAACGTGTACCCGGTGGTTGAATGGGGCAGTCCGTCAAAATGCCGCGTCGTCAGGTGCGGAAAACCTGACCGCAAACCATAGCGGTGAAACGTGTTAGGAAAAAAATCGTGTTCTTCATACGTTAAAGAACCATGCTGCATGCCTTGTTAAGAGAAGAACCCATAGGATTCCTGTGTAAAAAGCTGTCACATTTCCAAGTGACAGTCAAAACTCTTATCCTGATTGGACTTGTGTCCCCCATTTAGAAATTACTTCACTTCATCATCATTTCATGTTCATTTCATCATCATTTCATGTTCATTTTATCACCTTTTCATGTTCATGTTAGACCGCTTTGCCCCAAAAAAGGCAACACCTGTTATGAAATTCTATTCCGCTTTGCCGAATACATACAATAAATATTTAGAAGTTACATGTACCCCTCTTTTTTTCATTCACTCGAGAAAATGTTGGAATACTAGTATACAATATAGTGCAGCGGTTGATCGGTAAAAAGTCGTCTATTTAAGGAGTTTAATGTACCGACATAACACACAGCTAATTTTTTAGGAAATATTATACAACCATTTAGCTTTGATTTTAAGTGGGTCGTCACGAATTCGTCTCGGGCATTTTTTGGTAAAATCGCTTTTTTTAACAGTGGTGTATTTTTGTAAAAATCCCTCCATTGGTGTGAAGTTTCAAAACAAATATTTCTTTTATGAAAAAATCAAAATTTTGGACAAAATTATCAAGAATAACCCTTTATCTTACTGTTAATAAAGATTTTGCCAGATTGTACTCGAGTTTTTCATCAAAATCGATGCTTTTGAAAATGCTCACTTTTTATCACATTTTAGACAAAAAGTTGTTTCCTATCAAAATGTTTCTTGTGTTTTGTAACTTTAAAACTCTTTGAACTCTGTGTTATTATATACTTAACTATTCTGCAAAGTTTTATTGAAAACGGTGCAGAAATGTTGATTTTATTACGTATTTTATAAACAAATTTTGCAAAATATAATTCCGGAAACCCAAGTCTTTCCGTATTGCCTGTAAAAACTAAATAAAATTTAGCTCTTTTGTACTAAAAAAAAATTATGAAAAAAATAAAGTAAAAATATATTAACAGAACGATGAAAAGTAGTCTTGAATTCCTAATTAAAAAAAGACAAAACAATAAAAGGTCGTAATTACAAGAGAAACGGTCATTCATAAAAAAAAAACATGTACTAGTCAGTAGCTACTACGCATTGCATGATATCTTTCTTCGGACCTGGATACTCATATCTCGATCAAACTTCGTCGACGAATCATCAAAGAAGAAACGGTTATCGCTACAGAATGTAACAATACATCTTTTTGAGCAATTTTGATATACGAATTACATCTTTCAAATAATTCAAATCTAAAAACAACAAACGTGAATTTTGTAGAACGCTCGAGGAAGAACGTCCAGGAGTTTTTTATACACGATATCATATTCTTTATGTATGAAAATATAAGGTAGAAAAACGCAAACTGCAATTCTCATCGAATTTGCCTCATTTATTAGCTGAGCAAGTGCAGATGGAGGGCGTCCATTTGAATGTCGAATTTCATCCAAGCGAATTTTCATGCAAAAATATTAAAATTGTACCCAAATGCATGATGTTTGATTCACTTGAAGTGTGTCTCGTCCTTGAGGTCTCGTCTATTCAAGTTTGGTCACAGGGGCTCTTGTAAAGGGTTAAACAAACATTACAACATTAGAATACAAATATGTACATACAAATGTATAGAGTTTTTGACTCAATTAGAAAAAGTTCCTTTGCAAAAATATCTTATGACCCACCAACGAAAGTCGCCGGATGTTTGAGGTCCACTCGTACATTCATTTGTTTATATTCTGTGGATTTTGTTTATGATAATCGATACAAATATTGTTGCACTTCTGCGAGTTAAATTTGATTTTTAATAAGGCAACAAAACGATATTGAATGAAGCAATGCTGAGTATAATATCAGCTAGTGCTGCTTGTTCGAACATTGTACTGCACAAGTGCATCATCAAAGTGTTATAGTCAATTACAACTATCGATCTTTAGCTTTGTGTTTTTGTGTTGACAAATAGTTCAAAGCCATGGAATTTTCCCGTGTAAATTTTAATATTTATGAAAATTCTTCTTACATGTACCCAAGACTAAGGTAAATCTTATCTTTAACTGCGACCAAAAGGGTCATGAGTTCGAATCCAGTCCCTGGCACTATCGTGTTGTTACTTTACTGTTTATGATTAGTATACTGCTCTATACTCTTCATATTCATATTTAGCTTGGCATTTTCAGCTTTTTGGCTAGAGTGTCTCTGATAAGTCTTGAGTAAACGAAACACGCGTCCAATTTATTGCCCGAACCTTTTTTATGTTTTCTGTTCCTTGTTTAAGAAGGGGGTCTATCTGTGACTATTTCAGGGCTGGATTTGAATTATATGCATTTTATTTAGACCATGGGCCAATTGCAGAACCGCGAGCAGTGCCAAATGGCCTAGTTGAAGGCTGCTGGCGGTTGTCCATTGTGGTTTTTCTAAATTGCAGTTTAATTGTGGGTTGTGTCGCGTACACTTATTCCACATCTCATTATTTTCTATTGTAAATTTAATTTATTTGAAAAAAGTCTTTGCGTCAGCGCATTAATATTCTGGAATCTTACAAATATACAATCAGATGTAAACTTTATTTGGGATATAACCTTTTATTTGCAAAATTTCACCCATGTGGGTCAAGCAAATACAAACAAACATAATTATGACAAAATTACAATACATATGAATTAAACAATACAAATGTGAGAACATATAATCGAAAGAGAACTTTGACCGATATGGACCATATCTTCGCAATTCCAAGGACTGCTGTATAAAGTCGTATATAGGTGGTAAAAGTTCATTTTCAGGAGAAAGAATAATAAGTAATTGTTGAGCAGGTTCAATTTCTAAAAATAATGGTTTAAAATCGGATATATTTTTGAAAAGTGTAGAACTTAAATTTGAATAATTTATGCAGTCTTTGAAAAAATGAAGTTCATCTTCGATTTTTTGCTCTTGATAAAATTTACAAAAACGTTGATTTCTTGGTATATCTTTATATCTTCCAGTTTCAATTTCAAGAGTATGATCTCTAACTCTAAATTTAGTTATCCGTTGTCTTATTTTAAAAGTTTGATTAAGCAGGTAATCTTCCGTCTTAAATTCTGTCTTCAACTTACTGTATAGGAATAATTTAGAGTTTTCAGAAATTGATGATAATTTACTTAAAGTTTTTTTCTTTGTAGTGCTCACTTATAACATAATTATATACATGTATGGCAAAAGATCGCATAATACATGTATTTTTAGTTTGTATGGAGTGAAGTGGGATAAAGATATCAATTAGCGATCTTAAAATGCTTCAATATTTTGGATGTGCTCCCATCTGCTTTTACAAGAATATATACTAGTAAGCTTTATCAAGAACAGACTCTGCATAGTTTTGTTTAATGTTTTCCGCGGGCAACTAGAAAAGCATTTAACGAGCGTCGATCCCTAGAAAACGAAGCCATTACAAGTATGTCTCCTTTCTTTAAATGGTGTTAGAAACTAAGAAGCTATACCATTAGGGGAATATGGACCAGTAAAAACGACCGAGAACAGCACGAATAAGCAGACACCACACAACACGAAAACACAAAAATACAAAAATAACTGAATAGCAATCAACAACGTAAAGAAACTCGGGTGCTCAGGAAGAGTAAGCGATTTATGCTTGCTATAGCACACCCGTCGCACTGCTAATAGCAAACGCCATAAGCGGGAGCAGACGGAATATTGCTCCACAGGAAGGGAAAGTTGAAGTCATCACGTTCATCATAGATCTAGAGCTTTGTTGAATGTCTTCAGTGAGTGTAGATCTAAATATGAGGCAGACGTCCCAGAATCCGTTGTGTATTTTATCTCAAGTCTTTTTGGGTTGATGAGATGATGGAAGTCACCCAATCTAGAATTGTTCAGTGAAAAAAGTAAAAAAGAAAGCTAGTCTACTTGGCAAGAAGTGATTGTAAGACGTCTGTTCCATATGAATAAAGAAACAAAACAGGATGCAAAGGTGCACAATTAGTGCAATTGAAATCCTAAATGTTTGCTTAAAACACATCACCAAACTAAACAAATATATTGTCAATAAGGGACTGGTCAATATTTATTAAAGTGATAGGACCGGTGCAAATTGTAGTAGGACACATACCTTTTTCTTTGAAAATCTTGATAGGGCCAAAACTTTTTTTCCATCAGTGCTGATAGGACAGCAACTTTTTTTTGGCGAAAAAAAAATAATGTTAGTGTTTACCAAAAAGCAAAAGTAACTAGCAAATAGAATATTTCATAAAATTTTGGAGGTGCAAAATTTAGATAATTGTTTTCACTTTGATATAGCAAAATATAGCCAAAAATAATTCTATCCAATGAAGTTTATTTGTATTAGGAGTATATATAGAAATAAGTTTAACAAGACCAATCGATGTCTGGCCCTGCGTCGCACGGCAAAACATTGAACCCTGTACGTTTTAGGCCCAATATGGACAGTAAATAGTTTTTGACACTTGCATCCTATATGGTGGAATGACAAAGCATATTTGTCACATGCAACCCAGTTTATAGACTGACAATGAATATTTAGAAAAGAAATATTTAAGATCCTTATATTTAACAAGAATATAAAAGAAGACCTAAGGATTAAAAGTTATTGTGGAAAACAAATCAAAGTATCATTTTTCAGCCCTTTTTGGCCCTTTATTTCTAAACGAAAAAGGAGGGGACACCCAAAATCTACCTAATCCTTCCTTTTATGGTAATTGATATAACTGTAAAGTTTCATGGCATTTGGTCAACCTGAAGTTCTGAACAAAAGTTATTGTAAAAACAAGTATAAAAGTCGCTTTTTTGGCCCTTTTGGGGTCCCTTATTTCTAAACGAAAAAAGAGGGCACTCCCAAAATCAGCCCATTCCTTTCTTTTGTAGTAAGTAACATTACTGAAAAGTTTCATAGCATTTGGTCAACCAGAACAAAAGTTATTGTGGAAACAAATTAAAAATGTGCTTTTTTGGTCCCTTTTGGGCCCCTAATTTCTAAACGAAATTTAAAATGATCACAAAAGGGGAGGTGCACATCTTCAATATATCTGTAATCACTGTATAAAATTTCAGAAAGATCTAGTGTTTGGTTTTTGATATTCAGATTACACAAGACAGACACCTCTTAGCGCGACGGACGGACGGACGGACAGAGTGACCCGACTACTAGACCTGCTTTCGCCTTCGGCGACGCAGGTAAAAATTGATAGGACATTAACTTTTTTTCATTACAACATATATAGGACATTCATTTTTTTTTTTGCTTTTTTCATATGTAGGACATAAACTTTTTTCGCTTTTGAAATTTTAAATGCACCGTTCCCAACTCCCTAATAAATATTGACCGGTCCCTAAAGGTAATAACAAAATTACCGAACTTGGAGAATCAATCTCATATGTCCATAAGACGAAACAAAACAAGGAATACATACCGAAAAAATTGAAGATCGCAATGGGCCTGACTTGGTACAGGCATTTCAAAAGAAATGGTGGGTTAAACCAGGTTTTAAGGCGCGCAAAACCTCCCTCTTCCATTGCGATCTTTGGGTCCGGTAGTTACACAAAACACAACGGGTTTGTGATGGCATATTAGGGATGCTAAGGTGATCATCTCAGTACATCAACCAGCCAAATAAAAATAAGTCAATAAGAAAGTTGGGCATGTCGATTATCAATTGGGTCCTCTGTAAATTTGTTCTTTTTCTAGGCTTTTTCTTGAATCAGTGAAAAGATGACGTTGATAGTTCGATCATAGATCATAGACACAACAACGTACACGTGAGTCCAGTCGTAACTATCATCTCTTAGACGACTACTTTCCTCGACTTGTTTCCTGCGTTATGGTTTATATGTAATTTTGATGCATGTGAAAAGGGCAAGGCAAAATATTTCCAAATTACAGTGGACTGCAGTGTTTTTGCAAATGCTAGCTGATTTAATTACTTCTATATTCCATTTACATGTGTAAGCCTTGCATTGTAAACAATTACGAAAGACACCATGTGCTCGTAGAATTATGTATGATTTCAATCCCTAAGATGCATGCAGATTTTTGTCTTTTCATCATTATTCTCCGCTGATAACTGATTACTGTGCACCCTTCCGTAGCGATTTCTTGTCCAAGCCGAAGTTTTTGCTGAGATTGCACTTAAGATGTGTTTGGGCTTTTAGCTTCGATGTCTACTGATTGTTTGATTATCTTTTTATCACTTCGAGATTTGATACTTCTTAGATTTTGCTTCTCACCAATTTATTAGGATAAATGTAAAATAGTTTATTCTTTGTAACCTTTTGATAACGTTCTTATAATTTTGTGTGTAATATGTGTTATTCAATTGTCAATTAGCATTAAAATGGTCATTAAACAGGACATTTTCGTGTGCAGCTACATTTTGCGGACGCCCCCTACGTTACTGTCATTTGTTTTAGCGATGCATAACCTGTTTTATAGGATGGTTTAAAGTCTGAATTTTGATTTATATGCATTTTAGTAGCAAAAAATTAAAATAAAAACGGTAAAACCAAAATAAATATATCTGTTTTAATGTATTTTCGTAGAGCCAGCAAAAAACGTCATTTAACGTCACTTTTTGAAACTCAGGCAGATGTTTTGTAGCTACAATTCAATTGTTAACTTTAAAGACTAATTAAAATTCAATATCTGCCATATAACTTATTACAAATATTATAGCTGTAATTTCAAAGCAAACAACTAGAATTTTGAACTTTCCAACTATGTGACCTTTGACCTTGAATATTTCAAATTTGACCAATAGAAACATGTGATGACCTGTTTTATCTGAAACTAGAAATATTCCTCTTTAAAATGATATACAATATAGGTGTGTGTTCTGTCGGACCATTAAAGTCATTTTTTTCCTGGTCAAACCGCTGCACTAATAATATGTACTAAAAATAAAGCTTTCCAATGAAATTAATGCATATGCATGCAGTTTATTCAAAAGAAATATGCGAAATCCATTGTACATTAAACCCACACAAGGATTACATTAAGTATCGAATGCATGTAATGAACACAACATTCAAACTACATGTAAACATCGAAATTTTACAGTGTGAACGCAATGCTGTTTAATGTTAGTGCGGACGACATTTAAACTACTATGAGTTTTGCTCAGTGTGAACGCAGCCTAAATCATATTACACATGATTTGTGACAGAAATAAAAACAGAAAAGTACAAATAAACGACAAAATGAAGTCTATGAGACTCCTATCCTCAGTTCTGATGACCGTTTAATGAAGGAGGCAAGGCTCTGAGTTTGCCGAAAATTTGTAGGAGATAGTATTTTAATTAAATTATCATGATCAGAGGTATTAGTGGGATTTACATTCACAATATGTAAATATAGAAATCATGATTGTCGTCGATGGGTTCACAGCGGCTTTCCATAATCTACAGACGACATCGCCATAACATTATACGACCGCAAACATTTTGCGGTTGTATAAAAACTGTAATTAAAATTTACGTTTCCCAAAACGTGAGATGTCCCCTCCCGTTCTCCTTTAATGTCTGTTCTCTTCGAAGAATTCCGACAATTTGCCTTGAGTCGCCATAACCCATATACCCTGTATATCAAGTTTCGTTGAAATCGGACAATGTTTACATTTTTGCGATTGTCGGCGGCCATCTTGAAAATGGCGGCCATTACTGAAATTCTGACAATGGGCCATGAGTCGCCATCACCCATATACCCTGTATACCAAGTTTAGTTGAAATCGGACCTTGTTTACATTTTTCTCGATTTTCGGCGGCCATCTTGAATATGGCGGCCATTACGGAAAATCCGACAATGCGCCGTGAGTCGCCATCACCCATATACCCTGTATACCAAGTTTCGTTGAAATCGGACTATGCTTACATTTTTCGCATTTTGTCGGCCATTTTTCAAAATGGCCGCCACTCATGAAATTTTGTTTTCGCCACAAAGTTTCCAATCATGTTTCTGAACATGTATACCAAGTTTCATTTAATTTCATCTGGTGGTTTCCAAGAAAACGAAGGTAATAGTTTTTCGGTTTTTGGTGGCCATCTTGGAAATGGCGGCCATTTTGAAATCGAAAACTCCAACTAAGCCGAATGACCTTGGGACCTATCACCCCTCCAAGTTTCAGATCGATCCGTCCACCCGTTTCCGAGAAGAAGTCCGGACAAGTTCATGTATCAGGTTGACGGAAGAAAAAGAAAAAAGAACTAGTGCTGACTGTGTTGGGGATGCCCAACACAAAAATGTCTCCCAAACGAATAAATTTTTGATAGTGTATTCTTATTCGCCATCCTTTAAAACCCCTAGATACAAAATTTTGTTAAAATCGAAGCATTTTTGCAATTTTTGCTTTTTCGGTGGCGGCCATTTTGAAAATGGCGGCCATTTTGAAAATTTTTATTTTATGTATCAAGTCAACTCATAACCCTCTACTCACATACCAAATTTCATTAAAATCCATTCAGTAGTTTCCGAGATAATTTTAGGGTACCCTTTTGCCGTGGCGGCCATTTTGAAAATGGCGGCCATTTTGAAAATTTCGAAGTGCCTGTGCACACCTCCAATAACCAATCTACCATCATACAAAGTTTCGTACAATTCCATTTTGTCGTTTTCAAAAAACCTTGCGGACAGTTTCATGTCCGGAAGAAAGAAGAAAAAAAAGAACTAGTGCTGACTGTGTTGGGGATGCCCAACACAAAAATATCTCCCAAACGTACGCATATTGTCTCTCCTGCATAAATTATGACACCGCATCCTAACTCGCCATCATTTGAAACCCCTAGATACCCAATTTTGTCGAAATCGTAGCATTTTGACAATTTTCCCATTTTTGGGACCGTAAAATCACATTTTCGTGAATAACTCGAAAACCGTAAATATCGCTTCGAAATTTTTTTTCGTATTATTGAAGAGCTCCTTTTGCTCTATAAACCTGCAAAATTTCAGAACCCTGCGCACCTAGGTTACCGAGATATCACAATGTCCTATATTATGACCTTATATTATTTCCATGGAAACGGCAGCCATTTTGAAAATTCTGATTTTTGCATTCCCACCTTTGAGACCCCCTCTACCAACATACAAAGTTTCATGCAGATCCATTCAGTAGTTTTTGAGAACTGGTCCGGACACGTTCATGTCCGGAAGAAAAAAAAAGAATAATAATAATAAGAAACAGAGTAAAAACAATATATCTCCCAAACATAGTGTTTGGGAGATATAATAACTAGTGCTGACTGTGTTGGGGATGCCCAACACAAAAATGTCTCCCAAACGAATAAATTTTTGATAGTGTATTCTTATTCGCCATCCTTTAAAACCCCTAGATACAAAATTTTGTTAAAATCGAAGCATTTTTGCAATTTTTGCTTTTTCGGTGGCGGCCATTTTGAAAATGGCGGCCATTTTGAAAATTTTTATTTTATGTATCAAGTCAACTCATAACCCTCTACTCACATACCAAATTTCATTAAAATCCATTCAGTAGTTTCCGAGATAATTTTAGGGTACCCTTTTGCCGTGGCGGCCATTTTGAAAATGGCGGCCATTTTGAAAATTTCGAAGTGCCTGTGCACACCTCCAATAACCAATCTACCATCATACAAAGTTTCGTACAATTCCATTTTGTCGTTTTCAAAAAACCTTGCGGACAGTTTCATGTCCGGAAGAAAGAAGAAAAAAAAGAATAATAATAACTAGTGTTGACTGTGTTGGGGATGCCCAACACAAAAATATCTCCCAAACGTTCGCATACTGTCACTCTAACATAAATTTTGACATCGCACCCTAAATTGCCATCACTAGAAACCTCTAGATAGCAAATTTTGTTGAAATCGAAGCATTTTGACAATTTTCCCATTTTTGGGACCGAAAAATCACATTTTCGTGAATAACTCGAAAACCGTAAATATCGCTTCAAAATTTTTTTCCGTATTATTAAAGCGCTCCTTTTGCTCTATTAACCTGCAAAATTTCAGAACCCTGCGCACCTAGGTAACCGAGATATCACAATGTCCTATATTATGACCTTAAATTATTTCCATGGAAACGGCAGCCATTTTGAAAATTCTGATTTTTGCATTCCCACCTTTGAGACCCCCTCTACCAACATACAAAGTTTCATGAAGATCCATTGAGTAGTTTTTGAGAACCGGTCCGGACACGTTCATGTCCGGAAGAAAAAAAAAGAATAATAATAACTAGCGCTGACTGTGTTGGGGATGCCCAACACAAAAATGTCTCCCAAACGAATGAATTTTTGATAGTGTATTCTTATTCGCCATCCTTAAAAACCCCTGGATACAAAATTTTGTTAAAATCGAAGCATTTTTGCAATTTTTGCTTTTTCGGTGGCGGCCATTTTGAAAATGGCGGCCATCTTGAAAATTTTTATTTTACGTATCAAGTTTATTCATAACCCTCTACTAGCATACCAAATTTCATCAAAATCCATCCAGTAGTTTCCGAGATAATTTTAGGGTACCCTTTTGCCGTGGCGGCCATTTTGAAAATGGCGGCCATCTTGGAAATTTCGAAGTGCCTGTGCACACCTCCAATAACCAATCTACCATCATACAAAGTTTCGTGCAATTCCATTTTGTCGTTTTCAAAAAACCTTTCGGACAGTTTCATGTACGGAAGAAAGAAGAAAAAAAAAGAATAATAATAATAAGAAACAGAGTAAAAGCAATATGTCTCCCAACACATAGTGTTTGGGAGACATAATAAGAAACAGAGTAAAAACAATATATCTCCCAAACATAGTGTTTGGGAGATATAATAATAAGAAACAGAGTAAAAGCAATATGTCTCCCAACACATAGTGTTTGGGAGACATAATAATAATAATAAGAAACAGAGTAAAAGCAATATGTCTCCCAACACATAGTGTTTGGGAGACATAATAATAACAAGTATTAACTGTGATTGCAAGCAAGTCACAAAGTCCCCCAAACGACCCGTATTTGTCACTATTCTCTGCAGCATGTCAAAAAACCCCTAAATATCAATTTTCATGTAAATCGGAGCACTTTGAAAATTTTGACCCAATTATCTCCCTTGAAATCACATTTTTATTTATATCTCGAAAACCGTAAATATCGCTTCAATTTTTTTTTCATATTATTAAAGAGAATGTTTTGCTCTATCAACCTACAAAATTTCAGAACCCTGCGCACCTAGGTTACCGAGATATTGCAATGTCCAATATTTAGTCCATTTTCCTGTTTCCATGGAAACGGCGGCCATTTTGAAAATTCCGATTGTCAACGAAGCTTCCTTTCTTTACAATCTATTATCCTGCCAAGTTTCATATTGATATGTGGAATCGTTTTCTCTAGGATCTCCGGACAAGTTCACGACTAAGTGGAAGAAACGGAAGAAGAATTAAATTACAATCGTTCAAAGAACGATCGCGAGGTCTTTCCCTATTTGTGTCCTCCAATAGAAATAGATTCCTAACTGAATGATACCATTTTTGGATATATCAACCTGGTAGGTACTCCAGATTAGAAATATTTGGTTGCTATGGACTTTTAGGTCGGTTGCTATGAATAAAACATCACTTCCGGTCATAAAATATTGAAATTTAAACTCAGCGGGTAGTCAGGAGTCATCAAATATATGGTTGCTATGGACTTTTAGGTCGGTTGCTATGAACAAAACATCACTTCCGGTCATAAAATATTGAAATTTAAACTCAGCAGGTAGTCAGGAGTCATAAAATATATGGTTGCTATGGACTTTAAGGTCGGTTGCTATGGACAAAAGGTCACTTCCAGTCACAAAAAGATAAAATTTAAACTCAGCAAGTAGTCTGGATTCATAAAATATATGGTTGCTATGGACTTTTCCTTAAGGTTACCTTGTTGCTAAGGACTGACCTTGACCTATGACCTTTGACCTTGGACCTAAATTACAGCCCATTACTAACTGATTGTGAAAATATATGGTTGCTATGGATTTTTCCTTAAGGTTACCTTGTTGCTAAGGACTGACCTTGACCGATGACCTTTGACCTTGGGCCCAAATTATAGCCCCTTCCTAACTGATTGTGAAAATATATGGTTGCTATGGACTTTTCCTTAACATTACATTGTTACATATGGATTACTATACATTGCGCAATACATTCCTATATTTAGTCATGATGCAATAATTCAAACTTGAGATTTGACCTATGACATATATATTTTCGGATGCAACTTACGTCACCTAAGACGATTGGTGAAGGTCCCAAGTCTGTAGGACTAACCGTTTTGAAATAAATTTTGTTGGCGCATCGCGACACTTTTCGGGTCAAAAACGCGTAACCAGGTAGGTGTTCGAAAAAATTTTTTTTGCGTGACGAATCATTGCCAGAAGTCAGGTAACAAATTCCACACTTCAGATTTTTGATAACAGTAAAGGTTTCTGAGTTAATCTGCAGACAAGGTTTTCGGGTTACGGGCAGATAACTCCGTTACTAAAAATAGATCTGCTTCAAAGCATGAGTCACGTCGAGTCCTGGTAGTGATAATTAAGTGTGCCAACTTTCGTTAAGATCGGTTAAGACACTTTTCGTTTTTTGAGGGAAGAAAAGAAGAATAATAATAATAATTAAATTACAATCGTTCAAAGAACGATCGCGAGGTCTTTCCCTATTTGTGTCCTCCAATAGAAATAGATTCCTAACTGAATGATACCATTTTTGGATATATCATCCTGGTAGGTACTCCAGATTAGAAATATTTGGTTTGTATGGACTTTTAGGTCGGTTGCTATGAACAAAACATCACTTCCGGTCATAAAATATTGAAATTCAAACTCAGAAGGTAGTCAGGAGTCAAAAATATATGGTTGCTATGGACTTTTAGGTCGGTTGCTATGAACAAAACATCACTTCCGGTCATAAAATATTGAAATTTAAACTCAGCAGGTAGTCAGGAGTCATTCAAAATATGGTTGCTATGGTCTTTTAGGTCGGTTGCTATGAACAAAACATCACTTCCGGTCATAAAATATTGAAATTTAAACTCAGCAGGTAGTCAGGAGTCATAAAATATATGGTTGCTATGAACTTTTAGGTCGGTTGCTATGTACAAAACATCACTTCCGGTCATAAAATATCGAAATTTAAACTCAGCAGGTAGTCAGGAGTAATAAAATATATGGTTGCTATGGACTTTTAGGTCGGTTGCTATGAACAAAACATCACATCCAGTCATAAAATATTGAAATTCAAATTCAGAAGGTATTCAGGAGTCATAAAATATATGGTTGCTATGGACTTTTAGGTCGGTTGCTATGAACAAAACATCACTTCCGGTCATGAAATATTGAAATTCAAATTCAGAAGGTATTCAGGAGTCATAAAATATATGGTTGCTATGGACTTTTAGGTCGGTTGCTATGAACAAAACATCACTTCCGGTCATGAAATATTGAAATTTAAACTCAGCAGGTAGTCAGGAGTCATAAAATATATGGTTGCTATGGACTTTTAGGTCGGTTGCTATGGACAAAAGGTCACTTCCGGTCACAAAAAGATAAAATTTAAACTCAGCAGGTAGTCTGGATTCATAAAATATATGGTTGCTATGGACTTTTCCTTAAGGTTACCTTGTTGCTAAGGACTGACCTTGACCTATGACCTTTGACCTTGGACCTAAATTACAGCCCCTTCCTAACCGATTGTGAAAATGTATGGTTGATATGGACTTTTCCTTAACATTACATTGTTACATATGGATTACCATACATTGCGCAATACATTCCTATATTTAGTCATGACGCAATAATTCAAACTTGAGATTTGACCTATGACATATATATTTTCGGATGCAACTTATGTCACCTAAGACGATTGGTGAAGGTCCCAAGTCTGTAGGACTAACCGTTTTGAAAAAAATTTTGTTGGCGCATCGCAACACTTTTCGGGTCAAAAACACGTAACCAGGAAGTTGTTCGAAAAAAAAATTTTTGCATGACAAATCATGGCCAGAAGTCAGGTCACAAATTCCACACTTCAGATTTTTGATAACAGTTATGGTTTCTGAGTTAATCTGCAGACAAGGTTTTTGGTTTACGGGCAGATAACTCTGTTACTAAAAATAGATTCGTTTCAAAGCATGAGTCACGTCGAGTCCTGGTAGTGATGATTAAATGTGCCAACTTTCGTTAAGATCGGTCAAGACACTTTTCGTTTTTTGAGGGAAGAAAAGAAGAATAATAATAATAATTAAATTACAATCGTTCAAAGAACGATCGCGAGGTCTTTCCCTATTTGTGTCCTCCAATAGAAATAGATTCCTAACTGAATGTTACCATTTTTGGATACATCAACCTGGTAGGTACTCCAGATTAGAAATATTTTGATGCTATGGACTTTCAGGTCGGTTGCTATGAACAAAACATCACTTTCGGTCATAAAATATTGAAATTTAAACTCAGCAGGTAGTCAGGAGTCATAAAACATATGGTTGCTATGGACTTTTAGGTCGGTTGCTATGAACAAAACATCACTTTCGGTCATAAAATATTGAAATTTAAACTCAGCAGGTAGTCAGGAGTCATAAAACATATGGTTGCTATGGACTTTTAGGTCGGTTGCTATGAACAAAACATCACTTCTGGTCATAAAATATTGAAATTTTAACTCAGCAGGTAGTCAGGAGTCATAATATATATGGTTGCTATGGACTTTTAGGTCGGTTGTTATAAACAAAACATCACTTCCGGTCATAAAATAATGAAATCTAAACTCAGCAGTTAGTCAGGAGTCATAAAATATATGGTTGCTATGAACTTTTAGGTCGGTTGTTATAAACAAAACATCACTTCCGGTCATAAAATAATGAAATCTAAACTCAGCAGTTAGTCAGGAGTCATAAAATATATGGTTGCTATGAACTTTTAGGTCGGTTGCTATGAACAAAACATCACTTCCGGTCATAAAATATTGAAATTTAAACTCAGCAGGTAGTCAGGAGTCATAAAATATATGGTTGCTATGGACTTTTAGGTCGGTTGCTATGGACAAAAGGTCACTTCCAGTCACAAAAAGATAAAATTTAAACTCAGCAAGTAGTCTGGATTCATAAAATATATGGTTGCTATGGACTTTTCCTTAAGGTTACCTTGTTGCTAAGGACTGACCTTGACCTATGACCTTTGACCTTGGACCTAAATTACAGCCCCTTCCTAACTGATTGTGAAAATATATGGTTGCTATGGATTTTTCCTTAAGGTAACCTTGTTGCTATGGACTGACCTTGACCTTTGACCTTTGACCTTGGGCCCAAATTATAGCCCCTTCCTAACTGACTGTGAAAATGTATGGTTGCTATGGACTTTTCCTTAACATTACATTGTTACGTATGGATTACTATACATTGCGCAATACATTCCTATATTTAGTCATGACGCAATAATTCAAACTTGAGATTTGACCTATGACATATATATTTTCGGATGCAACTTATGTCACCTAAGACGATTGGTGAAGGTCCCAAGTCTGTAGGACTAACCGTTTTGAAAAAAAAATTGTTGGCGCATCGCGACACTTTTCGGGTCAAAAGCGCGTAACCAGGAAGTTGTTCGACAATTTTTTTTTGTATGACAAATCATGGCCAGAAGTCAGGTAACAAATTCCACACTTCAGATTTTTGATAACAGTTATGGTTTCTGAGTTAATCTGCAGACAAGATTTTTGGGTTACGGGCAGATAACTCCGTTACTAAAAATAGATTCGTTTCAAAGCATGAGTCACGTCGAGTCCTGGTAGAGACGATTAAGTGTGCCAACTTTCGTTAAGATCGGTTAAGACACTTTTCGTTTTTTGAGGGAAGAAAAGAAGAATAATAATAATAATTAAATTACAATCGTTCAAAGAACGATCGCGAGGTCTTTCCCTATTTGTGTCCTCCAATAGAAATAGATTCCTAACTGAATGATACCATTTTGGATATATCAACCTGGTAGGTACTCCAGATTAGAAATATTTGGTTGCTGTGGACTTTTAGGTCGGTTGCTATGAACAAAACATCACTTCCGGTCATAAAATATTGAAATCTAAACTCAGCAGGTAGTCAGGAGTCATAAAATATATGGTTGCTATGGACTTTTAGGTCGGTTGCTATGAACAAAACATCACTTCCGGTCATAAAATATTGAAATTTAAACTCAGCAGGTAGTCAGGAGTCATAAAATATATGGTTGCTATGGACTTTGAGGTCGGTTGCTATGAACAAAACATCACTTCCGGTCATAAAATATTGAAATTTAAACTCAGCAGGTAGTCAGGAGTCTTAAAATATATGGTTGCTATGGACTTTTAGGTCGGTTGCTATGGACAAAAGGTCACTTCATGTCACAAAAAGATAAAATTTAAACTCAGCAAGTAGTCTGGATTCATAAAATATATGGTTGCTATGGACTTTTAGGTCGGTTGCTATGGACAAAAGGTCACTTCCGGTCACAAAAAGATAAAATTTAAACTCAGCAAGTAGTCTGGATTCATAAAATTTATGGTTGCTATGGACTTTTCCTTAAGGTTACCTTGTTGCTAAGGACTGACCTTGACCTATGACCTTTGACCTTGGACCTAAATTACAGCCCCTTCCTAACTGATTGTGAAAATATATGGTTGCTATGGATTTTTCCTTAAGGTAACCTTGTTGCTATGGACTGACCTTGACCTTTGACCTTTGACCTTTGGCCCAAATTATAGCCCCTTCCTAACTGATTGTGAAAATGTATGGTTGCCAAGGACTTTTCCTTAACATTACATTGTTACATATGGATTACCATACATTGTGCAATACATTCCTATATTTAGTTATGACGCAATAATTCAAACTTGAGATTTGACCTATGACATATATATTTTCGGATGCAACTTATGTCACCTAAGACGATTGGTGAAGGTCCCAAGTCTGTAGGACTAACCGTTTTGAAAAAAAATTTGTTGGCGCATCGCGACACTTTTCGGGTCAAAAACGCGTAACCAGGAAGTTGTTCGAAAAAATTTTTTTTGCATGACAAATCATAGCTAGAAGTCAGGTAACAAATTCCACACTTCAGATTTTTGATAACAGTTATGGTTTCTGAGTTAATCTGCAGACAAGGTTTTTGGGTTACGGGCAGATAACTCTGTTACTAAAAATAGATTCGTTTCAAAGCATGAGTCACGTCGAGTCCTGGTAGTGATGATTAAGTGTGCCAACTTTCGTTAAGATCGGTTAAGACACTTTTCATTTTTTGAGGGAAGAAAAGAATAATAATAATAATTAAATTACAATCGTTCAAAGAACGATCGCGAGGTCTTTCCCTATTTGTGTCCTCCAATAGAAATAGATTCTTAACTGAATGATACAATTTTTGGATACATTAACTTTGTAGGTACTCCAGATTAGAAATATTTGGTTGCTATGGACTTTCAGGTTGGTTGCTATGAACAAAAAATCACTTCCGGTCATAAAATATTGAATTTTAAACTCAGCAGGTAGTCAGGAGTCATAAAATATATGGTTGCTATGGACTTTTAGGTCGGTTGCTATGAACAAAACATCACTTCCGGTCATAGAATATTGAAATTTAAACTCAGCAGGTAGTCAGGAGTCATAAAATATATGGTTGCTATGGACTTTTAGGTCGGTTGTTATGAACAAACATCACTTCCGGTCATAAAATATTGAAATCTAAACTCAGCAGGTAGTCAGGAGTCATAAAATATATGGTTGCTATGGACTTTTAGGTCGGTTGCTATGAACAAAACATCACTTTCAGTCATAAAATATTGAAATTTAAACTCAGAAGGTAGTCAGGAGTCATAAAATATATGGTTGCTATGGACTTTTAGGTCGGTTGCTATGAACAAAACATCACTTCCGGTCATAAAATATTGAAATATAAACTCAGCAGGTAGTCAGGAGTCATAAAATATATGGTTGCTATGGACTTTTAGGTCGGTTGCTATGGACAAAAGGTCACTTCCGGTCACAACAAGATAAAATTTAAACTCAGCAAGTAGTCTGGATTCATAAAATATATGGTTGCTATGGACTTTTCCTTAAGGTTACCTTGTTGCTAAGGACTGACCTTGATCTATGACCTTTGACCTTGGACCTAAATTACAGCCCCTTCCTAACTGATTGTGAAAATATATGGTTGCTATGGATTTTTCCTTAAGGTAACCTTGTTGCTATGGACTGACCTTGACCTTTGACCTTTGACCTTGGGCCGAAATTATAGCCCCTTCCTAACTGATTGTGAAAATGTATGGTTGCTATGGACTTTTCCTTAACATTACATTGTTACATATGGATTACCATACATTGCGCAATACATTCCTATATTTAGTCATGACGCAATAATTTAAACTTGAGATTTGACCTATGACATATATATTTTCGGATGCAACTTATGTCACCTAAGACGATTGGTGAAGGTCCCAAGTCTGTAGGACTAACCGTTTTGAAAAAAAATTTGTTGGCGCATCGCGACACTTTTCGGGTCAAAAACGCGTAACCAGGAAGTTGTTCGAAAATTTTTTTTTTGCATGACAAATCATGGCCAGAAGTCAGGTAACAAATTCCACACTTCAGATTTTTGATAACAGTTATGGTTTCTGAGTTAATCTGCAGACAAGGTTTTTGGGTTATCGGCAGATAACTCTGTTACTAAAAATAGATTTGTTTCAAAGCATGAGTCACGTCGAGTCCTGGTAGTGATGATTAAGTGTGCCAACTTTCGTTAAGATCGGTTAAGACACTTTTCGTTTTTTGAGGGAAGAAAAGAAGAATAATAATAATTAAATTACAATCGTTCAAAGAACGATTGCGAGGTCTTTCCCATTTTGTGTATTACAATAGAAACAGATTACAGTGACTGAATGATGCAATTTTGGGAAATTTCAACATTTAGAAAATATATGGTTGCTATTGAATTTCATGCCGTAACTTTCAATTTGGACCCCAGATGTGAAGTTGGTTCCCTGGGTCCAAAAATATGAAATTCAAAATGTACAGGCCATTAGCTTTCTAATGATATATTACAAGCCTACTTTCCAGTAACTTTCAATTTTGGACCCCGGGGAAGAAGTTGGTCCACGGGGTCCAAAAATATGAAATTCAAAATGTACAGGCCATTAGCTTTCTAATGATATATTACAAGCCTAGTTTCCAGTAACTTTCAATTTGGAACCCAGAGATGAGGTTGGTCCCCAGGGTCCAAAAATATGAAATTCAAAATGTACAGGCCATTAGCTTTCTAATGATATATTACAAGCCTAATTTCCAGTAACTTTCAATTTTGGATCCCGGGGATGAAGTTGGTCCACGGGGTCCAAAAATATGAAATTCAAAATGTATAGGCCATTAGCTTTCTAATGATATATTACAAGCCTACTTTCCAGTAACTTTCAATTTGGACCCCAGAGATGAAGTTGGTCCCCGGGGTCCAAAAATATGAAATTCAAAATGTACAAGCCATTAGCTTTCTAACGATATATTACAACCCTACCTTCCAGTATTTTCTAATTTTGGACCCAGAGATGATTTTGGTCCTCGGGGTCCAAAAATATGAAATTCAAAATGTACAGGCTATTAGCTTTCTAAGGATATATTGCAACCCTATTTTCAACTGGACCCCGGTGATGATGTTGGTCCCCACTGGGCCAGGGTCCAAAAATATGAAATTCAATAGATCAAAATTGTAGCCCCTTACTTTCTGATTCTAATGAGTATACATGTGTTTACTTTGCTATCTTCTACCATTATAAAGTTATGAACATGGATTACTAAACATTGCGCAATACATTCCTATATTTAATCATGATGCAATAATTCAAACTTGAGATTTGACCTATGACATATATATTTTCGGATGCAACTTATGTCACCTAAGACGATTGGTGAAGGTCCCAAGTCTCTAGGACTAACCGTTTCCAAATAAATTTTGTTGGTGCATCGCGACACTCTTTGGGTCAAAAACGCGTAACCAGGAAGTTGATCGAAAAACAATTTTTTGCGTGACGAATCATGACCAGGAGTCTAGCAACATTTTCCCTGCTTCAGATTTTTGATAACGGTTACGGTTTCTGACTTTATCTGCAGACAAGGTTTTTGAGTTCCAGGCAGATAACTCCGTTACTAAAAATAGATCGGTTTCGCAGGGTTAGTCAGGTCAAGTTTAGGCAGTGTCGGTTAATGGTACCAAGTATCGAAATGATATGTCGCGACACTTTTTTTATATGGACCGCGGAAAAGAAGAAGAATAATAATAATAATTAAATTACAATCGTTCAAAGAACGATCGCGAGGTCTTTCCCTATTTGTGTCCTCCAATAGAAATAGATTCCTAACTGAATGATACCATTTTTGGATATATCAACCTGGTAGGTACTCCAGATTAGAAATATTTGGTTGCTATGGACTTTTAGGTCGGTTGCTATGAACAAAACATCACTTCCGGTCATAAAATATTGAAATTTAAACTCAGCAGGTAGTCAGGAGTCATAAAATATATGGTTGCTATGGACTTAAAGGTCGGTTGCTATGAACATAACATCACTTCCGGTCATAAAATATTGAAATTTAAACTCAGCAAGTAGTCAGGAGTCATAAAATATATGGTTGCTATGGACTTTTAGGTCGGTTGCTATGAACAAAACATCACTTCCGGTCATAAAATATTGAAATCTAAACTCAGCAGGTAGTCAGGAGTCATAAAATATATGGTTGCTATGGACTTTTAGGTCGGTTGCTATGAACAAAACATCACTTCCGGTCATAAAATATTGAAATCTAAACTCAGCAGGTAGTCAGGAGTCATAAAATATATGGTTGCTATGGACTTTTAGGTCGGTTGCTATGAACAAAACATCACTTCCGAACAAAATATATTGAAATTTAAACTCAGTAGGTAGTCAGGAGTCATAAAATATATGGTTGCTATGGACTTTTAGGTCGGTTGCTATGAACAAAACATCACTTCCGGTCATAAATTATTGAAATTTAAACTCAGCAAGTAGTCAGGAGTCATAAAATATATGGTTGCTATGGACTTTTAGGTCGGTTGCTATGAACAAAACATCACTTCCGGTCACAATATATTGAAATTTAAACTCAGCAGGTAGTCAGGAGTCATAAAATGTATGGTTGCTATGGACTTTTATGTCGGTTGCTATGGACAAAATGTCACTTCCGGTCACAAAAGATAAAATTTAAACTCAGCAAGTAGTCTGGATTCATAAAATATATGGTTGCTATGGACTTTTCCTTAAGGTTACCTTGTTGCTAAGGACTGACCTTGACCTATGACCTTTGACCTTGGGTCCAAATTATAGCCCCTTCCTAACTGATTGTGAAAATATATGGTTGCTATGGATTTTTCCTTAACATTACATTGTTACATATCGATTACTATACATTGCGCAATTCATTCCTATATTTAGTCATGATGCAATAATTCAAACTTGAGATTTGACCTATGACATATATATTTTCAGATGCAACTTATGTCACCTAAGACGATTGGTGAAGGTCCCAAGTCTCTAGGACTAACCGTTTCCAAATAAATTTTGTTGGCGCATCGCGACACTCTTTGGGTCAAAAACGCCTAACCAGGAAGTTGATCGAAAAACAATTTTTTGCGTGACGAATCATGACCAGGAGTCTAGCAACATTTTCCCTGCTTCAGATTTTTGATAACGCTTACGGTTTCTGACTTTATCTGCAGACAAGGTTTTTGAGTTCCAGGCAGATAACTCCGTTACTAAAAATAGATCGGTTTCGCAGGGTTAGTCAGGTCAAGTTTAGGCAGTGTCGGTTAATGGTACCAAGTATCGAAATGATATGTCGCGACACTTTTTTTATATGGACCGCGGAAAAGAAGAAGAATAATAATTAAATTACAATCGTTCAAAGAACGATCGCGAGGTCTTTCCCTATTTGTGTCCTCCAATAGAAATAGATTCCTAACTGAATGATACCATTTTTGGATATATCAACCTGGTAGGTACTCCAGATTAGAAATATTTGGTTGCTATGGAATTTTAGGTCGGTTGCTATGAACAAAACATCACTTCCCGTCATAAAATATTGAAATTTAAACTCAGCAGGTAGTCAGGAGTCATAAAATATATGGTTGCTAAGGACTTTTAGGTCGGTTGCTATGAACAAAACATCACTTCCGGTCATAAAATATTGAAATTTAAACTCAGCAGGTAGTCGGGAGTCATAAAACATATGGTTGCTATGGACTTTTAGGTCGGTTGCTATGAACAAAACATCACTTCCGGTCATAAAATATTGAAATTTAAACTCAGCAGGTAGTCACGAGTCCTAAAATATATGGTTGCTATGGACTTTTAGGTCGGTTGCTATGAACAAAACATCACTTCCGGTCATAAAATATTGAAATTTAAACTCAGCAGGTAGTCAGGAGTCATAAAATATATGGTTGCTATGGACTTTTAGGTCGGTTGCTATGGACAAAAGGTCACTTCCGGTCACAAAAAGATAAAAAATTTAAACTCAGCAAGTAGTCTGGATTCATAAAATATATGGTTGCTATGGACTTTTCCTTAAGGTTACCTTGTTGCTAAGGACTGACCTTGACCTATGACCTTTGACCTTGAACCTAAATAACAGCCCATTCCTAACTGATTGTGAAAATATATGGTTGCTATGGATTTTTCCTTAAGGTGACCTTGTTGCTAAGGACTGACCTTGACCTATGACCTTTGACCTTGGGCCCAAATTATAGCCCCTTCCTAACTGATTGTGACAATATATGGTTGCTATGGACTTTTCCTTAACATTACATTGTTACATATGGATTACTATACATTGCGCAATACATTCCTATATTTAGTCATGACGCAATAATTCAAACTTGAGATTTGACCTATGACATATATATTTTCGGATGCAACTTATGTCACCTAAGACGATTGGTGAAGGTCCCAAGTCTCTAGGACTAACCGTTTCCAAATAAATTTTGTTGGCGCATCGCGACACTCTTTGGGTCAAAAACGCGTAACCAGGAAGTTGATCGAAAAACAATTTTTTGCGTGACGAATCATGACCAGGAGTCTAGCAACATTTTCCCTGCTTCAGATTTTTGATAACGGTTACGGTTTCTGACTTTATCTGCAGACAAGGTTTTTGAGTTCCAGGCAGATAACTCCGTTACTAAAAATAGATCGGTTTCGCAGGGTTAGTCAGGTCAAGTTTAGGCAGTGTCGGTTAATGGTACCAAGTATCGAAATCATATGTCGCGACACTTTTTTTATATGGACCGCGGAAAAGAAGAAGAATAATAATAAAAATAATCAGAAGAAATACAATAAGGTCTTTCCTTTTGAAAAGGGAAAGACCTTAATTAAATTACAATCGTTCAAAGAACGATTGCGAGGTCTTTCCCATTTTGTGTATTACAATAGAAACAGATTACAGTGACTGAATGATACAATTTTGGGAAATTTCAACATTTAGAAAATATATGGTTGCTATTGAATTTCATGCCGTAACTTTCAATTTGGACCCCAGATGTGAAGTTGGTTCCCTGGGTCCAAAAATATGAAATTCTAAATGTACAGGCCATTAGCTTTCTAATGATATATTACAAGCCTACTTTCCAGTTACTTTCAATTTTGGACCCCGGGGATGAAGTTGGTCTACGGGGTCCAAAAATATGAAATTCAAAATGTACAGGCCATTAGCTTTCTAATGATATATTACAAGCCTACTTTCCAGTAACTTTCAATTTGGACCCCAGAGATGAAGTTGGTCCCCGGGGTCCAAAAATATTAAATTCAAAATGTACAGGCCATTAGCTTTCTAATGATATATTACAAGCCTACTTTCCAGTAACTTTCAATTTTGGACCCCGGGGATGAAGTTAGTCCACGGGGTCCAAAAATATAAAATTCAAAATGTACAGGCCATTAGCTTTCTAATGATATATTAGAAGCCTACTTTCCGGTAACTTTCAATTTTGGACCCCGGGGATGAAGTTGGTCCACGGGGTCCAAAAATATGAAATTCAAAATGTACAGGCCATTAGCTTTCTAATGATATATTACAAGCCTACTTTCCAGTAACTCTCAATTTTGGACCCCGGGAAAGAAGTTGGTCCACGGGGTCCAAAAATATGAAATTCAAAATGTACAGGCCATTAGCTTTCTAATGATATATTACAAGCCTAGTTTCCAGTAACTTTCAATTTGGAACCCAGAGATGAGGTTGGTCCCCAGGGTCCAAAAATATGAAAATCAAAATGTACAGGCCATTAGCTTTCTAATGATATATTACAAGCCTACTTTCCAGTAACTTTCAATTTGGACCCCAGAGATGAGATTGGTCCCCGGGGTCCAAAAATATTAAATTCAAAATGTACAGGCCATTAGCTTTCTAATGATATATTACAAGCCTACTTTCCAGTAACTTTCAATTTGGACCCCAGAGATGAAGTTGGTCCCCGGGGTCCAAAAATATGAAATTCAAAATGTACAGGCCATTAGCTTTCTAACGATATATTACAACCCTACCTTCCAGTATTTTCTAATTTTGGACCCAGAGATGATTTTGGTCCTCGGGGTCCAAAAATATGAAATTCAAAATGTATAGGCTATTAGCTTTCTAAGGATATATCACAACCCTATTTTCAAGTAGTTTTCATTTCTGGACCCCGGTGATGATGTTGGTCCCCACTGGGCCAGGGTCCAAAAATATGAAATTCAATAGATCAAAATTGTAGCCCCTTACTTTCTGATACTAATGAGTATACATGTTTACTTTGCTATCTTCTACCATTATAAAGTTCTATATATTGCGCAATACATACCTATATTTAGTCATGATGCAATAATTCAAACTTGAGATTTGACCTATGACATATATATTTTCGGATGCAACTTATGTCACCTAAGACGATTGGTGAAGGTCCCAAGTCTCTACGACTAACCGTTTTGAAGAAAAAAAATTTGACGAGTCGCGACACTTTTCGAGTCAAAAACACGTAACCAGGAAGTTGATCGAAAAACAATTTTTTGCGTGACGAATTATGACCAGAAGTCTAGCAACATTTTCCCTGCTTCAGATTTTTGATAACGGTTACGGTTTCTGACTTTATCTGCAGACAAGGTTTTTGAGTTCCAGGCAGATAACTCCGTTACTAAAAATAGATTGGTTTCGCAGGGTTAGTCAGGTCAAGTTTAGGCAGTGTCGGTTAATGGTACCAAGTATCGAAATGATATGTCGCGACACTTTTTTTATATGGACCGCGGAAAAGAAGAAGAAGAATAATAATAATAATTAAATTACAATCGTTCAAAGAACGATTGCGAGGTCTTTCCCATTTTGTGTATTACAATAGAAACAGATTACAGTGACTGAATGATACAATTTTGGGAAATTTCAACATTTAGAAAATATATGGTTGCTATTGAATTTCATGCCGTAACTTTCAATTTGGACCCCAGATGTGAAGTTGGTTCCTGGGTCCAAAAATATGAAATTCAAAATGTACAGGCCATTAGCTTTCTAATGATATATTACAAGCCTACTTTCCAGTTACTTTCAATTTTGGACCCCGGGGATGAAGTTGGTCCACGGGGTCCAAAAATATGAAATTCAAAATGTACAGGCCATTAGCTTTCTAATGATATATTACAAGCCTACTTTCCAGTAACTTTCAATTTGGACCCCAGAGATGAGATTGGTCCCCGGGGTCCAAAAATATTAAATTCAAAATGTACAGGCCATTAGCTTTCTAATGATATATTACAAGCCTACTTTCCAGTAACTTTCAATTTTGGACCCCGGGGATGAATTTAGTCCACGGGGTCCAAAAATATAAAATTCAAAATGTACAGGCCATTAGCTTTCTAATGATATATTAGAAGCCTACTTTCCGGTAACTTTCAATTTTGGACCCCGGGGATGAAGTTGGTCCACGGGGTCCAAAAATATGAAATTCAAAATGTACAGGCCATTAGCTTTCTAATGATATATTACAAGCCTACTTTCCAGTAACTTTCAATTTTGGACCCCGGGGAAGAAGTTGGTCCACGGGGTCCAAAAATATGAAATTCAAAATGTACAGGCCATTAGCTTTCTAATGATATATTACAAGCCTAGTTTTCAGTAACTTTCAATTTGGAACCCAGAGATGAGGTTGGTCCCCAGGGTCCAAAAATATGAAATTCAAAATGTACAGGCCATTAGCTTTCTAATGATATATTACAAGCCTACTTTCCAGTAACTTTCAATTTTGGACCCCAGGGATGAAGTTGGTCCACGGGGTCCAAAAATATGAAATTCAAAATGTACAGGCCATTAGCTTTCTAATGATATATTACAAGCCTACTTTCCAGTAACTTTAAATTTTGGACCCCGGGGAAGAAGTTGGTCCACCGGGTCCAAAAATATGAAATTCAAAATGTACAGGCCATTAGCTTTCTAATGATATATTACAAGCCTAGTTTCCAGTAACTTTCAATTTGGAACCCAGAGATGAGATTGGTCCCCAGGGTCCAAAAATATGAAATTCAAAATGTACAGGCCATTAGCTTTCTAATGATATATTACAAGCCTACTTTCCAGTAACTTTCAATTTTGGACCCAGAGATGATTTTGGTCCTCGGGGTCCAAAAATATGAAATTCAAAATGTACAGGCTATTAGCTTTCTAATGATATATTACAAGCCTACTTTCCAGTAACTTTCAATTTGGACCCCAGAGATGAAGTTGGTCCCCGGGGTCCAAAAATATGAAATTCAAAATGTACAGGCCATTAGCTTTCTAACGATATATAACAACCCTACCTTCCAGTATTTTCTAATTTTGGACCCAGAGATGATTTTGGTCCTCGGGGTCCAAAAATATGAAATTCAAAATGTACAGGCTATTAGCTTTCTAAGGATATATTACAACCCTATTTTCAAGTAGTTTTCATTTCTGGACCCCGGTGATGATGTTGGTCCCCACTGGGCCAGGGTTCAAAAATATGAAATTCAATAGATCAAAATTGTAGCCCCTTACTTTCTGATACTAATGAGTATACATGTTTACTTTGCTATCTTCTACCATTATAAAGTTATGAACATGGATTACTATATATTGCCCAACACATACCTATATTTAGTCATGATGCAATAATTCAAACTTGAGATTTGACCTATGACATATATATTTTCGGATGCAACTTATGTCACCTAAGACGATTGGTGAAGGTCCCAAGAATCTAGGACTAACCGTTTTGAAGAAAAAAAATTTGACGAGTCGCGACACTTTTCGAGTCAAAAACACGTAACCAGGAAGTTGATCGAAAAACAATTTTTTGCGTGACAAATCATGACCAGGAGTCTAGCAACATTTTCCTTGCATCAGATTTTTGATAACGCTTACGGTTTCTGACTTTATCTGCAGACAAGGTTTTTGAGTTCCGGGCAGATAACTCCGTTACTAAAAATAGATCGGTTTCGCAGGGTTAGTCAGGTCAAGCCCAGGCAGTGTCGGTTAATGGTACCAAGTATCGAAATGATATGTCGCGACATTTTTTTTATATGGACCGCGGAAAAGAAGAAGAATAATAATAATAATAATAATAAAAATAATCAGAAGAAATACAATAAGGTCTTTCCTTTTGGAAAGGGAAAGACCTTAATAATAAAAATAATCAGAAGAAATACAATAAGGTCTTTCCTTTTGGAAAGGGAAAGACCTTAATAATAATCATAAGAAATACAGTAAGGTCTTTCCTTCTGTAAAGGGAAAGACCTTAATTAAAGGCTGATTGTTCATAGAACAATCAAGAGAACGGTCTTTCCCCCGTTAAGAGCCTCATTGCTGGCATTTGTTTGTTTGTTTGTTTTGTTTTTGCTGTTTTTTTTTTTTTTTTAAAGGGGGTGTATTTCATACATGTATGTTATTGCCATACATGTATCTGAAAAGATGGGGGCGGGGACATTTAAGTTTTTTTCTGTTGTGTGTTTTTTGTTTGTTTTGTTTTGTTTCGTGTTGTTTATTTCTTTTGTTTTCTTGTTTTAAACAAACAACACTCAGTCAATCGCAATGGATTACAAGGGGGGGGGGCGAGCGGGGACGAGTGATTTTATTTTATTCATTCAAAACTAGGTGGCGACATCACTTTGTTGATCTAGGTATCCTTGGTGTCTCGCGCTTTGACGTCATTTTTGAATGACTTTACGACTTAGTTTTTAGATTTCTCAGTACAGCAGTAGGCTTTGCAGGGTGCGGACCTATATTGATTTTCCATTCTCTCAACGTATACAGTTAGAATACATGAACGTCACGGATGAGCAAGTTTATAATTGGAATGTGCCTGTTTTAGGGATGACACGGGAATCTTTTGACAATAGTTTACAACATTTGATGACAGGCAAAACTAGTGACATAATTAGTTCATTTAGGATTATTTTAAATAGTTAAGGACGACTTTAGTGAAAACATTCAATTTTCGAAACAGGAATAACGTTGAATAGTGAAATTTGGAGGAAATTAGTCAGGAATTTATGTGTTTTACAGGACTGCAGAAAACTTTAATTTTGAAAAACTCATAAACCAGAGGACATTTTTGTAAACGGGGACTTTTAGTGCATACATTTGGCTAGGATATCAGCTAGTTTTGACAGCATTTTGGCACTTCTGGTGCATTTGACAAAAGTGCAAAGAGGGGTCAAGTTACGTTTTTTGAAATTTCGAAAAATTAGAACAAAAATTTGTATAAAAAAAAATAAGGAGACCCGGCTGGAATGTTTGACAGATTTCAGTCGGGCACATTTTTACAGAGAGGGGGCACCAAAAATTTCCGCACGGAAAAGTTTATTTTTGGCTAAATTAGCGATTTTTGAATAAAAACCAGAAAGGGGCGTAACTTCAAAACGGGGCCAGGTACAGACTTTATTTTTAGCTACAACGCGAGAGCTCATTATTCTCAGCAACTGTGCAAAATTTCAGCTCGATCAGTTGAAAAACTTGGTAGTTTATCTGCGCACAACATTTCATAAAAAAAAGCCCGCGGGGGCATATCTCGAAAACTATGCTAGGTACACACTTCCAGGGTGAGCTGTGCTTGTTTCTTATGTAGTGCTAGCAGTGTACCAAGTTTCAGGTCAATCCGTTCAGAAATGGCAAATACACACGTTTTGGGCTTTTTTTCTATTGGATAAGAAACATAAAAATATTATTAAAGGCTGATTGTTCATAGAACAATCAAGAGAACGGTCTTTCCCCCGTTAAGAGCCTCATTGCTGGCATTTGTTTGTTTGTTTGTTTTGTTTTTGCTGTTTTTTTTTTTTTTAAAGGGGGTGTATTTCATACATGTATGTTATTGCCATACATGTATCTGAAAAGATGGGGGCGGGGACATTTAAGTTTTTTTCTGTTGTGTGTTTTTTGTTTGTTTTGTTTTGTTTCGTGTTGTTTATTTCTTTTGTTTTCTTGTTTTAAACAAACAACACTCAGTCAATCGCAATGGATTACAAGGGGGGGGGGGGGGGCGAGCGGGGACGAGTGATTTTATTTTATTCATTCAAAACTAGGTGGCGACATCACTTTGTTGATCTAGGTATCCTTGGTGTCTCGCGCTTTGACGTCATTTTTGAATGACTTTACGACTTAGTTTTTAGATTTCTCAGTACAGCAGTAGGCTTTGCAGGGTGCGGACCTATATTGATTTTCCATTCTCTCAACGTATACAGTTAGAATACATGAACGTCACGGATGAGCAAGTTTATAATTGGAATGTGCCTGTTTTAGGGATGACACGGGAATCTTTTGACAATAGTTTACAACATTTGATGACAGGCAAAACTAGTGACATAATTAGTTCATTTAGGATTATTTTAAATAGTTAAGGACGACTTTAGTGAAAACATTCAATTTTCGAAACAGGAATAACGTTGAATAGTGAAATTTGGAGGAAATTAGTCAGGAATTTATGTGTTTTACAGGACTGCAGAAAACTTTAATTTTGAAAAACTCATAAACCAGAGGACATTTTTGTAAACGGGGACTTTTAGTGCATACATTTGGCTAGGATATCAGCTAGTTTTGACAGCATTTTGGCACTTCTGGTGCATTTGACAAAAGTGCAAAGAGGGGTCAAGTTACGTTTTTTGAAATTTCGAAAAATTAGAACAAAAATTTGTATAAAAAAAAATAAGGAGACCCGGCTGGAATGTTTGACAGATTTCAGTCGGGCACATTTTTACAGAGAGGGGGCACCAAAAATTTCCGCACGGAAAAGTTTATTTTTGGCTAAATTAGCGATTTTTGAATAAAAACCAGAAAGGGGCGTAACTTCAAAACGGGGCCAGGTACAGACTTTATTTTTAGCTACAACGCGAGAGCTCATTATTCTCAGCAACTGTGCAAAATTTCAGCTCGATCAGTTGAAAAACTTGGTAGTTTATCTGCGCACAACATTTCATAAAAAAAAGCCCGCGGGGGCATATCTCGAAAACTATGCTAGGTACACACTTCCAGGGTGAGCTGTGCTTGTTTCTTATGTAGTGCTAGCAGTGTACCAAGTTTCAGGTCAATCCGTTCAGAAATGGCAAATACACACGTTTTGGGCTTTTTTTCTATTGGATAAGAAACATAAAAATATTATTAAAGGCTGATTGTTCATAGAACAATCAAGAGAACGGTCTTTCCCCCGTTAAGAGCCTCATTGCTGGCATTTGTTTGTTTGTTTGTTTTGTTTTTGCTGTTTTTTTTTTTTTTTAAAGGGGGTGTATTTCATACATGTATGTTATTGCCATACATGTATCTGAAAAGATGGGGGCGGGGACATTTAAGTTTTTTTCTGTTGTGTGTTTTTTGTTTGTTTTGTTTTGTTTCGTGTTGTTTATTTCTTTTGTTTTCTTGTTTTAAACAAACAACACTCAGTCAATCGCAATGGATTACAAGGGGGGGGGGGGGGCGAGCGGGGACGAGTGATTTTATTTTATTCATTCAAAACTAGGTGGCGACATCACTTTGTTGATCTAGGTATCCTTGGTGTCTCGCGCTTTGACGTCATTTTTGAATGACTTTACGACTTAGTTTTTAGATTTCTCAGTACAGCAGTAGGCTTTGCAGGGTGCGGACCTATATTGATTTTCCATTCTCTCAACGTATACAGTTAGAATACATGAACGTCACGGATGAGCAAGTTTATAATTGGAATGTGCCTGTTTTAGGGATGACACGGGAATCTTTTGACAATAGTTTACAACATTTGATGACAGGCAAAACTAGTGACATAATTAGTTCATTTAGGATTATTTTAAATAGTTAAGGACGACTTTAGTGAAAACATTCAATTTTCGAAACAGGAATAACGTTGAATAGTGAAATTTGGAGGAAATTAGTCAGGAATTTATGTGTTTTACAGGACTGCAGAAAACTTTAATTTTGAAAAACTCATAAACCAGAGGACATTTTTGTAAACGGGGACTTTTAGTGCATACATTTGGCTAGGATATCAGCTAGTTTTGACAGCATTTTGGCACTTCTGGTGCATTTGACAAAAGTGCAAAGAGGGGTCAAGTTACGTTTTTTGAAATTTCGAAAAATTAGAACAAAAATTTGTATAAAAAAAAATAAGGAGACCCGGCTGGAATGTTTGACAGATTTCAGTCGGGCACATTTTTACAGAGAGGGGGCACCAAAAATTTCCGCACGGAAAAGTTTATTTTTGGCTAAATTAGCGATTTTTGAATAAAAACCAGAAAGGGGCGTAACTTCAAAACGGGGCCAGGTACAGACTTTATTTTTAGCTACAACGCGAGAGCTCATTATTCTCAGCAACTGTGCAAAATTTCAGCTCGATCAGTTGAAAAACTTGGTAGTTTATCTGCGCACAACATTTCATAAAAAAAAGCCCGCGGGGGCATATCTCGAAAACTATGCTAGGTACACACTTCCAGGGTGAGCTGTGCTTGTTTCTTATGTAGTGCTAGCAGTGTACCAAGTTTCAGGTCAATCCGTTCAGAAATGGCAAATACACACGTTTTGGGCTTTTTTTCTATTGGATAAGAAACATAAAAATATTATTAAAGGCTGATTGTTCATAGAACAATCAAGAGAACGGTCTTTCCCCCGTTAAGAGCCTCATTGCTGGCATTTGTTTGTTTGTTTGTTTTGTTTTTGCTGTTTTTTTTTTTTTTAAAGGGGGTGTATTTCATACATGTATGTTATTGCCATACATGTATCTGAAAAGATGGGGGCGGGGACATTTAAGTTTTTTTCTGTTGTGTGTTTTTTGTTTGTTTTGTTTTGTTTCGTGTTGTTTATTTCTTTTGTTTTCTTGTTTTAAACAAACAACACTCAGTCAATCGCAATGGATTACAAGGGGGGGGGGGGGCGAGCGGGGACGAGTGATTTTATTTTATTCATTCAAAACTAGGTGGCGACATCACTTTGTTGATCTAGGTATCCTTGGTGTCTCGCGCTTTGACGTCATTTTTGAATGACTTTACGACTTAGTTTTTAGATTTCTCAGTACAGCAGTAGGCTTTGCAGGGTGCGGACCTATATTGATTTTCCATTCTCTCAACGTATACAGTTAGAATACATGAACGTCACGGATGAGCAAGTTTATAATTGGAATGTGCCTGTTTTAGGGATGACACGGGAATCTTTTGACAATAGTTTACAACATTTGATGACAGGCAAAACTAGTGACATAATTAGTTCATTTAGGATTATTTTAAATAGTTAAGGACGACTTTAGTGAAAACATTCAATTTTCGAAACAGGAATAACGTTGAATAGTGAAATTTGGAGGAAATTAGTCAGGAATTTATGTGTTTTACAGGACTGCAGAAAACTTTAATTTTGAAAAACTCATAAACCAGAGGACATTTTTGTAAACGGGGACTTTTAGTGCATACATTTGGCTAGGATATCAGCTAGTTTTGACAGCATTTTGGCACTTCTGGTGCATTTGACAAAAGTGCAAAGAGGGGTCAAGTTACGTTTTTTGAAATTTCGAAAAATTAGAACAAAAATTTGTATAAAAAAAAATAAGGAGACCCGGCTGGAATGTTTGACAGATTTCAGTCGGGCACATTTTTACAGAGAGGGGGCACCAAAAATTTCCGCACGGAAAAGTTTATTTTTGGCTAAATTAGCGATTTTTGAATAAAAACCAGAAAGGGGCGTAACTTCAAAACGGGGCCAGGTACAGACTTTATTTTTAGCTACAACGCGAGAGCTCATTATTCTCAGCAACTGTGCAAAATTTCAGCTCGATCAGTTGAAAAACTTGGTAGTTTATCTGCGCACAACATTTCATAAAAAAAAGCCCGCGGGGGCATATCTCGAAAACTATGCTAGGTACACACTTCCAGGGTGAGCTGTGCTTGTTTCTTATGTAGTGCTAGCAGTGTACCAAGTTTCAGGTCAATCCGTTCAGAAATGGCAAATACACACGTTTTGGGCTTTTTTTCTATTGGATAAGAAACATAAAAATATTATTAAAGGCTGATTGTTCATAGAACAATCAAGAGAACGGTCTTTCCCCCGTTAAGAGCCTCATTGCTGGCATTTGTTTGTTTGTTTGTTTTGTTTTTGCTGTTTTTTTTTTTTTTTAAAGGGGGTGTATTTCATACATGTATGTTATTGCCATACATGTATCTGAAAAGATGGGGGCGGGGACATTTAAGTTTTTTTCTGTTGTGTGTTTTTTGTTTGTTTTGTTTTGTTTCGTGTTGTTTATTTCTTTTGTTTTCTTGTTTTAAACAAACAACACTCAGTCAATCGCAATGGATTACAAGGGGGGGGGGGGGGCGAGCGGGGACGAGTGATTTTATTTTATTCATTCAAAACTAGGTGGCGACATCACTTTGTTGATCTAGGTATCCTTGGTGTCTCGCGCTTTGACGTCATTTTTGAATGACTTTACGACTTAGTTTTTAGATTTCTCAGTACAGCAGTAGGCTTTGCAGGGTGCGGACCTATATTGATTTTCCATTCTCTCAACGTATACAGTTAGAATACATGAACGTCACGGATGAGCAAGTTTATAATTGGAATGTGCCTGTTTTAGGGATGACACGGGAATCTTTTGACAATAGTTTACAACATTTGATGACAGGCAAAACTAGTGACATAATTAGTTCATTTAGGATTATTTTAAATAGTTAAGGACGACTTTAGTGAAAACATTCAATTTTCGAAACAGGAATAACGTTGAATAGTGAAATTTGGAGGAAATTAGTCAGGAATTTATGTGTTTTACAGGACTGCAGAAAACTTTAATTTTGAAAAACTCATAAACCAGAGGACATTTTTGTAAACGGGGACTTTTAGTGCATACATTTGGCTAGGATATCAGCTAGTTTTGACAGCATTTTGGCACTTCTGGTGCATTTGACAAAAGTGCAAAGAGGGGTCAAGTTACGTTTTTTGAAATTTCGAAAAATTAGAACAAAAATTTGTATAAAAAAAAATAAGGAGACCCGGCTGGAATGTTTGACAGATTTCAGTCGGGCACATTTTTACAGAGAGGGGGCACCAAAAATTTCCGCACGGAAAAGTTTATTTTTGGCTAAATTAGCGATTTTTGAATAAAAACCAGAAAGGGGCGTAACTTCAAAACGGGGCCAGGTACAGACTTTATTTTTAGCTACAACGCGAGAGCTCATTATTCTCAGCAACTGTGCAAAATTTCAGCTCGATCAGTTGAAAAACTTGGTAGTTTATCTGCGCACAACATTTCATAAAAAAAAGCCCGCGGGGGCATATCTCGAAAACTATGCTAGGTACACACTTCCAGGGTGAGCTGTGCTTGTTTCTTATGTAGTGCTAGCAGTGTACCAAGTTTCAGGTCAATCCGTTCAGAAATGGCAAATACACACGTTTTGGGCTTTTTTTCTATTGGATAAGAAACATAAAAATATTATTAAAGGCTGATTGTTCATAGAACAATCAAGAGAACGGTCTTTCCCCCGTTAAGAGCCTCATTGCTGGCATTTGTTTGTTTGTTTGTTTTGTTTTTGCTGTTTTTTTTTTTTTTTAAAGGGGGTGTATTTCATACATGTATGTTATTGCCATACATGTATCTGAAAAGATGGGGGCGGGGACATTTAAGTTTTTTTCTGTTGTGTGTTTTTTGTTTGTTTTGTTTTGTTTCGTGTTGTTTATTTCTTTTGTTTTCTTGTTTTAAACAAACAACACTCAGTCAATCGCAATGGATTACAAGGGGGGGGGGGGGGGGCGAGCGGGGACGAGTGATTTTATTTTATTCATTCAAAACTAGGTGGCGACATCACTTTGTTGATCTAGGTATCCTTGGTGTCTCGCGCTTTGACGTCATTTTTGAATGACTTTACGACTTAGTTTTTAGATTTCTCAGTACAGCAGTAGGCTTTGCAGGGTGCGGACCTATATTGATTTTCCATTCTCTCAACGTATACAGTTAGAATACATGAACGTCACGGATGAGCAAGTTTATAATTGGAATGTGCCTGTTTTAGGGATGACACGGGAATCTTTTGACAATAGTTTACAACATTTGATGACAGGCAAAACTAGTGACATAATTAGTTCATTTAGGATTATTTTAAATAGTTAAGGACGACTTTAGTGAAAACATTCAATTTTCGAAACAGGAATAACGTTGAATAGTGAAATTTGGAGGAAATTAGTCAGGAATTTATGTGTTTTACAGGACTGCAGAAAACTTTAATTTTGAAAAACTCATAAACCAGAGGACATTTTTGTAAACGGGGACTTTTAGTGCATACATTTGGCTAGGATATCAGCTAGTTTTGACAGCATTTTGGCACTTCTGGTGCATTTGACAAAAGTGCAAAGAGGGGTCAAGTTACGTTTTTTGAAATTTCGAAAAATTAGAACAAAAATTTGTATAAAAAAAAATAAGGAGACCCGGCTGGAATGTTTGACAGATTTCAGTCGGGCACATTTTTACAGAGAGGGGGCACCAAAAATTTCCGCACGGAAAAGTTTATTTTTGGCTAAATTAGCGATTTTTGAATAAAAACCAGAAAGGGGCGTAACTTCAAAACGGGGCCAGGTACAGACTTTATTTTTAGCTACAACGCGAGAGCTCATTATTCTCAGCAACTGTGCAAAATTTCAGCTCGATCAGTTGAAAAACTTGGTAGTTTATCTGCGCACAACATTTCATAAAAAAAAGCCCGCGGGGGCATATCTCGAAAACTATGCTAGGTACACACTTCCAGGGTGAGCTGTGCTTGTTTCTTATGTAGTGCTGAGCAGTGTACCAAGTTTCAGGTCAATCCGTTCAGAAATGGCAAATACACACGTTTTGGGCTTTTTTTCTATTGGATAAGAAACATAAAAATATTATTAAAGGCTGATTGTTCATAGAACAATCAAGAGAACGGTCTTTCCCCCGTTAAGAGCCTCATTGCTGGCATTTGTTTGTTTGTTTGTTTGTTTTGTTTTTGCTGTTTTTTTTTTTTTTTAAAGGGGGTGTATTTCATACATGTATGTTATTGCCATACATGTATCTGAAAAGATGGGGGCGGGGACATTTAAGTTTTTTTCTGTTGTGTGTTTTTTGTTTGTTTTGTTTTGTTTCGTGTTGTTTATTTCTTTTGTTTTCTTGTTTTAAACAAACAACACTCAGTCAATCGCAATGGATTACAAGGGGGGGGGGGGGGGGCGAGCGGGGACGAGTGATTTTATTTTATTCATTCAAAACTAGGTGGCGACATCACTTTGTTGATCTAGGTATCCTTGGTGTCTCGCGCTTTGACGTCATTTTTGAATGACTTTACGACTTAGTTTTTAGATTTCTCAGTACAGCAGTAGGCTTTGCAGGGTGCGGACCTATATTGATTTTCCATTCTCTCAACGTATACAGTTAGAATACATGAACGTCACGGATGAGCAAGTTTATAATTGGAATGTGCCTGTTTTAGGGATGACACGGGAATCTTTTGACAATAGTTTACAACATTTGATGACAGGCAAAACTAGTGACATAATTAGTTCATTTAGGATTATTTTAAATAGTTAAGGACGACTTTAGTGAAAACATTCAATTTTCGAAACAGGAATAACGTTGAATAGTGAAATTTGGAGGAAATTAGTCAGGAATTTATGTGTTTTACAGGACTGCAGAAAACTTTAATTTTGAAAAACTCATAAACCAGAGGACATTTTTGTAAACGGGGACTTTTAGTGCATACATTTGGCTAGGATATCAGCTAGTTTTGACAGCATTTTGGCACTTCTGGTGCATTTGACAAAAGTGCAAAGAGGGGTCAAGTTACGTTTTTTGAAATTTCGAAAAATTAGAACAAAAATTTGTATAAAAAAAAATAAGGAGACCCGGCTGGAATGTTTGACAGATTTCAGTCGGGCACATTTTTACAGAGAGGGGGCACCAAAAATTTCCGCACGGAAAAGTTTATTTTTGGCTAAATTAGCGATTTTTGAATAAAAACCAGAAAGGGGCGTAACTTCAAAACGGGGCCAGGTACAGACTTTATTTTTAGCTACAACGCGAGAGCTCATTATTCTCAGCAACTGTGCAAAATTTCAGCTCGATCAGTTGAAAAACTTGGTAGTTTATCTGCGCACAACATTTCATAAAAAAAAGCCCGCGGGGGCATATCTCGAAAACTATGCTAGGTACACACTTCCAGGGTGAGCTGTGCTTGTTTCTTATGTAGTGCTAGCAGTGTACCAAGTTTCAGGTCAATCCGTTCAGAAATGGCAAATACACACGTTTTGGGCTTTTTTTCTATTGGATAAGAAACATAAAAATATTATTAAAGGCTGATTGTTCATAGAACAATCAAGAGAACGGTCTTTCCCCCGTTAAGAGCCTCATTGCTGGCATTTGTTTGTTTGTTTGTTTGTTTTGTTTTTGCTGTTTTTTTTTTTTTTTAAAGGGGGTGTATTTCATACATGTATGTTATTGCCATACATGTATCTGAAAAGATGGGGGCGGGGACATTTAAGTTTTTTTCTGTTGTGTGTTTTTTGTTTGTTTTGTTTTGTTTCGTGTTGTTTATTTCTTTTGTTTTCTTGTTTTAAACAAACAACACTCAGTCAATCGCAATGGATTACAAGGGGGGGGGGGGGCGAGCGGGGACGAGTGATTTTATTTTATTCATTCAAAACTAGGTGGCGACATCACTTTGTTGATCTAGGTATCCTTGGTGTCTCGCGCTTTGACGTCATTTTTGAATGACTTTACGACTTAGTTTTTAGATTTCTCAGTACAGCAGTAGGCTTTGCAGGGTGCGGACCTATATTGATTTTCCATTCTCTCAACGTATACAGTTAGAATACATGAACGTCACGGATGAGCAAGTTTATAATTGGAATGTGCCTGTTTTAGGGATGACACGGGAATCTTTTGACAATAGTTTACAACATTTGATGACAGGCAAAACTAGTGACATAATTAGTTCATTTAGGATTATTTTAAATAGTTAAGGACGACTTTAGTGAAAACATTCAATTTTCGAAACAGGAATAACGTTGAATAGTGAAATTTGGAGGAAATTAGTCAGGAATTTATGTGTTTTACAGGACTGCAGAAAACTTTAATTTTGAAAAACTCATAAACCAGAGGACATTTTTGTAAACGGGGACTTTTAGTGCATACATTTGGCTAGGATATCAGCTAGTTTTGACAGCATTTTGGCACTTCTGGTGCATTTGACAAAAGTGCAAAGAGGGGTCAAGTTACGTTTTTTGAAATTTCGAAAAATTAGAACAAAAATTTGTATAAAAAAAAATAAGGAGACCCGGCTGGAATGTTTGACAGATTTCAGTCGGGCACATTTTTACAGAGAGGGGGCACCAAAAATTTCCGCACGGAAAAGTTTATTTTTGGCTAAATTAGCGATTTTTGAATAAAAACCAGAAAGGGGCGTAACTTCAAAACGGGGCCAGGTACAGACTTTATTTTTAGCTACAACGCGAGAGCTCATTATTCTCAGCAACTGTGCAAAATTTCAGCTCGATCAGTTGAAAAACTTGGTAGTTTATCTGCGCACAACATTTCATAAAAAAAAGCCCGCGGGGGCATATCTCGAAAACTATGCTAGGTACACACTTCCAGGGTGAGCTGTGCTTGTTTCTTATGTAGTGCTAGCAGTGTACCAAGTTTCAGGTCAATCCGTTCAGAAATGGCAAATACACACGTTTTGGGCTTTTTTTCTATTGGATAAGAAACATAAAAATATTATTAAAGGCTGATTGTTCATAGAACAATCAAGAGAACGGTCTTTCCCCCGTTAAGAGCCTCATTGCTGGCATTTGTTTGTTTGTTTGTTTGTTTTGTTTTTGCTGTTTTTTTTTTTTTTTAAAGGGGGTGTATTTCATACATGTATGTTATTGCCATACATGTATCTGAAAAGATGGGGGCGGGGACATTTAAGTTTTTTTCTGTTGTGTGTTTTTTGTTTGTTTTGTTTTGTTTCGTGTTGTTTATTTCTTTTGTTTTCTTGTTTTAAACAAACAACACTCAGTCAATCGCAATGGATTACAAGGGGGGGGGGGGGGCGAGCGGGGACGAGTGATTTTATTTTATTCATTCAAAACTAGGTGGCGACATCACTTTGTTGATCTAGGTATCCTTGGTGTCTCGCGCTTTGACGTCATTTTTGAATGACTTTACGACTTAGTTTTTAGATTTCTCAGTACAGCAGTAGGCTTTGCAGGGTGCGGACCTATATTGATTTTCCATTCTCTCAACGTATACAGTTAGAATACATGAACGTCACGGATGAGCAAGTTTATAATTGGAATGTGCCTGTTTTAGGGATGACACGGGAATCTTTTGACAATAGTTTACAACATTTGATGACAGGCAAAACTAGTGACATAATTAGTTCATTTAGGATTATTTTAAATAGTTAAGGACGACTTTAGTGAAAACATTCAATTTTCGAAACAGGAATAACGTTGAATAGTGAAATTTGGAGGAAATTAGTCAGGAATTTATGTGTTTTACAGGACTGCAGAAAACTTTAATTTTGAAAAACTCATAAACCAGAGGACATTTTTGTAAACGGGGACTTTTAGTGCATACATTTGGCTAGGATATCAGCTAGTTTTGACAGCATTTTGGCACTTCTGGTGCATTTGACAAAAGTGCAAAGAGGGGTCAAGTTACGTTTTTTGAAATTTCGAAAAATTAGAACAAAAATTTGTATAAAAAAAAATAAGGAGACCCGGCTGGAATGTTTGACAGATTTCAGTCGGGCACATTTTTACAGAGAGGGGGCACCAAAAATTTCCGCACGGAAAAGTTTATTTTTGGCTAAATTAGCGATTTTTGAATAAAAACCAGAAAGGGGCGTAACTTCAAAACGGGGCCAGGTACAGACTTTATTTTTAGCTACAACGCGAGAGCTCATTATTCTCAGCAACTGTGCAAAATTTCAGCTCGATCAGTTGAAAAACTTGGTAGTTTATCTGCGCACAACATTTCATAAAAAAAAGCCCGCGGGGGCATATCTCGAAAACTATGCTAGGTACACACTTCCAGGGTGAGCTGTGCTTGTTTCTTATGTAGTGCTAGCAGTGTACCAAGTTTCAGGTCAATCCGTTCAGAAATGGCAAATACACACGTTTTGGGCTTTTTTTCTATTGGATAAGAAACATAAAAATATTATTAAAGGCTGATTGTTCATAGAACAATCAAGAGAACGGTCTTTCCCCCGTTAAGAGCCTCATTGCTGGCATTTGTTTGTTTGTTTGTTTGTTTTGTTTTTGCTGTTTTTTTTTTTTTTTAAAGGGGGTGTATTTCATACATGTATGTTATTGCCATACATGTATCTGAAAAGATGGGGGCGGGGACATTTAAGTTTTTTTCTGTTGTGTGTTTTTTGTTTGTTTTGTTTTGTTTCGTGTTGTTTATTTCTTTTGTTTTCTTGTTTTAAACAAACAACACTCAGTCAATCGCAATGGATTACCAAGGGGGGGGGGGGGGCGAGCGGGGACGAGTGATTTTATTTTATTCATTCAAAACTAGGTGGCGACATCACTTTGTTGATCTAGGTATCCTTGGTGTCTCGCGCTTTGACGTCATTTTTGAATGACTTTACGACTTAGTTTTTAGATTTCTCAGTACAGCAGTAGGCTTTGCAGGGTGCGGACCTATATTGATTTTCCATTCTCTCAACGTATACAGTTA
>OZ020305.1:47068332-47198911 GCA_963971305.1 Arcuatula senhousia | reverse complement strand
TAAGCATGCTCATTCACTTACTGTAGGGTATTCTACCACTCACATTTAAAAGTGGCTTTGTGTCATTAAGCGATAAAAAAAAGGATTGACATTGATATAATTAGTAGGAAGAGTAAGCTGTGCATATTTGGTTCCCTTCGATTGCTTTTGTTTAACTTTAGTTATACATGTAAATTACAAGTCTTTTATTTATTGTCATTCTACATTTTCTATTAAGCTACTGAAATAACAGACATTTTACAAGGATTGAAAGATTGCAATGAAGACATGCAGGAATTTGTCCCTTTCCAACAGTAAGTACAGAATTTCATGTTGTTATGGTTTGTGTTAATTATTATATAGATGTTTAAATCACATTTTAATTTCATGATAGAAAAATCCATATGCGTAATGTAGATATGCTAACAATGAAATCTTAACAAAAATGTCTGAACACAGTTACAGTTGTTGCCATTGACTGTTTGAAATGGTCCTTTAATATCACATATCACATGTAAATTTTATAATATTTTAAAGCTTCATGTATGTTAAGGAATAACTATTGGTCCTTTCTCTACCAGTAGGCAATTTAATCAGATTAACCATAAGTTTACTTGTAAAAAAATTTTTTTTTTTATATTTATTGCTAGTCACTCACAAACACATTTATTTCTGTAAAAGGGGTTATTTTCACAAGGGTTTTATTTTAACAGATTTAGCGTCAAGGATGTATTCAAAAATATAAAACAACAGGAAGACTGATTTCATTTTAAAATGTCGATAAAAGAGCAGATAATTTTTTGAAATAAACCTTGTGGACATTTTAAAATAAACCTTGTGGACACATTTTAAAACAGAATACATGAAAACTTTAAATCTAAATAAAATCTCTATTTGAAGTGTGTGCCATTGAAATTTTAAAGCCCATATTGTGTGGCCAATGAAAGTTTGACATAATAACTGAACATTTCTCTTTCATTACCAAACATTTATTTTCAGAACTAGTGGAGAGGAGTTCATGGATTCACTGATAAAGAAAGTTGTATCAGCTAAAGATATCAACCATAAAGGACAGGGACTATGGGTGTCAATGAAGATACTAATGAGAGACTTGAAACAAGTAAGTCAATCACATTACTTAATCTTTTCAATACCAATCTTTAATGAACGGGGAAAAAGAAATATGTTGTGAGTAGGAGCACCCTGTCTTTTTATACCGCCACATGAAGTGGGGAGGTGTTATGTGATACCTTTCGTTTCGTTCAGTGTCTGTTTGTCTGTCTGTCCCCTGAGCTTTCTTAACTTGAAAACTCCTCGAGGGATTTAAATATTGCACAGACAGTTAAGTACAATAAAGATAAAGGTCAAGTTTAATCTTCAGGGTGATCAGAAAAATATTTGATATAGTTTTGGCACTTTTTAAATTTCAAAATTTTCTGGTCTAAGAAAGATAACTCATCTTTCTCTCTCTCTCTCTTTTTATTTGTATATAACGTGGTTGGGTATCATTTAATGTCCCATTATATACCCAATTGCTCCAAATTTTTTTTGACTTATTTAATTGTATGTTCATAGGCAAGAGAAGAACACCCCCATTTGATATCAATGGCCACGCCTGTATCCAGGAAGATGGGATTCCCAGAAGTAATCATGCCAGGTAAACTTAGATTTCATGGTGAAACATTTTAAAAGGTTTAGTATAAATCAAAGTTTGATTATCTCTGGAAGATACATGTAATAGTGTGTTTATAAATGGAAAAATCAATACAGTGATTTTGTATCAACAAGTTATTAAAGTTTGGTACAAATGATGCTCTCAATATTATCATAAAATGAATATTCTTTATTGTTATTAAAAATTTACCAATTATGTGTCAGTGGAAATGTATTTCTGTCTTTGCAGGAATTTGAATACTTTTTTCCATGTTGCTTTTAATCTTTTTCTCATAAGAAATGTTGCAGTCAAAATTAAATTGATCTTTTTTTTCTATATTTCTGTTCTATTATATTTTAGTACATCCCAAGTTGTTAATAAGAAAATCTCGTAGAATTAGCATTCAAGGTAGTTGTGGATAAAGGAAAATACATACACATCTAATAAATAACTGACCTTTCATTTCAAAATAACTTTTACTAAATTATTTTTAACACAATCTTTAAATTTGATGTTTTACTTAGCTTTTATTTCCCACCTACAAAAGTAGAGGGGCGAACAGTGTTCAGGTCTGGTGGTCCTTCTGTCCAAAATCATGTTTATCTTCAGGTTTAAGATGATTTTCGATGTAGCAAGGTGGTGGCATTATGTCTTGTGGACATAGTCTTGTTTTTGTGGTTTTATTTTATGACAACTTTCTATTTTGCTAATCATGGATCAGTGGTAGGTAAGAGTAGACATTGTTATTAAATTTTTACTGTGTTGTTTTAAAGCAGCACCATGTTTTGTATTTTCATCAAGTCTTGTTGGAGGAGATTAATTTTTGTATTCTTAGTAAATGTACACATAAAATGTTTTTATTTGCACATTTTAACATTTAGTTACTATTAAATGTTATTATCAGCATTAATGTTGCATGGCTTTATTTTTATTTTATTTGTTTATTATTATAATCCCTTATCAATCAGGCAATGACCTTTGAAAGGTTGAAAAGACATCATGTTTTATACTCCAACAAACAAAGTTTGGGGTGTATGTAGGAATCTTCCAGCCTTTCCAAATACATGTATCTTGTAAGGGAAACTATTCCTGAATGGACTTAAATGCCAAAACTTTACATGTAGGAAGAATATCATATAATGATGTATATCATTCAGGGGAGAAAATTGGACTGATCCGGTGTCTCTGTGATACAAGCAAGAAATTCATTTTTGGAAATTGTGGTAACATCTCAATTAAAATGCATAAAGTGCTGGGTTACTCTCTTAAACCAAAATTAATCTCTCAGGTCTATTTTTAGAAATAAATGTCCATAGGAATTGATTGTGCTTTAAATTTAAAAAATCATGCATAATTTTTTAGCTCATTTCTTCTTTTTACGCTATACAAAAATACAAGCCACCCTACAAATTTTAACGAAGGTTTTTTCTCTATCATACATTCATTCATTTCTGGAATAACCCACATAGAAATACCAAAGAATTAGTTGATAGAACAACCAATAACCTTTACATATTTGTATATTTCAGGTGATGTTAGGAATGATATATATGTGACAATAAACCAAGGAGAATTTACAAGGGGAAATAAGACAGCTGATAAGAATGTAGAAGTCACAGTCCTAGTGTGCAATAAGAAGGGAGAAGTCTTGAAGGTATCTAGCTAATCATAAAGGGATAAATAAATCTATGATTGATAAGTGATGTGGTCACTCTGGGCTGAATGCCAATAGTTTGTTAAAAAATATTTTTAGCTTATATATGAGCCAGTGCAATTTTCTTGGGGTTCCAATTTTTGTGGTTTTAGTGGGTGGCCATCCACCATGAAAACAGTTAACTTCTCGACTTGCTTTACTTTTACTCATTTTCCCCACCTGCTTAAAATTTTTCATATTTTTTCAATGTCAGAGTTAATAATGATTGGTATAATGTTTTAGGATGTTATCAGTTATGGATGTGGTAATGATATGGCCAGTGAATACAAGTCTCTAGTCTATTACCATGAAGATAAACCTAAATGGCACGAAACACTCAAGGTAGGAAGACCTCTACAAAATGATTCAAAATAATGAGATGTGGAGTAAGTGCATGCGACACAGCTCACATAAACAAGCAATAAATTAGAAAGACCACAATTAAAAAAAAACAGCCAGCAGCCAATAACAATGCCAGTAGGCACTGCTCCCTTTTTTGCAATTGGCCCAAGGTCAAATAAATGTATATAATTCAAATCCAGTATTGAAATAGTCTAGGAAAGACCCCCTTTTTTTCCAAGTCATTGGTTGCCGATTTACAGTCTTTGAACAAAAAAAAATCACAAATAAATCAAACTTGAGATAAAGTACTTTTGTAAAATAACAAGAGAAAACTGTTTTATTTGATTATATTATTATATCACCTGATAGGGTACAATGTGTGTGGTAGTGACTTCAGAAATGTACTATAACTTAACGTAACTTAATGCTTTTCAAAAGACAGTGTGTTGAAATTTGATTTGTTTGTTTTTTTCATAGATTGCTATTTCAACAGAAGAGGAGTTTAAAGGACTTCATCTAAAGTTTTTATTTAAGCACAGATCTTCAAGTGAAAGTAAGAAGAGATCCACATTTTTTGTACAATGAGGTTTTTAACTTCATGTGATCTTTAATATCATTATTCAATCAAGTCAATAATTGACAATACTTAAAATGGAAATGTACAACATGAATTACATCATCAGAATTTATTGGACAAATCAATGTTAATGGATTTTATGATGGGCGTGAGAAAATAAGTAAATTGATATAGTGTCATTCTTGATATAATACTGTATTTTCATGCACAAAGCATATCACAACACCACCACAAGTTGTTTTACAGTGGTTACTATTTTATAATTATCTAGCAATGAAGTATCAGAACAAAACTCTCTATTTCTTGTTATCTAAACCAATGTTACAACAAATAGAAATACAACCAGGATGTTATAAGAAATCTATATTTATGCTCCTCATTCAAAGATTATTAGTGAACATTGGCTCATAAATTTACTTTTTATGCCCTGCCAACTTTGTTGGGGGGCATATATTTTTTGGTCCGTTCATCCTTCCGTCCATCCGTCACACTTTAGTTTTCCGCACTTTTTTGGACATCCTTGCATATATTTTAAAAGATTTTTGGTATGTGAGTCTACCATGATACAGGTCAAGTTTGAGTTTCGTTCCGGTCCACCGGACATATGTAGGCCCTTGAACTTAGCAAATTTTGTAAAAAGGACAGTTTTCTGCACTTTTTTTCAACATCCTTGCGTATATTCAAAAGAATTTGGGTATTCAAGTCTACCATGATGAGTTACAGGTCAAGTTTGAGTTATTTCCGGTCCACTGATATTTGACAGAGGGGCATGAGTGTTATCTTGACACATTTCCTTGTTTCATATTATGCTATTCATTATAATAGATAAAGACAGATCAGAGAAACCATTTGCCATGTCCTTTATCAAGTTGATCAACCCCAAGAATGGTACAACACTGAATGATACAGACCACACTCTTCTAGTCTATAAGGTATGTTAAAGTAAGGGGTGGCAAAATGTAATACTGTTTTAGAGGCCAGTGATAAGAACAAGTCTACTTATGATTGTATGAATGTCATGAAATAGCCTCCTGAAGATATATTCTTTTCTAAGTGATTTTATTTCAAAGTTTCCTGCTTAAATTTGCTTTTGTAAAACCTTTTTATTTGAATGCTCCAATAACTATAAGCATAAAAATATTCTTATGTTAATGTTTGCTTTAGCTCTTTTCTCCCATTCCAGTTAAAAATGCTGCATTCAGGTGTTAGATTTGTTCATTTGTCTCTGTTTTGATACTAATCATGATGCAAATATGATTATGAAATTGTGTAACTGAATTTGAAATGTATCTTTTCACTTTCTGTCCAGACATACAGCTTTTTGTCTGTGCTCTTCTCTGTTGTCTATCTTTCACTTGTCCAACTATCACACTGTCACACCTCTATTGTGGGCTTTAAGTTGCTGTAAAGCTATTATATCTGTTGCATTATACAACCTCGTTACCTTTTGAAGTGAAGGTCCTATTTTCAAAGAAAAATGTGCCAAATAAGATGTTAATTAAATTGACACATTATCTTTTAAAATTTTATCTTTGTATCAGCCTAGCTTAAGAAAGCTTGTCCTATATTTTAACCCTATTATGTTTGCATGTGAACTGTTCCATCTTTGTTTCAGAATAAGAATGAAGGGGTAAATACTGACAATGTGTTTGTGGTGCTTTAATCACTTGTTAACCCATGCATTATTAACTGTCATGCTTGCCTGTTGTCCAAATCAACAGATTCTGTTGCCTTTTTATGTTAATTTTGGGGTAAAAATTTTGTAGTTTTTTGTACTTTTGTTTTATGTGACATATGTTGTTTTGGTGAAGTACATGCTTTTAAGTTTTTATTTTGCCAGGTTTGCTCTACATTTGGTAATGATTAGTAAAATAAAGGTTTTGGGTTTACTGTTTAAGGGATATTGTGTCTTTATGTCTAGGATTAATGGTAGTTTTTACTATTAATATTCTCGAATCTTTTAATTCTTTCCCCCTTTTTTAATCTGTAGTATTTTAACACGTTAGTGTGGATATACATGTGCACAATATTGGCAAGCAAGATAGGTGTTCAAACTCATGTTATCGAGTGTTTATAAGATATTTATTTAAAGTAAAATGATATTATACATTGATTTTATTTTAATTAAAATTTGCTCTGAAACAGACAGTTTCATCAGCAGATTTTACATGAGTTTCAATAAAACTATATCTGAATATTTTTGCTTGTGGCTAAATTCATTAATCAACAAAAATATTCAAGTTTTAATATTAACTTTTCCCACATATCACATGTAAATCAGAATTCTCTCTGTATACTGTAGTTTGATTATTTTTTGTGGGTGTACATTTTCTTGGTTTTCACAGGTGGGAGTTAACTAGCAAAATGTCCTTTTTGATTCCTTCTATCAAATTGTGCAAACATCAAAACTATAAATTCAACAAAATATCTTTTGAGGATAAACCTTGAAAATTGACCCCCCACTAAAATAAATGAATCCACAGTAGATGTTTTACTTGATATATACATGTATTATTGTATATTGTTGTGTGATCTAATTTTCTCAATTTTTGAAAAAAAATATTCAACTTACAATGATTACAATTTTTCATGTCAATTTTTAATTTTCTGTTGTTGGTAATAGATGTTGTTTGAAGTTGTTAAAGTATGCATGATTGTTGTTGTTTACACAAAATATACTAATCTTTGTTGCAGTCAAATACGCAAAGAAGTAATAGTAAAAAACAACGATATTCTGTTAATTTTGAGTTTGAAAAATTACAAAAGGTATACAAGTGGATTATGGTATTGTAATGGTTTGAAATGGATCAAAATATCACAATATTTTACTCATAATATAATCTGATGAATATTTTATATACATACTTACTTCATCAAAGTACAACTCCATACCCTGACAAGAACTTAGTGCTCTTATTTAAAAGGAGGAAATCAACTTTTATCCATTTCAAGCTATACCCTGACAAGAACTTAGTGCTCTAAAATCAACTTTTATCCATTTCAAGTCAGAGCATGTGTGCCAGCTTAAAAACAAGGTCCAAGGGGCTATGTGTGAAAATAGATAAATTTCACATTTGTACAAATAACAAACTGACTGCTGTGCTGCAACTTGTAAATAACAACTGTTTTCTGCTTAAATAGGAGACACAATTTTTTTACGACAAGCACATTTGGAATTTTTTCAAGTTTTGAAGTAAAGATTACTAACTAATAGTAGTATGTAGATTATTTAATTTAACAGTTTCACAACTTGCTAATGACAAAAACCTCTAAAAGTCAAAATGAGGTATTCATTTAAATGCATGGGTGGAAAGGATATAGATAAAATAATATAAGTTGTTTGAACTGGGCTTAGGATGTATAGAAATTCTTGTAACAATACATTGTCATTACTTTCAAAATATTTTTCATATTTAGGGAAAGAGCTTTGGATGAAAATTTCGTTTTGAAAATAAAAAGATTTTGTAACAAGCATTGCAAAGCTGTTTAAATTCTGCCATTTCTACTGACAATTATCTCATTCATTTAAAAATAAGTTTGATTTTTTTTTTCATTATGTCTCCCCTTCCCAGAAGGGGGAGACATATTGTTTTTGTGTCAGTTCTTCTTCTTCTTATTAAGTCGCCCAAAACAAAGTTTGGGAGACTTATTGTTTTTGCACCGTTTCTTATTATTATTAAGTCGCCCAAAACATAGTTTTGGGGACTTATTGTTTTTGCACCGTTTCTTATTATTAAGTCGCCCAAAACAAAGTTTGGGAGACTTATTGTTTTTGCACCGTTTCTTATTAAGTCGCCCAAAACAAAGTTTGGGAGACTTATTGTTTTTGCACCGTTTCTTATTATTATTTTTTTTTTTTATTATTATTATTCTTTTCCTTTCTTAATCATGAACTTGTCCGACACATTTTTTGAAAACGCTTTGACCAATCAAGATAAAACCTGCTGAGATGGATGGAGGGTCACTCAGAGGTGTGCAATCCTCTTTTGAAATTTTCAAGATGGCCGCCATTTTCAAAATGGCCGCCGTTTAAGATTTTTGGGCTCCTCTCAGATCTCGGAGATGGGTTGATGGATTTTAATGACAATTAGTACACTGGTAGAGTGATCCTTCCTGAGCATTATGGCGGAAAAAAATTTGATGCGAACGCCGCCATTTTAAAATGGCGGCCATTTTACCACACCCGCCCCCCAAAAATGTCAACTTTGTCCGATTTCAACGAAATTTGATTTCTAGACTAATTTTAATGCTCTGATTTGAATGGAATACTATCCAAGGCGATTTTGGGCGACTTATGTGTTGGCATCCCAACACAATCAGCACTAGTTATTAAGTCGCCCAAAACAAAGTTTGGGAGACTTATTGTTTTTGCACCGTTTCTTATTATTATTAAGTCGCCCAAAACAAAGTTTGGGAGACTTATTGTTTTTGCACTGTTTCTTATTATAATTTTTATTTTTATTTTTTTCCTTTCTTAATAGTGAACTTGTCCGACGTATTGTGGGAAAACGCTTTGACCAATTGAGATAAAACTTATTGGAGATGGTAGGGGGTCACTTTAAGGTGTGCAATCCACTTTTGAAATTTTCAAGATGGCCGCCATTTTCAAAATGGCCGCCGTTAAAGATTTTTGGCCCAGTCTCAGATCTCGGAGATGGGTGGATGGATTTTAATGAAAATTAGTACACTAGTAGAGAGATCCATCTTGAGCAACTTGGTGAAAAAAATTTGACGCGAACGCCGCCATTTTAAAATGGCGGCCGTTTTACCAGACCCACCCCCAAAAAACGTAAACTTTATCCGATTTCAAGGAAATTTGATTTCTAGACTTATTTTGATGCACTGATTTGAATGGAATACTATCCATGGCGATTTTGGGCGACTTATGTGTTGGCATCCCAACACAATCAGCACTAGTTATTATTATTATTCTTCTGATTCTTAATCATGAAGATGTCCTCCCTAATACAAGAAAACGGTTCAAGGAAATTGAATAACACTTATTGGATTGGATAGTGGGTCACTTAAAGGCGTGCAATCAAGTTTTGAAATTTTCAAGATGGCCGCCGTTTCAAAATGGCGGCCGTCGGAAAAAGTGGGCGGAAAATTTTTTTTCGTCTGATCGTCTTGAAAATTTGTCATCTGGGTAAAGCGGGTATGCTGAGTTCAAATCTGCGACCGGATTTGAAATCCGACTTCCGGTTTAAAAATGGCGGCCATTTTACTACACCCGCCCCCCTTAAAAATGTGAACTTTGTCCGATTTCAATGAAATTTGATTTCTATGCATATTTTATTGTACTGAATGGAAAGAAATAGTATCCAAGGCGATTTTGGGCGACTTGTGTGTTGGCATCCCAACACAAATTATAGCTAGTTATTATTATTATTCTTTTCCTTACCTTAATCATGAACTTGTCCGCCACATTTTTTGAAAATGCTTTGACCAATCAAGATAAAACCTGCTGTGATGGGTGGAGGGTCACTCAGATGTGTGCAATCCACTTTTGAAATTTTCAAGATGGCCGCCATTTTCAAAATGGCCGCCGTTTAAGATTTTTGGGCCCCTCTCAGATCTCAGAGATGGGTGGATGGATTTTAATGAAAATTGGTACACTGGTAGAGTGATCCTTCCTGAGCAACATGCCGAAAAAAAATTTACGCGAACATCGCCATTTTAAAATGGCGGCCGTTTTACCACACCCGCCCCCCAAAAACGTCAACTTTGTCCGATTTCAACGAAATTTGATTTCTAGACTTATTTTGATGCACTGATTTGAATGGAATACTATCCAAGGCGATTTTGGGCGACTTATGTGTTGGCATCCCAACACAATCAGCACTAGTTATTATTAAGTCGCCCAAAACAAAGTTTGGGAGACTTATTGTTTTTGCACCGTTTCTTATTATTATTAAGGTCTTTCCCTTTCCAAGGGAAGACCTTATTGTATTTCTTCTGATTATTATTATTATTATTATTTTCTTTCTTCCGCCGTTTCGCCAAATTTCAACTTTGAGAAGTACGCGACATGCCGCAATGATACTTGGTATACTTTATCGGTCTATGTTTGTCGTTTCAGAAAAAACACTTGGGTACCGTACCATTTTACGTATAAGAGTTATGCCCCTTTTAGCTCAAAAGTTTGTGGAATCTTCTCCTCCTAAACCATAATAGGTACCAACTTTATTCCTTTTGCATGCAGAAGAGTAACTCTTGAACTTGTGCAGGGTCAATTTTCATATTAGTATATTTACCAATACAGGAGTTATTCCCCTTTAAACTTGGACTTTTTTAGTATTAAAATACTAAAATCAACAAATCTTAAGATATTTCAATGAAACTTGGTATACCAGGTCAGTGACCCCTAACGACCAAAATGAGGTCAAGGTCAAAGGTCAAGGTCATCATTTGTAAATTTTCAAAAAATGAGTCTTTTTTCATTGCGAAATAGCTCAAATAAAATGTAACCTTTTCCAGATTTTTTTTTCCATTTTATGATGTGATTATAACTACTTAATTGAACACAAAAAAAATTTTGAAAAAATATGAAAAAATGGTGTCGCGACATGGATTTTTGTTAAAATTAGACCGTATCACTGTACTAAGTAATTGTATGACCTTGAAACATTTTTCAAGGTCAAATCAACTTACTTTTACTATTCCAACCAGTTTCAATGATTAAAACTGTTCAAATGTCAGAAATAAGAAAGTTGACATGCCACGCCCCCTTTTTTTCAAAATTTGGAAATTTGCCATTTTTGACAAAAAAATGTTATTTTTGGGTAAAAACACCTTATTTGACCATAATTAGATGATATCAACCCTAAAAACCTAGAAAAAGTCCAATCTGCCCTCTTTTTAAGGTCTTTCCCTTTCCAAGGGAAGACCTTATTGTATTTCTTCTGATTATTATTATTATTATTATTTTCTTTCTTCCGCCGTTTCGCCAAATTTCAACTTTGAGAAGTACGCGACATGCCGCAATGATACTTGGTATACTTTATCGGTCTATGTTTGTCGTTTCAGAAAAAACACTTGGGTACCGTACCATTTTACGTATAAGAGTTATGCCCCTTTTAGCTCAAAAGTTTGTGGAATCTTCTCCTCCTAAACCATAATAGGTACCAACTTTATTCCTTTTGCATGCAGAAGAGTAACTCTTGAACTTGTGCAGGGTCAATTTTCATATTAGTATATTTACCAATACAGGAGTTATTCCCCTTTAAACTTGGACTTTTTTAGTATTAAAATACTAAAATCAACAAATCTTAAGATATTTCAATGAAACTTGGTATACCAGGTCAGTGACCCCTAAGGACCAAAATGAGGTCAAGGTCAAAGGTCAAGGTCATCATTTGTAAATTTTCAAAAAATGAGTCTTTTTTCATTGCGAAATAGCTCAAATAAAATGTAACCTTTTCCAGATTTTTTTTTCCATTTTATGATGTGATTATAACTACTTAATTGAACACAAAAAAAATTTTGAAAAAATATGAAAAAATGGTGTCGCGACATGGATTTTTGTTAAAATTAGACCGTATCACTGTACTAAGTAATTGTATGACCTTGAAACATTTTTCAAGGTCAAATCAACTTACTTTTACTATTCCAACCAGTTTCAATGATTAAAACTGTTCAAATGTCAGAAATAAGAAAGTTGACATGCCACGCCCCCTTTTTTTCAAAATTTGGAAATTTGCCATTTTTGACAAAAAAATGTTATTTTTGGGTAAAAACACCTTATTTGACCATAATTAGATGATATCAACCCTAAAAACCTAGAAAAAGTCCAATCTGCCCTCTTTTTAAGGTCTTTCCCTTTCCAAGGGAAGACCTTATTGTATTTCTTCTGATTATTATTATTATTATTATTTTCTTTCTTCCGCCGTTTCGCCAAATTTCAACTTTGAGAAGTACGCGACATGCCGCAATGATACTTGGTATACTTTATCGGTCTATGTTTGTCGTTTCAGAAAAAACACTTGGGTACCGTACCATTTTACGTATAAGAGTTATGCCCCTTTTAGCTCAAAAGTTTGTGGAATCTTCTCCTCCTAAACCATAATAGGTACCAACTTTATTCCTTTTGCATGCAGAAGAGTAACTCTTGAACTTGTGCAGGGTCAATTTTCATATTAGTATATTTACCAATACAGGAGTTATTCCCCTTTAAACTTGGACTTTTTTAGTATTAAAATACTAAAATCAACAAATCTTAAGATATTTCAATGAAACTTGGTATACCAGGTCAGTGACCCCTAACGACCAAAATGAGGTCAAGGTCAAAGGTCAAGGTCATCATTTGTAAATTTTCAAAAAATGAGTCTTTTTTCATTGCGAAATAGCTCAAATAAAATGTAACCTTTTCCAGATTTTTTTTCCATTTTATGATGTGATTATAACTACTTAATTGAACACAAAAAAAATTTTGAAAAAATATGAAAAAATGGTGTCGCGACATGGATTTTTGTTAAAATTAGACCGTATCACTGTACTAAGTAATTGTATGACCTTGAAACATTTTTCAAGGTCAAATCAACTTACTTTTACTATTCCAACCAGTTTCAATGATTAAAACTGTTCAAATGTCAGAAATAAGAAAGTTGACATGCCACGCCCCCTTTTTTTCAAAATTTGGAAATTTGCCATTTTTGACAAAAAAATGTTATTTTTGGGTAAAAACACCTTATTTGACCATAATTAGATGATATCAACCCTAAAAACCTAGAAAAAGTCCAATCTGCCCTCTTTTTAAGGTCTTTCCCTTTCCAAGGGAAGACCTTATTGTATTTCTTCTTATTATTATTATTATTATTATTTTCTTTCTTCCGCCGTTTCGCCAAATTTCAACTTTGAGAAGTACGCGACATGCCGCAATGATACTTGGTATACTTTATCGGTCTATGTTTGTCGTTTCAGAAAAAACACTTGGGTACCGTACCATTTTACGTATAAGAGTTATGCCCCTTTTAGCTCAAAAGTTTGTGGAATCTTCTCCTCCTAAACCATAATAGGTACCAACTTTATTCCTTTTGCATGCAGAAGAGTAACTCTTGAACTTGTGCAGGGTCAATTTTCATATTAGTATATTTACCAATACAGGAGTTATTCCCCTTTAAACTTGGACTTTTTTAGTATTAAAATACTAAAATCAACAAATCTTAAGATATTTCAATGAAACTTGGTATACCAGGTCAGTGACCCCTAAGGACCAAAATGAGGTCAAGGTCAAAGGTCAAGGTCATCATTTGTAAATTTTCAAAAAATGAGTCTTTTTTCATTGCGAAATAGCTCAAATAAAATGTAACCTTTTCCAGATTTTTTTTTCCATTTTATGATGTGATTATAACTACTTAATTGAACACAAAAAAAATTTTGAAAAAATATGAAAAAATGGTGTCGCGACATGGATTTTTGTTAAAATTAGACCGTATCACTGTACTAAGTAATTGTATGACCTTGAAACATTTTTCAAGGTCAAATCAACTTACTTTTACTATTCCAACCAGTTTCAATGATTAAAACTGTTCAAATGTCAGAAATAAGAAAGTTGACATGCCACGCCCCCTTTTTTTTCAAAATTTGGAAATTTGCCATTTTTGACAAAAAAATGTTATTTTTGGGTAAAAACACCTTATTTGACCATAATTAGATGATATCAACCCTAAAAACCTAGAAAAAGTCCAATCTGCCCTCTTTTTAAGGTCTTTCCCTTTCCAAGGGAAGACCTTATTGTATTTCTTCTGATTATTATGTCTCCCAAACGAAGTTTGGAGACATTATGTTTTTGCTCAGTTCTTATTATTCTTATTATTATTTTTCTTCTTTCCGGGCGCGATTTTTTGAACACTTGTGTGCACCGTTTCTCAGAAACCGTTGGACAGGATTGTTTGATATCATATGACTTGAAAGGCCCATATTCGTAGATGCGCCTCCCGAAAAAAAAATTTCAATATGTTGAAGGGAACATGGATTTTGGGGGTCTCAAAAGGGGGTGGGGTTTTGCAAAAATTTACTATAGAAGTCTATGGGAAAAGTGATATAACTTGATAATATGCGATCTTACTTTGAAATACTCACTTAACTTGGATATCTAAGTAAACGTAGTGGCAAAGTATTATGGTAAACCCTCCGTTTCGTTGTTTTAAATGGGGGGGGGGTCATGCCCCACCCCTTCAAATTACAAAACACTTAATATTCTGAAAACCATTGAGATCCCCACCCTATAACCATATATATTATTACTCCTTATGATAAGACCAATCATATGGTATCTGAGGGGGGTCATGCCCCACCCCCTCAAATGATAAAATACTAAATATTCTGAAAACCATTGAGATCCCCACCCTATAACCATATATATTATTTCTCCTGATGAAAAGAACAATCATATGGTATCGTAGGGGGGTTTGAGGGGGGTCATGCCCCACCCCCTCAAATGATAGAATACTAAATATTCTGAAAACCATTGAGATCCCCACCCTATAACCATATATATTATTACTCCTTATGATAAGACCAATCATATGGTATCATAGGGGGTCTGAGGGGGGTCATGCCCACCCCCTCTAATGATAAAATACTAAATATTCTGAAAACCATTGAGATCCCCACCCTATAACCATATATATTATTACTCCTTATGATAAGACCAATCATATGGTATCATAGGGGGGTTGAGGGGGGTCATGCCCCACCCCCTCAAATGATAAAATACTAAATATTCTGAAAACCATTGAGATCCCCACCCTATAACCATATATATTATTACTCCTTATGATAAGACCAATCATATGGTATCATAGGGGGGTTGAGGGGGGTCATGCCCCACCCCCTCAAATGATAAAATACTAAATATTCTGAAAACCATTGAGATCCCCACCCTATAACCATATATATTATTACTCCTGATGAAAAGACCAATCATATGGTATCGTAAGGGGGGTGTGTCTGAGGGGGGGTCATGCCCCACCCCCTCAAATGATAAAATACTAAATATTCTGAAAACCATTGAGATCCCCACCCTATAACCATATATATTATTACTCCTTATGATAAGACCAATCATATGGTATCCTAGGGGGTTTGAGGGGGGTCATGCCCCACCCCCTCAAATGATAGAATACTAAATATTCTGAAAACCATTGAGATCCCCACCCTATAACCATATATATTATTACTCCTGATGAAAAGACCAATCATATGGTATCGTAGGGGGGTCTGAGGGGGGTCATGCCCCACCCCCTCAAATGATAAAATACTAAATATTCTGAAAACCATTGAGATCCCCACCCTATAACCATATATATTATTACTCCTGATGAAAAGACCAATCATATGGTATCGTAGGGGGTCTGAGGGGGGTCATGCCCCACCCCCTCAAATGATAAAATATTAAATATTCTGAAAACCATTGAGATCCCCACCCTATAACCATATATATTATTACTCCTTATGATAAGACCAATCATAGGATATATTATTACTCCTTATGATAAGACCAATCATATGGTATCATAGGGGGGTCTGAGGGGGTCATGCCTCAAATGATAAAATATTAAATATTCTGAAAACCATTGAGATCCCCACCCTATAACCATATATATTATTACTCCTTATGATAAGACCAATCATATGATATCGTAAGGGGGGTGTGTCTGAGGGGGGTCATGCCCCACCCCCTCAAATGATAAAATACTAAATATTCTGAAAACCATTGAGATCCCCACCCTATAACCATATATATTATTACTCCTTATGATAAGACCAATCATATGGTATCCTAGGGGGTTTGAGGGGGGTCATGCCCCACCCCCTCAAATGATAGAATACTAAATATTCTGAAAACCATTGAGATCCCCACCCTATAACCATATATATTATTACTCCTTATGATAAGACCAATCATATGGTATCATAGGGGGGTCTGAGGGGGGTCATGCCCCACCCCCTCAAATGATAAAATACTAAATATTCTGAAAACCATTGAGATCCCCACCCTATAACCATATATATTATTACTCCTTATGATAAGACCAATCATATGGTATCATAGGGGGGTCTGAGGGGGGTCATGCCCCACCCCCTCAAATGATTAAATACTAAATATTCTGAAAACTTTTGACATCCCCACCCTATAACCATATAAATTATTACTCCTTATGATAAGGCAAATCATTTAATATTAAAGAGTTAAATAACTTGTGTTAATTAAACCCCTGACCAATTTTGTTTCCATGAAGTTCTGAAAATGCATTTAAAGGCATTTCCATGATTTTGCTTACCCCTGGGATTTTTGTAAAACTCGTATTTTAGGGAACACCCTGTCCAAATTTTTCACATGAGATGAAAGGGACTTCGTTTGGGAGACATTCGAAACTGCATCCAGTTTCAATTATACCTTGTTATTATTATTATTATTTTCTTTCTTCCGCCGTTTCGCCAAATTTCAACTTTGAGAAGTACGCGACATGCCGCAATGATACTTGGTATACTTTATCGGTCTATGTTTGTCGTTTCAGAAAAAACACTTGGGTACCGTACCATTTTACGTATAAGAGTTATGCCCCTTTTAGCTCAAAAGTTTGTGGAATCTTCTCCTCCTAAACCATAATAGGTACCAACTTTATTCCTTTTGCATGCAGAAGAGTAACTCTTGAACTTGTGCAGGGTCAATTTTCATATTAGTATATTTACCAATACAGGAGTTATTCCCCTTTAAACTTGGACTTTTTTAGTATTAAAATACCCGGTTCCCAAATTTCCCTTTTTTGCTTATATAAGCAAACACCTGAAAGGATACATTTTTCATCTTTTTATAAAAAGACAGCCCTCTCCATCCTCTAACTTTTTATTACCTGCGCTAAATGCTTTTAACGAAAATGTCGAGTCCTAGTCAAATTGTTGCCTAGTGGATGGAATTTTCATGCAAAAAACTAAAAAAATTGTCTCATAGTTTGCACTGGTAAGAGAAAAGTATACTTTAGAAAATCATTTTTAGGTTTCAATATTTACCTGAACTTATTTGGTCTCATTTAAGGACGACATGCATAGATTTTTTTTCAACCTTACTTTTTCCATAAGTTTAAAGCAATAGGTAGATTTAAAGCTAACATAAATATTCTATTCACTACTCAAATAAGAACTCCCTATGAATGATTATCTATGAAAGAAATCTTTATTTCGGTGTTTTCATCTACTGTGACCTTAAATCTTCTATTTAATAACAAATTAATTACATTTAGCGTAAAACGTGTTTTGGCAACAAAACCGCCATAAGGAAATGTGATATCAATTCAGAAGTAATAAATACCGTTATGGTCAACATTTTAAAATGGCCGTTTAGATTTTTCGTTTAAAGACAGGAACTGGTGTTCCGAAATCCGACTAGAATTTCCACATTTTGGGACATGGTTCTGTCTCCAGTTATTTAGTAATTCAAACAGCTAGCTAGCTCTGGCACTTATGTGTCATTGGTTTGGCGATCTATGGTAAATAGAGAGTATTTTTACGCAGCCTCTGCAGAAACTATATAGCCTATGATCACGACTATAATCACCCATTATCAGTAGTGGAACCAAAATTAAATTACCACGTTATTCTCTATTACAACCAGAGGTTTGACACCATATTTTTGAGATAATTTACTTGACTTTCAGTACTAATCCAATCTATTGGTACATGAAACGTAATGCAAATGGTTAACAGAATAAGAAACAATTGTGCATGCTCTGGTCAGATCAGTTCTGATTTTTATATACTCATCATAAGAAGTTGTATAACTTTCAAGGTTAGGAAAAATTATTTGATATTGCGTCTTTCTTAAGCAATTTCAAAACTTAGGAAAGGGAAAGACCTAACAATTCTTTCCGAAGAATTGTCCTTTAATTATTATTAAGTCGCCCAAAACAAAGTTTGGGAGACTTATTGTTTTTGCACCGTTTCTTATTATTATTTTTATTTTTTTTATTTTTTTTCTTCCTTAATAGTGAACTTGTCCGACGTATTGTGGGAAAACGCTTTAACCAATCAAGATGAAACTTAATGGAGATGGTAGGGGGTCACTTAGAGGTGTGCAATCCACTTTTGAAATTTTCAAGATGGCCGCCATTTTCAAAATGGCCGCCGTTTAAGATTTTTGACCGTCCCTCAGATCTCGGAGATGGGCAGATGGATTTTAATGAAAATTGGTACACTGATAGAGTGATCCATCCTGAGAAACTTGGCAAAAAATTTTTTTACGCAAATGCCGCCATTTTAAAATGGCGACTGTTTTAACACACACGCCCCCCAAAAACGTCAACTTTGTCCGATTTCAACGAAATTTGATTTCTAGACTGATTTTGATGCGCTGATTTGAATGAAATACTATCCAATGCGATTTTGGGCGACTTCTGTGTTGGCATCCCAACACAATCAGCACTAGTTATTATTCTTCTGATTCTTAATCATGAAGCTGTCCTCCCTAATACAAGAAAACGGTTCAAGGAAATTGAATAACACTTGTTGGATTGGATAGTGGGTCACTCAAAGGTGTGCAATCAAGTTTTGAAATTTTCAAGATGGCCGTCGTTTCAAAATGGCGGCCATCGGAAAAAGTGGGCGGAAATTTTTTTTTCATCGGATCGTCTTGAAAATTGGTCATCTGGGTAAAGCGGGTATGCTGAGTTCAAATCTGCGACCGGATTTAAAATCCGACTTCCGGTTTCAAAATGGCGGCCATTTTACTACACCCGCCCCCCTAAAAACGTCAACTTTGTCCGATTTCAACGAAATTTGATTTCTAGACTTCTTTTGATGCACTGATTTGAATGGAACTCTATCCAAGGCGATTTTGGGCGACTTGTGTGTTGGCATCCCAACACAATTATACCTAGTTATTATTCTTCTGATTCTTAATCGTGAAGCTGTCCTCCCTAATACAAGAAAACGGTTCAAGGAAATTGAATAACACTTGTTGGATTGGATAGTGGGTTACCTAAAGGCGTGCAATCAAGTTTTGAAATTTTCAAGATGGCCGCCGTTTCAAAATGGCGGCCATCGGAAAAAGTGGGCGGAAATTTTTTTTTCATCGGATCGTTTTGAAAATTGGTCATCTGGGTAAAGCGGGTATGCTGAGCTCAAATCTGCGACCGGATTTGAAATCCGACTTACGGTTTCAAAATGGCGGCCATTTTACTACACCCGCCCCCTAAAAACGTCAACTTTGTCCGATTTCAACGAAATTTGATTTCTAGACTTATTTTGATGCACTGATTTGAATGGAACTCTATCCAAGGCGATTTTGGGCGACTTGTGTGTTGGCATCCCAACACAATTATACCTAGTTATTATTATTATTATTAAGTCGCCCAAAACAAAGTTTGGGAGACTTATTGTTTTTGCACCGTTTCTTATTATTATTAAGGTCTTTCCCTTTCCAAAGGGAAGACCTTATTGATTTCGTTATGCCTATTATTATTATTATTATTCTTTTTTTTCTGCCGCTCGTGAGCAAAAAGTTTCTTGATCGATCTTAACGAAATTTGGCACACTTATTCAGCACTGCCAGGAATCGACAAGGTTAACCCTGTGAGCGCCAGCTCTTTATAGTTTTGGCGCAATCGCGCAAAACGCTGTTTACCCTTGTTATCAGGTGAGCTCAAAAACGGTAATAGTTATCAAGATTCTGTTTAGTGCAAATGGTAGCTTACATCCTGGGGATGATTTATCATGCAAAAAAAACGCTGTAATTTACTTCCTGGTTGCGCGCATATGGCGCAAACTTGGCGCAAAATGTAAAAATTGTCCGATTTTGATGAAATTTGGTTTTCCAGGTTAATTTAAGGTTGCTGATTACGAATCTGTGGTCAAATTTTTTTTGGCGTTTACCATTGCCAAAATGGCGGTCGTCAAATGGTTTTTTACTTATAACTCGAAAACCGTAAGAGATAGTATAGACAATATATGAACAAAAAATGATCGTCTTGAAAAGACCTACAATTTGAGTCCAAACAGTGCATGATTCGGTTGAGCGGTTTTGAAATGGCGGCCGAAACAGGTTTTCGCGAAATACGTTTTTTGCCAATAACTTGAAAACCGTAACAGATAGTATAATAGACATGTGTATAAAAAATGACCGTCTTGACAAGACCTATCATTTAAGCCCAGAAAGTACAGGTTACGGTTGAATGGTTTCAAAATGGCGGCCAAAAACATCATCTTATGCATTGTTTACCTGTATATAACATTTAAACGGTTACAGATAATATAGTAAATGTATATATATTTATTTTCAGTAATTAAAGAGCTAGACTTTAAGACAAAGGTCAAAGGTCAAAGGTCAACTTAACGGGAAAGACCTCTCATTTGTTCTCTGAACAAATGGCACTTTAATTATTATTATTATTATTAAGTCGCCCAAAACAAAGTTTGGGAGACTTATTGTTTTTGCACCGTTTCTTATTATTATTATTATTATTATTTTTCTTATTATTATTATTATTCTTCTGATTCTTTATCGAGAATTTGTCCTCCCTAATACAAGAAAACGGTCCAAGGAAATTCAATAACACTTGTGAGATTGGATAGTGGGTCACTCAAAGTTGTGTAATGCACTCTTAAAATTTTCAAGATGGCCGCCGTTTCAAAATGGTGGCCATCGGAAAAAGTGGGCGGAAATTTTGTTTTCATCGGATCGTCTTGAAAATTGGTCATCTGGGTAAAGCGGGTATGCTGAGCTCAAATCTGCGACCGGATTTGAAATCCGACTTCCGATTTCAAAATGGCGGCCATTTTACTACACCCGCCCCCCTAAAAACGTCAACTTTGTCCGATTTCAACGAAATTTGATTTCTAGACTTATTTTGATGCACTGATTTGAATGGAACTCTATCCAAGGCGATTTTGGGCGACTTGTGTGTTGGCATCCCAACACAATTATACCTAGTTATTAAGTCGCCCAAAACAAAGTTTGGGAGACTTATTGTTTTTGCACCGTTTCTTATTATTATTATTAAGTCGCCCAAAACATAGTTTTGGGGACTTATTGTTTTTGCACCGTTTCTTATTATTATTATGTCCCCGAACACGAAGTGTCGGGGACATATTGTTTTTGCTCGGTTTCTTATTATTATTATTATTATTATTATTATTATTATTATTATTATTATTATTATTATTATTTTTCTCGGTATTCTGGACCGTGAACTTGTCCACCTCATTTTTTCAACATCTTTTAAGGTAGGAAGCTGAAACTTCATAAATCAAGAGTATGGAATGGGAAATTGTGCTTTTTGTAATTTTCGTCGAAATCGAACGACCCCTTATAGGTCAAAAAAGGGCCTCAAAATGGCTCCTCGAAACCGAAGTTGAATTTTTCCTGGCATTTCTGATCCGGCAGGGTTAGAAAAAATTCCTTTATAGGGTAAGTGCGGACATTTGATACCTTTCATTTAAAAAAAAAATTTTGAAAATCGGACTTACCGTTTTCAAAATTTTGCAAAAAATCGAAATTTATTTTTTTGGTAAGATTGAGTTATCTTTCTTTGTATTTTGTATTTTGTAATAGTAATGTAAAAATTCTTAACTTTGTTATTTCTTAATGAAAATTTGTTTTCAAGGTAATAGTGGTATGCCGAGTTCATTTTTGGTATCGAAAAAATTTTTTGGCGGCCATTTTCAAAATGGCGGCTAAAATTTCCCGCCAAAATTTAAACTTGCTCCGATTTTGATGAAAATTGGTATATAAGGTAATAATAGTATGGCGAGATGATTTTTGACATCAACATTTTTTAATCGTCGGCCATTTTCAAAATGGCCGCCATTTCCCGCCAAAATTAAAGTTACTCCGATTTTGACGAAAATTGGTATATAAGGTAATAGTGGAATGGCGAGATGATTTTTGACATCAAAATTTTTTTTATCGTCGGCCATTTTCAAAATGGCCGCCATTTCCCGCCAAAAGTAAAGTTACTCCGATTTTGACGAAAATTGGTATATAAGGTAATAGTTGTATGGCGAGATGATTTTTGACATCAAAATTTTTCTATCGTCGGCCATTTTCAAAATGGTCGCCATTTCCCGCCAAAATTAAAGTTATTCCAATTTTAATGAAAATTAATATACAGGGTAATTGTGGTATGGGGAGTTCATTTTGAGCATCAAATTTTGTTTATGGTCCGATGCAACAGCTTTTGGATGCGACTGTGTGACTCTTCTCGACTATATGAGATTAAGGGAGAATAATATCTCATATGGATGTCAACCAAAAGCTTCTCCGTAACGTTTTTAGCATTTCTTTGAAGAGTGGCTCCATTGTAGAGGACGAGAGCGGTAGTTATGCTCGCTAGTCACTACAATAGTTTACAAGTACGCTACCAATGCTTGTAAAAAGGGTGCTTCAATGGAATGATAAGGGCGTCATTGCTTAAACAGGGTTCCGACAAAAGCCAGAAATATTGTCAAAGAGGGGTACGTGAGGGGACATGTATGTGACTCGCTTGCGATCACAATTAGAACTAGTTATTATTATTATTCTTCTGATTCTTAATCATGAAGCTGTCCTCCCTAATACAAGAAAACGGTTCAAGGAAATTGAATAACACTTGTTGGATTGGATAGTGGGTTACCTAAAGGTGTGCAATCAAGTTTTGAAATTTTCAAGATGGCCGCCGTTTCAAAATGGCGGCCGTCGGAAAAAGTGGGCGGAAAATTTTTTTTCATCGGATCGTCTTGAAAATTGGTCATCTGGGTAAAGGGGGTATGCTGAGCTCAAATCTGCGACCGGATTTGGAATCCGACTTACGGTTTCAAAATGGCGGCCATTTTACTACACCCGCCCCCCTAAAAACGTCAACTTTGTCCGATTTCAACGAAATTTGATTTCTAGACTTATTTTGATGCACTGATTCGAATGGAACTCTATCCAAGGCGATTTTGGGCGACTTGTGTGTTGGCATCCCAACACAATTATACCTAGTTATTATTATTATTATTCTTCTGATTCTTTATCGTAAAGTTGTCCTCCCTAATACAAGAAAATGGTTCAAGGAAATTGAATAACACTTGTTGGAATGGATAGTGGGTCACTCAAAGGCGTGTAATCAAGTTTTGAAATTTTCAAGATGGCCGCCGTTTCAAAATGGCGGCCGTCGGAAAAAGTGGGCGGAAATTTTTTTTTCATCGGATCGTCTTGAAAATTGGTCATCTGGGTAAAACGGGTATGCTGAATTCAAATCTGCGACCAGATTTGAAATCCGACTTCCGGTTTTAAAATGGCGGCCATTTTACTACACCCGCCCCCCCTTAGAAATGTGAACTTTGTCCGATTTCAATGAAATTTTATTTCTATACATATTTTATTGCACTGAATGGGAAGAAAAAGTATCCAAGGCGATTTTGGGCGACTTGTGTGTTGGCATCCCAACACAAATTATAGCTAGTTATTCTTCTGATTCTTTATCGTAAAGTTGTCCTCCCTAATACAAGAAAATGGTTCAAGGAAATTGAATAACACTTGTTGGATTGGATAGTGGGTCACTCAAAGGCGTGTAATCAAGTTTTGAAATTTTCAAGATGGCCGCCGTTTCAAAATGGCGGCCGTCGGAAAAAGTGGGCGGAAATTTTTTTTTCATCGGATCGTCTTGAAAATTTGTCATCTGGGTAAAACGGGTATGCTGAATTCAAATCTGCGACCAGATTTGAAATCCGACTTCCGGTTTCAAAATGGCGGCCATTTTACTACACCCGCCCCCCTTAGAAATGTGAACTTTGTCCGATTTCAATGAAATTTTATTTCTATACATATTTTATTGCACTGAATGGGAAGAAAAAGTATCCAAGGCAATTTTGGGCGACTTGTGTGTTGGCATCCCAACACAATTATACCTAGTTATTCTTCTGATTCTTTATCGTAAAGTTGTCCTCCCTAATACAAGAAAATGGTCCAAGGAAATTGAATAACACTTGTGATATTGGATAGTGGGTCACTCAAAGTTGTGTAATGCACTTTTAATATTTTCAAGATGGCCGCCGTTTCAAAATGGCGGCCATCGGAAAAAGTGGGCGGAAAATTTTTTTTCATCGGATCGTCTTGAAAATTGGTCATCTGGGTAAAGCGGGTATGTTGAGCTCAAATCTGCGACCGGATTTGGAATCCGACTTATGGTTACAAAATGGCGGCCATTTTACTACACCCGCCCCCCTAAAAACGTCAACTTTGTCCGATTTCAACGAAATTTGATTTCTAGACTTATTTTGATGCACTGATTTGAATGGAACTCTATCGAAGGCGATTTTGGGCGACTTGTGTGTTGGCATCCCAACACAATTATACCTAGTTCTTCTTCTTCTTCTTCTTCTTCTTCTTCTCATACAAAGCGTGTCCGGGCCATAACTTTTTTATTCTTTGAGATGGGCGGAAATTTTTTTTTCATCGGATCGTTTTGAAAATTGGTCATCTGGGTAAAGCGGGTATGCTGAGCTCAAATCTGCGACCGGATTTGAAATCCGACTTACGGTTTCAAAATGGCGGCCATTTTACTACACCCGCCCCCTAAAAACGTCAACTTTGTCCGATTTCAACGAAATTTGATTTCTAGACTTATTTTGATGCACTGATTTGAATGGAACTCTATCCAAGGCGATTTTGGGCGACTTGTGTGTTGGCATCCCAACACAATTATACCTAGTTATTATTATTATTATTATTCTTCTGATTCTTTATCGTAAAGTTGTCCTCCCTAATACAAGAAAATGGTCCAAGGAAATTGAATAACACTTGTGATATTGGATAGTGGGTCACTCAAAGTTGTGTAATGCACTTTTAATATTTTCAAGATGGCCGCCGTTTCAAAATGGCGGCCATCGGAAAAAGTGGGCGGAAAATTTTTTTTCATCGGATCGTCTTGAAAATTGGTCATCTGGGTAAAGCGGGTATGTTGAGCTCAAATCTGCGACCGGATTTGGAATCCGACTTATGGTTACAAAATGGCGGCCATTTTACTACACCCGCCCCCCTAAAAACGTCAACTTTGTCCGATTTCAACGAAATTTGATTTCTAGACTTATTTTGATGCACTGATTTGAATGGAACTCTATCGAAGGCGATTTTGGGCGACTTGTGTGTTGGCATCCCAACACAATTATACCTAGTTCTTCTTCTTCTTCTTCTTCTTCTTCTTCTCATACAAAGCGTGTCCGGGCCATAACTTTTTTATTCTTTGAGATAGGGCTTTGATATTTGGCATGTGGATGTATCACCATAAGACGATGTGTCGCGTACCAGAATGACCTTCATATGACCTTGATCTTTGACCTCAAGGTCAAATTAATGCTAATTTACATCCAAAGTGTTCCAGGCCATAACTTTTTTGTTCTTTGACAAAGGACTTTGATATTTGACATGTGGATGTATCACCATGAGACGATGCGTCGCATACCAGAATGACCTTCATATGACCTTGACATTTTACCTAAAGGTCAAATTAATGCTAATTTTACATCCAAAGTGTTCCGGGCCATAACTTTTTTATCCTTTGAGATAGGGCTTTGATATTTGGCATGTGGATGTATCACCATGAGACGATGCGTCGCATACCAGAATGACCTTCATATGACCTTGACATTTTACCTAAAGGTCAAATTAATGCTAATTTTACATCCAAGTGTTCTGGGCCATAACTTTTTTGTTTTTTGACAAAGGACTTTGATATTTGGCATGTTGATGTATCACCATGAGACGATGTGTTGTGTACCTGAATGAACTTCATATGACCTTGACCTTTGACCTCAAGATCAAATAAATGCTAATATTACATCCAAAGTGTTTCGGGCCATAACTTTTTTGTTCTTTGACATTGGGCTTTGATATTTGGCATGTGGATGTATCACTATAAGACGATGTGTCGTGTACCAGAATGACCTTTGTATGACCTTGACCTTTGACCTAAAGGTTAAATGAATGCTAATTTTACATGGAAAGTGTGTCTGTGCCATAACTATTTTGTTCTTTGACATAAGGCTATAATATTTGACATGTAAATATATCAACATGAGACAATGTGTTGCATACCAGAATGACCTTCATATAACCTTGACCTTTCACCTCGAGGTCAAATTAATGCTAATTTTACATCCAAAGTGTTCGGGCCATAACTTTTTTGGTTCTTTAACAAAGGGCTTTGATATTTGGCATGTGGATGTATCACCATGAGACAATGTGTCGCGTACCAGAATGAACTTCATATGACCTTGACCTCAAGATCAAATTAATGCTCATTTTACATCCAAAGTGTTCCGGGCCATAACTTTTTTGTTCTTTGACATAGGGCTTTTATATTTGGCATGTGGATGTATCACCATAGGACGATGTGGTGTGAACCTGAATGACCTTCATATGACCTTGACCTAAAGGTTGAATTAATGCTAATTTTACATGGAAAGTGTGTCTGTGTGATAACTTTTTTGTTCTTTGACATAGGTCTATAATATTTGACATGTGCATGTATCACCATGAGATGATGGGTCGCCTACCAGAATGACATTCATATGACCTTGACCTTTGACTTCAAGATAAAATTAATGCTTTTTTTACATGTTAAACATGTTTGGGCCATATATATATTAATCCTTTAAACAAAAAGCTTTGATTTTTCACATGATAATGTGTCATCATGGGAACAATGTGTCACTAACGTTTATGACCTTGACCTGTGACTACAATGTCAAATAAATGCTAATTTGGCATGCAAAGCTTTCCAGGCCATAACTTTTTTATCCTTTGACATCGGGCTTTAGAATGTAGATGTATAATTATTAAACAATTTGTTGTACAATGTATGTCATTGTGACTTTGACCTTTTGACCTGAAGGTTGAACATGTGTTATTTAAGGAAGGGGAGACATCAGTTTTAGTGCGCTAAAACATTTTTCCTAGTTTTTGTCTGCTTTTTCTTAGGGACTAACAATTTGCTGACTTCCTCTTTCCATTAAAGATATCTTCAATAAATTTATTTTCAAATCACTGTGCAAGAATATTAACAAGATAAAGGTTCAGGATTTTATTATCTGCTTAAAAAGAGCTTCATTAACATGCAAGATACAAAGATGGAATACACTAGAATTTGATTTACCTCCCCTTTATTATGTTTTTTTTTCTTCAAATAATGAAAAAAGAAACATAAAAGTGATGGGAATAATATCATCCAGTGAACTTTTATTTTGTTAGAAAAAATATTTTGATTACTCATAGGAGTTAAATGTATCATGCTGCAAGGTTATTAAATCCCCCAGTTCAACTCAAAGCAGGGACATAGAAATTTAGGGCATCCAAGCATAGGGTGCACGTGTGAGTGCATCTGTCTGGCTCTTGTAAGCCAATAAACCATCAACAGACTTTTGTTTATAGAATTACTCATGTACCTTCAATACTTTCATAATGTTTGAATTTTAAAAAGGAATGGTTGGCAGTTTATTGTGAAAGTAATGTCTCTTCAACAAAGAAAAGGTTTCCGAGCAATGTTGAAATTGCTCTGCTTGTTTGATATCTTCTTGTTGTAGTGAAGTACTTACAAGTATTTTTGATTTTTACACTGACCATTTTCCTATATTTTTTTTTTGTGAACTAAGACCTTTATCACCAATCACAATGTACTTTTTACCCATACACTGTATTGTACATCACACTTCATATACTAATTTATTTTATACTTAGTGTAGAAAAAAGTATGTAATATCTAATATATTATTTTTCTGTTTTGATTTGTTAAATTTACTATTTCATCCTGTTGCTTAATCAGAATTTTCACTATCTATTGATTATACTTTTAGTCAATTTCTAATAATTCTATATTTTGATATTGTTTTAGTTTAGGGTCAAAATATATCCAGATAAACATTGTAGAATTATAATTATGTCGAAATTTATATTATTTGTGTGCACAACTCTTTTGTTTTTTTGCTTTTCAGAATGTTTTTTTGCTCAAGTTTTTACAAAATATTTTTTAGTTTAGGAATGTTAAATAAATATACTGGGGTCACCACACTCCGTCTAATATATATTATTTATGTTCCCCAAACGAAGTGTGGGAACATATTGTTTTTACTCCGTTTCTTATTATTCTTCTTCTTCTTCTTCTTCCGCACTCTAAAAAAACGCTTGTCCGTTTATAGCCGAAGAGATGTGAAGACTGAGCTTTATGAAACTTTCCACAGCGAAAGGGCACATATCAGAGGTGTGCACAACGTTTTCGAAATTTTCAAAATGGCCACCGTTTCCGAGTAAACAGCGAAAGTTCATTATATAGGACATCGCTATATCTCGGTAACCTAGGTGGTGAGGACCTTGAAACTTGGTAGGATTATAGAGCTTGATGAGTACTACAAAAATATGCAAAAAAAATTTGAAGCGATATTTACACATACGAGGTGTCCATAAGGACTTCGAAATTTTTAAAATGGCCGCTTTTTAAAAGTAAATAACAAAAGTTCATTATATAGGACATTGTCATATCTCAGTAACCCAAGTGATGAGCACCTTGAAACTTTGTGGTATTATAGAGCTTGATAAGTACTACAAAAATATTTAAAAAGTTCTAAAGAGATATTTACAGTTTTTTCCATAAAATGCAAAAAGTAAAATTTCTAAATCCAAGATGGCCGCCAAAATTTTAGAATCCTTTTATTTTTGATAAAAATTGGTAGATTTCGATGTTGCGAGTAATATTCCACATTAGAGGTGTGCACAACGTTTTCGGAACTTACAAAATGGCTGCCGTTTCTGAGTAAACAGCGAAAGTTCATTATATAGGACATTGCTTTACCTGAGTAGCCTAGGTGGTGAGGACCTTGAATCTAGGTAGGATTTTAGAGCTTGATGAGTTCTATAAAACTGAAAAGGCAGTATTCTTGCTGCTTTAATGTACATCTGGTTCGTTTGGGGAACATCTGTGACGGCTGCCGTCACAATCAGTCCTCGTTGAATTTATGAACTAAAAAAAATACACACACAACAAAGATTTAGGTTCATGCACTTTAGCAAAGTAATATTCATGTAATGTATTTAAAAATCAAAACAAAACAGATAAGACTTTGACCATTTTTGCACTGATCCCCCTCTTATTTTGAAAATTATGTCACAAAGTGCCTACCGGTACATTTAAGTAATGTTAAGTAATAATACCACATTGTTGATGGTCTGGTTGTCAGTGGTTAATAATTTACCCTCTGATTTTTCATCAGATTGAGAAGAAGGAGGACAGTAGATCTGCCCCATACCTAGATCTCCCCTCCACTAGGGAGGAGGGGGAGGAACAGGGGATCAACCGTGACAGTAAAGTGCCTTTATTTTCTGGACCATTTTCTCTAAGTCAGAGGGACAGTTTTATGATCAATACCTTTGTTTGTTCAACAAAACTTACACATAATGGTAAGTGACAGATTGTAGATAAATGTTCAAATAAAAATCTAGTGAGATGGTATACATGGATTGTCTTTTTTGTAACTTTAAACAAGACAGGATTCCCATTCATTCATGAAAAAGAATATGACATGGGTTGTTAATTAAGTGGGTATCAAGATAATGTTCAGTTTTGTTGATATCTTTAAGTTATGCGTCATCCACTCTCATAATCTACAAAAAATGGTACCCTACAAATTATATTACTTTATGATTAAGTCTTTATGGTTTTAAAAGTTTTAGCACTTTTTAAGAAAACAATTTTTAATTTCTGATTGCAAAATATTTGAAAAACTATGTGTAAATTTTAATTTCAGTCGACATCCTTGGCTTATTGAAATGGCAGGAGATATTGAATTCAATGGACCCATCTCCTCTTAAAGGTCATCTGGAAAAACTAATGCATGTGGATGGAGAGGAAATAGTCAAGGTATTCATGTTTATATCTATTTATCTATTCAATTGATATTGAATATGTGTATTGATAAAATTACTTGCTGTTATTTAACCTTTGGCAGTTTTTTTTTTAAATGAGCGGCAATGTTGACATGTTTCATCAATGCAGAAATGAGATCAAGTAATGATGTGAACTTGATATAAAATAAATATGTACAATCAAATAAAGTTGAAACTTTATCATTGAACATCTAAATATAGAATATAAATGATCCTACAATTCACAATCACAAATTATCAGCAATTTTTCCTCATTGCAAAATAGTTAACTTTGCAAAATCTAAACAATCTCAAAGTTTATTTGTGTTTAGAACACAGATTGAAGGCATGTTTGCTGATTGTTCTTTTTAACTTTTGTTTCAGTTCTTACAAGACTTGTTGGATTCACTGTTTAGAATATTGATAGAAACTTCCAAGTCAGATACATATGATGGCCAAGTTTTTGAATGTCTGGTAAAACGAAACTTATTTATTGATTTAAAACCAAGAAAATAAAATATTATAAATGATAAGGGAGGAGAATTACAAATCATTGTGTAAAAGCATTTGTATTTTAAGTAAAACTCCCTATGTTCTGGGTCCCCCCAAAAATAATATGTCTTTATTTCATGACTTATTTGAAACAATTAGACAGCTGGTTTAGCAAAGCCCCCCAAAAAATAAGAATAAAAAACAAAAACAAAAATTGTTGTTTAAATTAATTCGTCAGTAATTTTTCATGGAAAGAAATTCAAACTCTTTCAATTTCCTTGCTCCATAGGCAATTTGAAGTTATGTTTACTTCCTATTTATGCCCTTGATTTAATTTTTACAGGTACATATAATTGGCCTGATATCTGATAGGAAATATCATCAATTCAGACCAGTCTTAGATGCTTACATTGACGAAAACTTTAGCTTCCCTTCAGCTTATCTGTAAGTACGATAACTTGTCTTTTGTAACTAAGTCACTGTGTCGGTTTGCGCAATTTTAGTACTGTCATGTAAAAATCTTGTTTTTTCACAATGCAAGTGATCATAGCTTTGAAGTTTTTTGATATAAGATTGTAGTATAAGCTAGTCAAAACTGTGTAAAAAGAGTCACGAGTCTGATCCCTTACTGCACTTGTAGTCATGCTTTTTTTAACTAAAATTGACAGAATTATAGAAAACTTACACCTGCTGCAATCTGGGCAGAATTTCTTCAATGTTCTCAGGTAAAGTAAATGATTGTTAGTAAATTTGAGCAAAATAATTTTTCATTCACATTAGATTTGATTATCATTGTTAAAACACAAACCTTTGTATTATAGGAAGTTAACCACACTACTTAGAGAGTATGTAGATAGAGCCTCCGAGGTCAACCAGAAAATACTCACCAAAGCCATGAAGTCATTGGAATATCTCTTCAAATTCATTGTCAAGTCTAGAAGTCTATTCACAATGTAAGATAATTTAACAGTTTTATATGTCTTTCTTTGTTCCTATTTGGGGAAGTGTGAGTGTGTAGAATTTGACTTTCCTTCCATCTGTTCTTCTGTCCTACTGGTTTCTAGGGATTATTTTAAAACTTAAATCTTTGATTGAATTTCTTCAAGCTCATAAGACAAGAAAGACCCATTTTGATTTGAGGGTGAAAGATTAAGGTCACACAGACTTAGAGATACAATGTATGACGACCTCAAGTATATCATATTTTGTCATGGCCCTTAAGTCATCATTATTTTCAGTGAAAAGAAGTTTGTCTGCTTTTCCTTTGTAAGGTTTTATCCTTTAAATAATTTATCACAAAGAATTTTTTTTTTATTTATCACAAAGAAAATAAAATTAATTTTGATTTGACATGAATCTTGATGTCTGATGTTTAATTAATGTTTGTTTTTCATAATTTTATCAAAGTCTCATTCTGATAATAGAATATGAAATATTTTGTTGTTTTCAGGTTAGAGGAGGGTAAAGGCAAACTTGCATTTGAGCAGACCATGAAACAATTACTTCACGCTATAAGTGGGATGATGTTACACACGAGTGATAACACACTCCTTGCTCAGGTAATTGTGCAAACTTCAGAGCCTCCAAAACTTTCATTACAAGATGTTATTCTGTCACCTGCAACGTGTTGCAAAGCCACATATAGTGAGTCACTTTGACACTTTCTGTCGTTGCCATACGTCTTCTTGCAGAATCACAACAATTTCCGTGGCAGTTTTCCGGGCAACTGCAAGACAAAGCCTCTTGATATATGGCATTTAGCTTCCTCCTAAAGTTCTATTAGGTATAAAGTGATCTTATAGCCGTAAGTTATCTATTTCCTGTTTACCAAATATTTTAAGACACAGGCAACATACATCTCCATGGAAGACGTCCATTCTAGCTTTGATAAATATATGCTGGGATTAGGACTAAACAAGTACAACCTCGTAACCTTCGCGCTTAATATCCAGCATTTGCACCCTTTGTTAACTTCAACATACATAAAAAGTCTTATTATCTAGTTAACTGTTTTTGTATAATGAAAAATAAATGGGTTCAATGTAAGATTTGACATATCAGTTCATTATTTCATAATTGAGACTGAATTAACATTTTGTAATATATAATCTAAGGTTATTTTTTGTAACTTAAGGATGCTCGCTAGTCTTGTTTTAGGATTTCTGTCATTTTTTCGGAATCCTCTGGTTTTTACCATCAAAATAGGGTTAATTTTTTTGCCCACGAACCCCCTATTTTCTTGTTATCAATGTTTTTATTATGTCATGAAGAGGTTATAAAGAAAGTTTTATCAAATCCTATTTATTCTGTCATGGGTTTTAACATCAAAATAGTGGTAATGCTGAAACTATGAAAAAGTCCGAGAAAACCTTTTCCCGCCAAAACTTTAATGTCATTTATCTTGAAAACGAGGTCACGAACCTATCAATTTTTTTTTTGCTTATTTTATACCTTTTACTATTATCTTTTCATTAAACGCATCAAATTTGAAACCTATTTATTTTCAATAATAGTAGCGAACATCCTTAAATGTAAAATGATTTTGTTTCAGGGTTCAGCTTTGAAGTACATGTGTTCAACCATTAAAGATGTATCTCAGGTTTTTGATCTTGTGGAACTCAGGTAAACTTGTCTTCTTTAAAGATGTGATTTCAATTCAATTGTTACTTCTGAAGCATTATAAAAACACCATGTACCTTGCTTTTGCTTGCTTACACTTCAAAATAATTAATATGATTAATATGAGATTTTAAATTCTCATTTAGTATAAATGTGAAATGTTAAGTGTGTGTTTGAACACTAACACTGACTATATAAAATGTTACAACTATACAAGATACTCTTTAGCATTGATTTGAAGACAAAGTTAAGTTTTATTAGAATAAGATGTATTTGTGAAAGTTAGTTATATAACAATTTTATCACTAAAATAAGCTTTCATTATATATTAATATTATTTATATAAATGATAGTTTTATATAAGATGTTTCTCTGTTTCAGTCATTTAATGGTAGAGTTTATAAACAATGTACCAAAAGACAGATTGACAAAACAGAAACTGAGATGCATTAATGATCTTATACACAGTGATTTGTTTAAATATTCAGGTAATTTATGTATGTTTCTTTATCTTGTGACCAAAACCACCTACTGTATAAGTAGTATTTTTTGTGTGTGGCAAATTCCACGTTTTTATGCCCCCACGATGACATGTTGGGGGCAAAAAGTTTTACTCATGTCCGTCTGTATGCCTGTACGTACAAATTTCTGTGAAGCTTTTTTTCAGTAACCTTACATGAGAATGATTTGAAATTTGGCAGGATGGTTGAGTTCGACAAACTGTAGGACTTTAGACCTGTCAGACTTCTTATTTCTGTTTTGTTCTGGGATTATATCTGCCAAGCTTTTTGAAGAAACTGTACTTGATAATGATTTGAAACTTGGTAGGATGGTTCAGTATGACAAACTGTATGTCCTAACTGACTTTCAAACCGTTTGGACTTCTACTTCCTCTTTAGGGCCCAGCAGAAGCATTTATGTCCTCAGGACACATTCCTTCTTTATTGTTGAAAAAGGGGATGAATTTATCTTGTTGTAATGAAACTTTTTGTGGTCTATTAAAATGAATTTATATTTCACGTTTTATATTACTTACATGTCCTTATGTTGTTGGTGAATATAGCAAAAATTGAATCACCACAAAAAAACCTTATATGATATTCTTTAAAATATTCAAATTCTTTGTTTTGATGATATTCATAGTGGCTTGAATATCTATATAATGTAATGCTAGATGATATATGATCAAGAAGACTGTTCACACAAGTTTTAGAAATGTGATAAAAATTTACATTTAAAGTCAGAAGGGAAATTTAATAATTGATTATGACTCAAAATCACACATAGTATAAATTTGCAAACACTAAACTGTATTTCTGTATTTCATTTGAACCTTTTTCCATAAACTATGACATCTTAGAAATTCCTTATATTTGACAGAATGTAGACAAGTGCTTCTTCCAATGATCTTATCTCATACCAAGTCATTGATGGAGGACAAGGATAAGAAAGAAAAGAGAGAGGACTTGGAAGATTGTATTCTAGTCTTGAGTGATATAATGGATGTCATGTTTGAGAGAGAATCTGTAAGTATAAGAAGGAGTAATTCTAAGCTTTTATAGCTGGAGAAATAGGTTTCATCAAAGATTACAAATAATGACATTTATACAGGCTTAAACCATAGGTTATTCATTTTATTCATCCATGCCTAGTATATATCTAAGTTTTATGTAGTAAAAATATGTTCTAGAAATGAAGTGTTTTTGTTCCTGACAAAGTAATTAGATACTTAAATATCAAGTATTATGTGATTTTATTTTATTGTCTATTCTAGTGAAGATGTTAATATGTAAACCATATTATACCCCCACTCGTAAGAGAGGGGGCTATATTACAATCACCTTGTCCGTCCGTCCTTCCTTCCGTCCGTCTGTCCGTCCATAGGAAATTTTCGTAACAGATTTCTCAGCTTCTACTGAAGGGATAGATTTCAAATTTCGTATACAGCTTTATCATGATTAGTTGTATCGTGCCTCCCCTTTCCAGGTCAGTTGCGCATCCTCTTCCTGTTTTCTGAGCCAACTTACACTTTTTTACGGGTAAAATATGAACAATTTTTCGTAACAGATTTCTCGGCTTCTACTGTAGGGATTGATTCAAATTTAGTATTTATAAAGCTTTATTATGATGAGTTCGTCCCCTTTCTCCTGCCCCGCATCTACTTCCTGTTTTCTGAGTGGCCGAGTGGGGTATCCTTAGCATGACTAAGTGCAACCCTTGTTTTTTTTTTCAATTTGTCATAAAAAATGACAATTTGACAAATACATGTGTATATTATCAAGTTTTAAGTGCTAAGAGGCAAGACTCCACACTTCTCTTGATTTCAATGTGAAAACTTTTCACTGAACACTGAGGTCAATGTTAATTTTATTTAGAAAAAAGATAAATCTTTGAAAAAGGTAAGATGGACACCAGATGTATTGCAGATTTCTAGATGAATAGAAGAATTATTAACATGCATACCTGCTGTATAAAAGTAACAAGAAAATTAAAAGTCTCCTTTTGCATGAACTGATCCCTTACTTATACTATTTTCTCTACAATTAAAACTCTAATGCAAAAAAGAAGACTTTTATAACATTGATTATGAAATAAAGTACCATTTAGTTCCCATGTATTACAATATCTCCATATTGCAGAGAAAACGAAAATTATTTTAAAACCTGTGCAAGTTGCTTGTTAATCGCTGAACAACCAAGAAATTGAATTTCTTGTGTTCTATTAAAGCGTGCTGTTAGTTAGATAATTGTGAAACGCATGATTTAAAAAAATGTTAAAAACAAATAAAAATACATGTATTGTGCAGTGTGGTATAAGCTGAATTTATGACTAATAAAAACACATATTATTCTATTATAGGGAAGTGATTTTTGAACCTGAATGAAATGTCTAAAAGTCAATTTTTTCTAGAAAGTGTTTCCAAATTGTGACTTTTAAGTTTGGACTTAAGACCATAATGTTTTTATATTCATCTTAAGTTTTCATTCATTTCTAAAATAACATCATATCATTTATATTCCATATGATTCTATAGGACTTTATTACTGTGTAGTCATAATGGATGATTGATTTTTGCTTCAGGATTCTCATAATGAAGATATTGAAGTGATTATAAAAACCATATTACGGACGGTGATACAGTCAGCTATATTGCTGGACAGGAAGTCCAGAGCTGTGGTAAGTACAGTGCCATCTCAAGATTGGATGATCAGGGAGATCATGATGAATATAAACCTATGATAGATATTAGTTAACAGCAGATGTATGACCAGTTTTAGCTTACAAGCAAAGATATTTCATTTTTTTATGAAGTTCATTAAGTATTAAAACATTGAACATTTAAAAGATTTTAAACTAGCTGCAAATTCTCTTTCTCTTTTATTTTCGATAAAGAAATATTTACAAAAATGAATAATCCAGACCTGTTATTCAAAAAAAAAGTTATAAGAATATTTTAGAAACATTTGTATAAAATTAACAATTATTACTGATACATTTGTCAGGAATCATCAGCCATAACCTGGATAATTTTACAGTTAATGTCTACCTCTTATTTGTTTTAGTCATCCACCATAGTGTTTTGCAGGGTAATCATCACATCACAATATTTTGTACTTTCACCATAAAGCATGTCTATTCATTATTCCTCTCACTGTACCTGTATCATAAGATTTGGGGAAGAAATGAAAAAAGTTTTACTTCAGATAGGAATTTAGAATCAATCACACTTTCAAATCATCAAAATTTTTGAAGGCTTTTTCTCGTGTCGCTAGTTTTGCCATTCACATTGTCAAATCATTTAAGGCTTAACTTTTGACGACTTTCTCTTGTGTCGCCATTTTTGACATTCACATGGTTAAATCATTAAAAGTTCAATCTTTTGACTGCATTCTCTCATGCCACTATTTTTGCCATTTAAAAAAGTATTAAAGTATTTGTACTTCCATTCTTTAAAGAAAATCATACATCTTTGACTTAATTTTTACATACTTGTTTCATCACATAGAATTTAGATCTACTTATTATGTTTAGTAAAACCTCATTTGATGTTTTCAAGTTGATGTCAGTAATAGCTGTTTAATGGTTATATTTTAGCTTCTGTTTGTCTATTTGTATTTTCTTTATAGTTATTTATATGTGGGATTTTATGTACATGTAAACAAAAAAATTCATAAGATTTTTTTGAAAATACAAATATTTGTGTTTTCTATGAATTTAAAAATATTTACCCAACTGAAAACAAGTCATGCATGTTATGATTGTTCCAGAAAAAAAACTGTGTCCTCTATTTAGGAAATGATTTTTGAAGGAAGGACATGGTTTATCTGGAACCATTATAGAAACCTAGTATCACCATAAGACTTAGATTCAGGCTGAAATCACTTTACTAACTCTGTAGATATTGTAGTGAAATATTATGTTTCAACCTTCATTTAAAAAGTCATCACTACATGTAATAGTATTTTCATTTATATGTTCATTTAAAACTTAACCAAATAGTCAAATAGGAAGCATTTTAATTTTTTCACTATCTTTTAATTTTTTATCTTTTTAAAACAAAAGCCCTTAGTAGCAATGTTATTTTCATTAACCATTAGAAGAAACCCTAACTAAAATGCAAAAGCATAAATTTAATTGTTTGAAAAGTTTGTAATTTTTGTTTTTTTTTACATTTCAGACGAGCTGTGTTGCAGTTTTATTAAGTGTTCTACGTCAAATGACAGATAAACATTATAAACTGTACATGGATGAATTCTCTTATACAATAGACTTACGTGACTTTCTCATGGAGATATTGATATTATTTCGAGTGTTAGTAGAGAATTCTGTGTTCCCTTCAGATTGGGTTGAAATGATCATGTTACAAAATAGGTAAGGTATTCACCAAGACATAAACCAAAATTAAATTGTCAAATATTTTTTAATTAATGAATGTTTTACCACAAGTCATTCAAAAGTTGCTTAATATTTGCAATTTGACAGATCAAAAGTGTAGAGAAAATAAATCCATTTCAGTGTTCTCCCCAGGCCCTTATAGCATCTCGGTACCGAGACGCTATCAGATTTTACCGAGATGCTATCAGTCTGTACCGAGACGCTATAAATTTGCATAAAATTTTTACAATGAAGCCATTCAGGAGCATTGGGTAATTGACACCTTTACAACCCCAAGCCAATTATCAAATAAATGATTGGTCTGTTGTCAATAAATTGAAAGATATCGATTTTTAACTAATTAGACTTGATTACAGGTGATTTGCCGACAGTAGGCACCTGCCTTTTGGTTGGACAACCAATCAGAATTGACCAAAATAAAAACAAACACCAGCCATGTGTTTGATACACGTGGGTTTTTGAACTTGCATGAAAAATAAATGAAAACCAAAACTAGAAGACTGATCAAGATAAAAGAATGATTTTTTACCTTAAAGAATGAATATTGGAATCCCTAAACATCCCTTTTTACGATTATATAGTCCAAAACATTGATTTCACACATTTGATTTTGGCAGTAAATTTCATAAACAAAGGAAGACAACTTATGGGCAAAAGGGAGATAACTTAAAGGCAGTGGCTACTGCATACAAATTACATGTACCATATATATTTTTTATATGGTACATTTCAGCAAAGTTATTTATTCAAAGCAGATTAGTAATGAAATATATTCATGATATCAATATAAGTTTTTATTATTACCATTTCAGGCAACTTTCTGTCCCTTCTTTCTCTCCCATTTTAATTAAGGGTTGTGAGTCATCACATACAACATAATTCTTATAACTCGACTAATTATCTTTTCCCACCAAAGAGAATTAAACATAGTCATATTTTACAATGCCTAGACTGTTATTTTCCAGTAATGCATACAACCCCCTATATTAATTTAAAAAGTATTTATACTAAAAGGGGGGGGTTGATACATTTAAAATTAAATTATAAATAAAACATGAGCCAGATGTCGATCGACGCGATTCATTTTCCTTCAGCTGAATCTTGTTTACGCAAAATGTGATGCTATCCAAAATTTCTGGGGAGAACACTGCATTTTACGACTGATTCAAAGGAAATTTTATGCCACAAAGAAAAAATGTTTTAATGACGTATAAGTAAATTTCTATTTGATTTTTATACCCTTGCTTTGAAGAAGAGAGGGGTTTATGTTATACCCTTTTTTATTTTCAGCATGATATTATATTTGTTAGTTATATTTGTCCTTATTTTCAGCATAATATTACGTGCCTTAAGATTTTTTGCTCAAACTATACATGAGAAGTTTTCAGTAGACTTTGAGGAACAGGTATGTTTATGTTCTCTCTCAAATAGCAATACAACATAAATGAAGTATATAGTCACAAAAAACAAGTCAAGATAAAGTTGCACATTTCCATTACATGTACAATTTAATTTTGAAAAAGATAAGAAAAAAAACTGAGACAAAATTAAACCAGTGGACTATTAAAAGCCCAAGGCTTTTGAAAATGTAAGAGAAATTCAAAACATTGACATTCTAAATATTTGAGCCATTTTATATAATTATGTTGCCTGCCACGTGTTGTAAAGAGACATATAGGAGTCACTTTGACACTATCCATCGTCTTGCCTCGTTGTCCTGCGGTGTCACAAAAATTTCCGTAACAGTTTTCAGGGCAGCTACATGACACAGCCTCTTGATATTTGTCATGTATCTACTTCCTATAGTACTTTAAGGCGATCTTATAGCCGTAACCCATCTACTTCCTGTTTAACAAATATTTTAAGACACAGACGACATACGTCTTCCATGGAAGACAGCTATTCAAGTTTGAATATAGATATTGATATGATAAATCATTAAAAATTGTATTTTTCTTTCTCTTTTAGCTTTGGACCTGTTTCTTTCATTGTGAAATATCATTCCTCGTACAGAAACCATTACAGTTAGAAACATTTTCAGCTTCCAAGAGAAATAAGACTATTGCCAGGTATGTAATAAAGTCTAGATGCTGTAATTTCATGTTATTACAAATATAAAATCATTTTATCCTCTACCATTTATCTTAAATTTTTTCTTGTTCATCTTTGCCTTATTTTTGTACTTTCTTCTCGACAAATGAGATTGATTATCCTAGTAGTGCGGTGACCAACTTCAATAAAGTCGATTATTAAGAGAGTTTAATTTCACTTCATAACATACAGCTGAAATTTGGCACATTTGTAGAAAAATGATTATTCTTTGAATTTAGCTTGGTCGTCAAAAAGTCGTACGGTGCATTTTTTTGCAAAAGTAAGTTTTTTGAGGAAAAAAGGAAAAATAATTCTACAAAAGTCACTTTCAAAAAGTGTCTATTTCCGATTGAAAATGTCAAAAATTGTCTGTTTTTAGAACATTTTTTACAAAAACCTTCATTGTTTTACATAAAAACATAAACCTATGGAGTATAAACTCTCTGACAAAAGAAAGTTTGGATTCAAAACTCATAACTTCTGCATAAAAATCAGCAAACACCTACTTCCGTATTTCATTTATCAAAGATGCTACGATATTTTTGAAATTATGTATGCCGAAAACAGAATTTAAGGCAAGAGCCATAAAATCAAGGTGTAAAATTTCAAAATGCTCTTGTATTTATAAAGTATTTATTCATTTTCAAACATGACATGGATAGAAAAGATATGTCTATTTCACGGAAATTTCCGTTAATCCGATATGTTTTAGATACTAATCACCTTCTCAATAAAAAACATGTCGAGTGCACCCAAAACTCGATTACTTGCTTATGTATTTTGTTGATTTATTTGAAAATTCAGCTTTTTATCAGGTTAATAATTGTTCATTTATGATAAAATACATTTTTTTAAATGGTCTGTCATTTATTATTTCAAAATAGTATGTGAATAAAGTTTTAAATATCACATAATTTTAAAACAAAACCAAAGACGGCGAATCTATGATTTTTATTTGTGAAAAAGAAATTTCTCTGATTTTTACAAAAACTTGTTCTTAATAACGCCTTTTGAATGTGAACAGTACCATAAGTTTTTGTCAACAATTATTTTTAATATTTAGCTTTCGAACTGGTCTTTTACAGGTTTTAAAAGTTGTCACAAACAGAAAGTAATCAGTTTGTGTATATTGAAGAAGCTATCACTGCATAAACATACGTCCGAATGCAAGAGTTCAATTTAAGTTTTTCTCTTTCTTGAGAAATTCACGTAGTTTTCGTCTCTTCTATATTGTACTGTGTGTCTTCTTGATTTTGTTGCCTGGTTACTAGTATTTTTATATCCTTTCGTATTACTTTGTGTGATGGACACAACCATTAAATCTCAACGAGGACCCGCGTTTTGGTATTTGTAAATTAGGAAACAGATTACATTTCCCTATAAAAGTTATCTCATGTTATTTAAAGTCTTAGAAAAGTGTCTCGTTACACACTGATACATGTAAACTTGTTCGTGTTGTCAGTGTTTTGTCAGTAATTGCGAGTGTTCTCAAGAGAGTTCCTTTACGTTTCGATGTTCTCGTATAGTACTCTTATCTTAGGTTCTCTCTTGGTGAATTGAACTTTTATCTACCGGTATTTGATTTTTAAAGTGTGTTATTTTTGTGCTTTGTACAAGATAAACAATAGGGGGAAGGTTGAGCCCAAAAATCTAGTTTAACCCCGCTTCATTTTATATGTGCCTGTCCTAGGCCAGGAATCCTTGTCAAAGCTTTTGTTTGTTCTTGTCAACTATCTGTTTGTTTGTTTTTATGTCCAGAAATAGGTCTTTCGTTGATAATCTAGGGATTTGTTTGAATCTTATGTATATCTTTAGTCTTGGGCCAATGCAAGACAGCAAGCAGTGACCTCTGGTCATAATGAAGACTGCTGGCTGTTATCCATTTTTCCTTTTTAATTGCTGTTTCTTTAATGTTGGTTGTGTCGCGTACACTTATTCTAGATCTCTTCATCGTCTATTTCTTTTTCTTAAATCTCAGGCCGAATGTACATTTGGTGTTTGCAATTGTCTGCACCAATCCTTAATATTATGAAAGCCAAATTAACTGTCGCAATACATGTTTTTAAATGCTTTTCCTTTCTTTAGTCATGGCACATACGTTCCAATTTAAAGCTAATATTTGCAAATATAGTAAGTCTGAAACGCCATAAATCTTATCTAGAATGATCAGTTCACAGTTGTCTTTACTTGGTACAGGCATTGCAGTAGGTAGGTTAAACCTGGTCATCACAGAAAACAAGTTTGAAAAGTTAATGGCAAAAAAGTTTCTTGTAGTTGAGTATTCCAGTGCAAATACAGGATTCAAAATTTGTCATCATAGGAGCAATGCCTTGAAGGTACTTGAAACTTATTCAATTTAAAAATCAAACTTGGAAATTTGCATTAATATTCCTTAATGTCAAAGAAAAAAGACATACATACAAGCAGGCAAATGTTTTCATTGTCTACATATTCTTTCAGGGCCTTTGTATAGGTCAAAGTGTACTTTTGAAAACCAAAAAGCAGTTTTTATTTATGACTGAAGTCAAGTTTTTTTACATATAAAATTAGTTTCCATTTTCCTTCAAAAGTTTATTTTTCCTTTTTGTAAAATTCTGCAACTATAGTCAAATAATTAAAAACACTTTCAACACTAAGTGATAAGTATAAGTAAAGTTTGTTGTCTCATTAAATTACTTGTATGATACATTGTACTTCATTTTTACTGACGCTGCTATTAACTAAGGGAGCAACCATTAGATTTTTATGGGGGTGGGCATGGATTTTTCTTCATCTTGCCTTTTTATTTTCGGAAAATGTACACTTTTTGTGGATAGAAATAATATGGTTGCTCCATAATACCACACTAGCTTTTCCATCATTTATGTTAAGTCTTTGAGAAATTGAAAAACTTGAAAAAGCATTAAAACTGGCTAATTCAAGAAATGACGCCGATGTGAAATACTGTCGTCCAAATGGCCTATGGAAATGTGTTATGTATATGTTTCAAATCCGCTTCAGAATTTAAACAATTACCCCTTTCTGGATCAGAACATAAATGGCAAAAGAACAAAAATGATATTTGAAAAAGATTGTTGGCTAAGGAAAGCATAAATGAAATGCTTTTTGTTCGACAGAAACGAAAAAGCCAAAAGGGTGTATTCCTTTCAATGCATGTACAAATGCGTTAGTGATTGTAAATTTTACACTGTAATTATTAAAAATCAATGTAAATAATATTTCATATGTAATATTTTAAACAAAGGTATTTTACTTTTACTTATATAAACCACCAGCGTGATATACTTTTTTGATAGAGTTTTGATCATATATATCTGATGGCCCTCCCCCTTTTTTCTAAATAAACCTCTATGTTAGTGATTAACAAATCCGATAATTTCATGTTAAATGATGTATTTGAAAAATGTCTACTTCTAGTTTAAGATTATGCAAAAATTTAATAGTAAAATTGCAATAGTTCTGAACTTTTGTAAAAACAATTTTTTTTTGTTATTTAAAAAGGTGTTTGGGGTACATGTCATTTTGTCCAAATTTTACGCCTTATGTTTAGTTTATGCTGATTTCCTTTTAAATATTAAAAAAGATATGATATTTCTTGCACATTTTATCAAATTTAACATTTAAAAGCTCATGGAATTTTCTAGATAAAAAACTTTTAGGTGTCAAAATGACACAAAAACCCTCCCCCTTTTCAAAGGTATATATAATCGATAAAGTTTATCTTTTACTTCGAATTGGCATGAAAATCTATACAAATATAGTCAAATATCAAGTCTAATCGGTTTGGTCGGTTTTGGTACCTCAAATATCTCTTTGATCGTAAGAAAATTGTGTTGATGCAAAAAGTTCAAAAAACACATGTTGACCTTTGACCTTGTTTTATGAAAATTTGCACCAATTTTGGCTTTGACGACCAATCTGATTTTGAAGAAGAGACAATAAGGAATCGAAAGAGGTATGATATAGCTGTATGTTATTCATGACGATTAAACTTTTTAAAATGTGGTCTTGGTCACCGGCCTATAGTTAGATAGTTTTGTTATAAAACTTATGACCTTTACTTGAAACATTATTGTCTATTTCAACATTGCATGTGAGACAGACCTTTTAAATTTTCTCCTGGTTTTTTTTGCCAATCCCTGTAGAATTCTCCATGTTTAGTTTCAAAAGTTCATTTTAGTTTCCACTGTAGTATGGTATGTCAATTCAACTTGGAGCATTTTTGTGCCCCATCTACAAAAGTAGGGGGTATATGGTGAATGGGTCCTTTTGTCTGGCTGTCCTTAATGTTGAAAGATGGGGCATATTTTTTGCTTCAATAACAAAGATTTCTAGTTCAGAAAATCTACAAAAATTTTAACTGATCATAGGTAAAATTAATTGACATCAATTTTTTTTTATAGAATTGATTTTCTTATATTTTAGGTATAAAGATATGAGGCGAGAAGCTGGCTTTGAAATAAGACATATGTGGTTCCATTTAGGTAAGTTGTTTTATGTCGCTGGGGTAACTGTTTGGCTGGTAAGTTTTACTTGTATGAATCCCAACAGTCTATACAAAAATTTACATCAAGTTTTTTTCAGATTTGAAGATGATGTGAAATTTGCCAGTGTTTTTTTTTTGTATGACAAACTGTATGTCCTAGGCATTTTTAAGTGTGTTGAACTCAGTTTAAAACTTAACGTGCAAAAAAGTGGTAGTGGGTAGGTTTTATAATAAAAATCATACTAATAGAATTTTATCCTGAAATACATTTGTTTATTATGTAAAAAAGGCCAGCAATGCAAAGCAAAAAAATGTATATTTAATCAATTCTATTGCAGGACACAACAAAGTATACTTTATACCAAATATGGTTGGACCAATACTAGAGATGACATTAATACCTGAACAAGGTGAAATATTTAAGAAATTTTAATTTATTAACATGAATGTATTGATTTTGTTTTAAATGATTATAATATTGCATCTCACAGAAATAAAGCATAAATAAATATTGAAGTAAAATAAAGCAAAGGAACAGCAGGCGGCTCCTAGCACCTGTCCGAGTGGAATTCTTTGCTTAATGTTGATAACGCTTCACCTGTGTATTGAAAATCACAAGTGCGAAGTAATCAAATACATGTAGTTACATACAAATCTGGCAAAGAAATCTTAAGAAATACTATCATACATTGACCGACAATTACATACTTAATTGATACATCTCAACAATACAAACAAGAAAATAGACAGGGCCTTTAAAATTATTTGCCCACGGTCCGTAGTTTCCTCCAGGTACTCTGGTTTCCTCCACCATTAAAACTGACCACCCTTTATGACCTAACACACACACTAAAATTATTTGCAAGATGACTTGGCAAAGGAAATGATTGGAACAAATTGAAATGGTAGGTTGAAAATGCTCTTATCAATATTGCACTGGCCAAATTTGTATAATGAATGTATTTTTATATGATAATCCATCTAATTAATACACAAGCTACTGCTGTAAAAATAAGAGCATACACCTCAAGCATAGCAGTTTTCATAAATGATAACATTTCCTTTCTGTATTTCTTTATAGAGTTGCGGAAAGCCACAATCCCAATATTCTTTGATATGATGCAGTTTGAGTTTAATGATATTGATCATAGCACAGGAAAGATCAAAGGAAATTTTAATCAGGTATGTTTAGGGTTAATGCCCTAAGTTTTTAGGTTAAGATTGATTGACATTGTAATGTAAGATGTAGGTAGTAGTATATGTATGAAACCAAAACCTACTATTGGAAAATAGGATTTAGTTTTTAGTAGAATCCAAATTTAGATTACAATGAGGTATGGAATAAATGTATACTGTACAGTATTGAAAATATTTTGCTGGGAAACAGGTAGTAGCCTTCAATTTAGACCAACAGTTGCTTTATACTATCTTATTATCCCAAGCAAACTTGTAAGGGGGTGTTGCATTTTGTTTGTATGTACATTCATATGCTAGTAATGGATCTTGTTTATGCCAAAAGCTTAGCAATTACACATCACAAAGGAATGATACTTGGTCATTTTGGACATTTTTAGAATGAAAGACTCAGGTTAAATATTTGGATAAGGTCCATATCTCAGCAACTGCATGTGGTACAAGTCAGTGGGTTCATTTTTGATAATAAACAGCATTTGTTCCAAAATAAAGTCTCCTTGACATACAATTTCTACATGAATGACTCCTGTTAAAGTTTTGGATAAGGTCCATATATCAGCAGCTGCAAATGGTAGAGGAATAATATTTAGTCATTGGGTACTATAACCAACATCTTTACTGAAGTTAGGTAACATTTTAATGTTAATGGGCAAGGGGATTACCTGTGGTGTGCAACTGACCCAGTTCTTTTTTATTATTATTACTGTACTGTTTTAGTTAATTTTTGCATATTATATAATATTTCTAATTACAGGTTGAAAATGAACTGATCTCGAGGTTGGATTCCTTAGTAGAAGGTGGCTGTGGTGATGAAGAATACAAAGAAATGATCACTGCTATGTAAGTCTGTATAGGTAGACTACTGTAGAAAGCTTCATTGACTACTGAACTGTAAATGTTTGAAAATAAGAGTTTTACTAATTTACTCTGGACAGGGCAAAGTTTTCCTAGTTGTGTTCAATATTTGAACCACAGTCAAAAAATTTTCAACATTTTATAAAAGGATATGGAGTAAATGTACATAAGACCATAGCACATTTGTAAACTGTAACTGCAATTAATTTTATGACTTGTATGGCCATTTCAGAATTTTATTCCCCATCAGCAGCACAAGAATCCAAACAAAGGAAATCCATAATTCAAAAAAAGTTTTGTAAATTTATGCATAAAACCAAATGAAAACAGAATAATCAGTAATACTAGATATATCTAAGGACAAACTACAATGGAGGGAGTTAAACCTTAGGTTTTAGAATTTATATAAATTAAGAAAATAGTATTTTACAAAGTCTACACATGAAAAATTGTCTCGTGTACACTTAAACCACATATAAGAATAATAAAGAGCATACATCTAAAGTACAGGGAGTTGTTCTACTGATATGCTTGCAATTAAATTATGTTTGCAATGAGTTAGTTTTCAGTGTGTATACAATAACATAAATATATGAATGGCTTTTTTTCCCTCATTTTTATTTGTCAAATTTTCATGCAGTTCAATTGAAAAATGAAAATTACATATTCTTTTTAATTGGATATGAAGTATTCTTGCACTATACACGATCACTTGATAAATATAGCAATAAAATAATGTGGTGTTATTGCTGTTTTTCTCCCACAGTCTCAGAGAGGTCTTTATTGTGAAAAAAAAACACTCCCATCTCTCTGCATGTTCAATGTAGCAATCATACTTAACTTTATTTTATTGACAGATTATCCCAGCTGTGTAGAGGACATACAGCTATGATGGAATCTGGTATAAGATTTGTGAACGTTATAAAGGAGTTATTACAGAGACTGTTGGAGTACAGGAAGATTATACAGAACGAAGTCAGAGAACATAGAATGAGTTGTATTGTTAATTTGTTGGTACGTTTATTTTGAGAATACAGTTCATGGTAATAAATCATTTCTTGTTGTGCTGTATATTCACATATTTACCCACAAATGGGAATGTAGAAAACCAAAAGTATAGCACTGAACTAATTTTTTGTTTTTAGTTTTGGCCAGAATTTACATTTGGATTATAAAATGATGAAAGTTGAGCAGGGTACAGGAGGTGAAAATATTTTGTAACAGTTTTCTCAGAAGCTTCTAATCACAGCCTCTTAATATTTGGTGTGCAGCATGGCTGACCTACATCCTGTTTAAAGAAGTCTGACAAAAGAATTTGAAGAGAGTGAAATATACCTGCATTAGAAAATGCAGAAAAGTATGCTTTGCCTCATTTTAGTATTGTTATTTCAGGGTTAAACATCAGAGTGTCATCAATGTTGTGAGACAAGATTTTAAAATGTTCCCGTACATTTTTTTTCAGAATTTTTACCATGACATAGACAGACAAGAGATGTATATAAGATACCTGTATAAACTTTGTGACCTTCACCTTGGATGTGATAACTACACAGAGGCAGCTTACACACTTATGTTACATGTTAATTTGTTACAAGTAAGTTATTGAAAATATTATACCCCCACTCCTAAGAGAGGGGGCTATACAGCTTAAGTATGATGAGTTGTACCATGCCTCCCCTTTTCAGGTCAGTGGGTCATCATTTCTGAGCAAACTTAGACTATTTTAAGGGTCAAAATTGGAAAAATTTTCGTAACAGATTTCTTGGCTTCTACTGAAGGGATTTGTACCATGCCTCCCCTTTTCAGGTCAGTGGGTCATCATTTCTGAGCAAACTTAGACTATTTTAAGGGTCAAAATTGGAAAAATTTTCGTAACAGATTTCTTGGCTTCTACTGAAGGGATTTAGTTCGAATTTGGTACACAGCTTAAGCATGATGAGTTGTACTGTGCCTCCCCTTTCCAGGTCAGTATGTCATCTACTTCCTGTTTTCTGAATGGTCGAGTGGGGGTATGCTTAGCATGACTTAATGCAACCCCTTGTTTTTGTTGGCTTGAAAGTGAAGCATTTATATTGATCTAAAAGCTGTAATATGAGATTGATGTTGCAAAGACTCCTTCTAAATTCTTTTTAGTTAAATGCTATTTCAAATCAGAAGAGATCTATTACGATTGACATTTGGGTAAATTTATTTGGGACGACATACAATCATAGACCTGTATATTAGAATATATACAGGTCTATAATACAATCTATTTCCTTCAATTTACCATGAGAACATTTCATGTGATGCTTATATCAAAGACACCCAAGTATTCTGAGGTTTTTTTGCTCATCATATTTTGAATGTTGTGAAATTCTTTTGCATTGAAGAGCTTTGATTCTCTATCTTATTGAAGTTCCCTGTGAAAGATTGATGGTTTGAAAATTTTGGTTCACTCAGATTTCATTTTAGAGAAAATTGTAAGATTGCCTACTTTGTCCATAAGACAACCAGAATAAATAATAATTGAAGAAGAAAAAAAAACAAAAACAAAACCTATTTAAAAGCTTTTTTTTTTTTTAAATTGGACTTTTCAGTACATGTTATTTTGATCTATCTTTCAGTGGGCTGATGAACCTTTATCAGCAATATTACAGTGTCATCAACATCCTGAAGCACAAACACAGAGGCAGCTAAAAGAAATGTTATATTATGATATCATTCAGTTCTTTGACAAAGGAAAAGTATGTCCTATGTCTTTATTTTGTTCAAATAGCTTTTATATATTCTTTTATAAGAATCCAACCAAGTTTAAACTTCATATTGATTTCTAGTAACATGTGCAAACCATGAAATGAAAAATCCATCAAAAAGTATTTTTGGGAAAACCACTAAAATAGATAAATCCTCTGTATGTTACAGTGTGGTTCTTTTTAAAAATAAAATGAGTTTTAGATGACAGTTTTTAGCTCACCTGACCCGAAGGGTCATGTGAGCTATTGTCATCGTTAAGCGTCCGTCGTCCGTCGTCCGTCCGTCGTCCGTCCGTCCGTCCGTTAACTTTTCTTCAAAGATCTTCTTCTCTGAAACCACTGAAGGGATTGCATTGATACTTGGTATACTTGATCTTTAGGATGTCCTCTACCAAGTTTGTGAATTATATACACGTTGATCAACCAACATGGCCGCCGTTGCTAAAAATAGAACAGGGGGGTCAGACCATTGTTTTTGGCTTATAACTCGAAAAGTATAAGAGATAGAGAAAATCCGAAGCAACCTTCCTTGTTCAGCATCAAAAGCTCTACAAATCTCTCCATTAAGTCGAAGTTGTGAAATGACTCCTTATAGGAGTTATTGCCCTTTAATCATCAAAATTGACCATTTTTTCAGTTTTTGGACTATATCTTGAAAATTGTTCGAGCTAGAGGAAAAGTTAGCATTGCAGAATTGTTAAGCTCATCGAGATCTACGAAAATGATTTCAGGGTCAAAATTGTCAGATCAACCGTTTAAGAGTTATTCCCCTTTAACTGTTTTTTTCCATTAATGTACACTGATTTTCAAAAATCTTCTTCTCTGAAACCACTGAAGGGATTGCATTGATACTTGGTATACTTGATCTTTAGGATGTCCTCTACCAAGTTTGTGAATTATATGCACGTTGACCAACCAACATGGCCGCCGTTGCTAAAAATAGAACAGGGGGGTCAGACCATTGTTTTTGGCTTATAACTCGAAAAGTATAAGAGATAGAGAAAATCCGAAGCAACCTTCCTTGTTCAGCATCAAAAGCTCTACAAATCTCTCCATTGAGTCGAAGTTGTGAAATGACTCCTTATAGGAGTTATTGCCCTTTAATCATCAAAATTGACCATTTTTTCAGTTTTTGGACTATATCTTGAAAACCGTTAGAGCTAGAGGAAAAGTTAGCATTGCAGAATTGTTAAGCTCATTGATATCTACAAAAATGATTTCAGGGTCAAAATTGTCAGATCAACCGTTTAAGAGTTATTCCCCTTTAACTGTTTTTTTCCATTAATGTACACTGATTTTCAAAAATCTTCTTCTCTGAAACCACTGAAGGGATTGCATTGATACTTGGTATACTTGATTTTTAAGATGTCCTCTACCAAGTTTGTGAATTATATACAGGTTGACCAACCAACATGGCCGCCTTTGCTAAAAATAGAACAGGGGGGTCAGACCATTGTTTTTGGCTTATAACTCGAAAAGTATAAGAGATAGAGAAAATCCGAAGCAACCTTCTTTGTTCAGCATCAAAAGCTCTACAAATCTCTCCATTGAGTCGAAGTTGTGAAACACTCCTTACAGAAGTTATTGCCCTTTAATCATCAAAATTGACCATTTTTTCAGTTTTTGGACTATATCTTGAAAAACGTTAGAGCTAGACAGGAAAAGTTAGCATTGTAGAATTGTTAAGCTCATTGAGATCTACAAAAATGATTTCAGGGTCATAATTGTCAGATCAACCGTTTAAGAGTTATTCCCCTTTAACTGTTTTTTTTCCATTAATTTACACTGATTTTCAAAAATCTTCTTCTTTGAGACCACTGAAGGGATTGCTTTGAAACTTGGTACACTTGATCTTTAGGATGTCCTCTACCAAGTTTGTGAATTATATACATGTCGACCAACCAACAAGGCCGCCATTGCTATGGTACTTATAGGAGTTATTGCCCTTTAACTGTTTTTTTTCTATTTATTTAAACTGATTTCAAAAAATCTTCTCTGAAACTACTGAAAGGATTGTTTTGCAACTTTGTATTCTTGAAAGGTGTAATTAATTCAAACTTTGGCGTAAGAGATCAGGTGAGCGATTCAGGCTCCTGGGAGCCTCTAGTTTTTCAAATGATGTTGTAGTACACCTGTGCTAATTATAAGGTTTTTCATTTCCTCATTTTAGATGTGGGAGAAAGGCATTCAGCTATGTAAAGAATTAGCCCAGCTTTATGAGACTGAACTGTATGATTATGAAAGACTGAGTGTTATATTGGTAAGTATAAATGTTGAGAAATAATAAAGTTTTAAAGATTTTTACATGAAAAACATTACATAGGACATAAAACTTACTTGCTTTCTTGTTCAGTAAAAGGACCAATTAATTACTTAATAATGTTGACAATGTGTGTAGTATTAGCATGACAATCAAACTTTACATTTACTTTAATTTTCAGAGGCGACAGGCAGATCTGTACAGTCATATAATAACCAAATTACGACCAGATCCTGAATATTTCAGGGTGGGATATTTTGGTTTAGGCTTTCCTTCCTTTCTACAAGTAAGTTAAGTTAAGAATTTTGTGTATCCTCCATATTTTATCTGGACAGACATAGATCTGTTAGATTGAGGATCTCGGATAAATCTTTAATAGACAAAATGCACATCAGACCCACTTCAAAATGAAAAATAATAAGATTTGGAATAAGTGTATCTAACACAGCCCGCATAAACAAGCATAAATTTAAAAACCACAAGGAAGAACAACCAGCAGCCTTCAAAGAGTCCAGTAGACATTGTTTGCTGTTTACTTTTCTGATTTTTTTTGGAAATATTGTTTTGTATTTGCATATAAGATAAGTTATCCAACACTTTTAATTTGTCAGAAAACTTTAACGCTCATTTATGATTATAATAATTTCTTCTTCAAATTCATAACTGCTGAGGTAGATAAAAATACCAATGGAGAATTTTATACTCTAAACAAAAATGAATGTATAATATTTCCTGTAAAGCTTGATTTGGATTTATTATAAAAGATATTCTGTTTCAACTGAACAAATCATTAGATTTTATATTGTTTTATAGCGAGCGTGTGTATTCTTGTCATTTCAGAACAAAGTATTTATATATAGGGGTAAAGATTATGAAAGGTTGCCTGATTTCAATGCAAGGATGCAAACACTGTTCCCAAATGCAGAGGTAAGCCCTCAAATATTAAAGGATATGTGCATTAATAAGTTAATTTTTAAGTTTGGTGACCTGATTTTATCAGAAGAAATGATGCTGTTCATACAATATAAGTTCTTGTATAAGAAGGATGATCATCAGGATCTAAACATTGCAGAAATATTTATTATCCTGTTAAACCCTTTGGGGCTTTAGACATTTAATTAAGCAAAGTAGATTTGCATATTACCTGCTTAATGTAAAAAAGAGGAAATATATGAAAGTAAAAAACATGTAGTTTTTTTCCACCACCCACAATTAAAATCACTTATATAACAGTTATGTTAATTAACATAAGTATAGATTAACAAGTTACTTGTACTTTAATTTGCGGGGAACAATTTTTTGTGGGTTTTTGTGAATTCATAAATACATTGTACTAAGCAATGGGGAAAGCTGTGTTAATCTTGGGACTGTTTGAATGACCAACATGGAATTGTGGTTACTGGTATCCCATACTCTCACAGTACTCTTTTTTTTTCAGTTGATGAAATCTCTTCAGCCTCCATCTGATGCAACAAGAAATTCTGACAAAGAATGTATCCTTATATTATACACAAAAATGTGCTTATGTATATATATAATTTTTAATTTGCAATATTTGTGACTCAAAACAGGTTTATGTAAGTTTTTTTTATTAGTATCCAGTTTTGATTCGCTTACAGCAATTTAGAATCAAAATCTGTCAATTTTGATATCACTCCACAGGACGTAAGAGGGTATACTGTTAAAAATGAAAGTCAAATTTGATTTCCAACATAATCAATAGAATTATTTTTGAGCATCACTTATTAGGATATTATATAACTTTTAATAAGATGCCCTATTTTTTATATTGATTTAAGCTTATATTTCCTTAACCATGACAAGATTTACAGATCAATTCTGTGACTCCTGTGTTTGATTTACACCATAGATTTGGAGAAAAACATGTTAGTGACAGAATTCAGCAGTAAGTACTTTTTGTTACATTTCTTTGTATCCCTTTGTAATAGCAATAGAGACAAATGAACCTTTATTTCAAGAATGTTTGTATTAATGTATTTTTTTCATTGAGCATCATTGACAAAAAAGGGGAAAAATATGAAAGGTTCACTGCTCAATCATTTCTTTCTTCAAACCTGAGTTATAAGAGATTCCCTGTAGATATTGCAATGACCTTTTTAAAGTCTTGTTTTACATTCTAACTTTTTCTCAATGTAGATACTATGCCAAAAATGAAGTACAGAAATTCCAGTTCTCTAGAAAGATGGAGGAGAGTGGCAGTGATATAACTGTAAGTCATGTAGTCTGTCAATACTTCTATATATATACTTTTGTGTTGTACCAATTTTATAAAGTCTGTAGAGGATAGAGAAATTCATACAGTTTCTTACAAAAAATCCTATTAAATGAGGGCTTGCACTCAGAGCGCCAGTCTTTAAAATCATTAATGCTTTAGTTGCCAAAAGCCTCAAGTTAAGACATTGGTAAAAATCAAACAATTACCAATATCATCTGTATCATTCCCAGTCATGGAAATTAGTACAGAACTGACAGTCCGCAACCTGTAAAAATTTGTTTGGTCTTGTAAATTTAAGCATCTTTGATAACACAATCTCTATTTTGTAGTCACTATGGTTGGAGAGAACCCAGTTGACAACATCACATGAGTTTCCTGGTATACTATGTTGGTTTCCTGTAACCACAGTTACAACGGTATGTAAAGTTTTTGTAACTATTAATATCAATTCTATTTTATTGGCTTTTATAGTACTTTAAATTCAAACTGCCTTTGAAGGGCACATTTTTATCCATTCAGAGGAAAGGTAGAAAGTTATCTTTAGTATTTTGATACAAACAATGTCTACTGCTAATTGAATTCTCAGCATAGTCACAAGCAGAGAAATTAAGACTTAAATTGCCCTTATGTTTTTTATTTCGTGAATTTAAAACCAGTGACTATATCTCATATACAATAATTTTCCATGTTCAATTGTGAACTGAGAAAAATAATGTTCATTGAAATAAAAAAAATATATAATAATCAAAACATTAAATTTTCTAAAAAACAACAATAATAGTCAGTCTGTATATTGCACTGGCTCTTTATTTACCTTGTAAATAAATTGTTTCAGTATCAAGTGAGTCCTTTGGAGAATGCCTATGATACGTTGGACAGTACCAATAAGAAAATCAACAAAGAAGTAGAACATCACATAGCGGAGCCTGGAGCTAATGTACAAAATCTCAGTATGTTACTACAGGGTATCATAGATGCTTCTGTTAATGGTGGAATCTCAAACTATAAGGTAGGTTCTAATACTTTGTATTTTTTTTTACCGTAGAAAAAGGAATGTATTGTATTTATGTCTCCCCTTCCCAGAAGGGAGAGACATATTGTTTTTGTGTCAGTTCTTCTTCTTCTTATTATGTCGACCGAAACGAAGTATTTCGGAAGACATATTGTTATTCTGTTTTTTGGATTTCAAAATTTTGTCCGGAGATTATTTTATAGAAGCGATTTAAGTAAAGAACTGAAACTTGGTAGAAAGGATGGTTGCTATGTGAAGTTGTGCGTGGAACGTTAGAAGTTTTTGCATTTCGTCATTTTCAAAATGGCCGACAAAAAAATCGGCTAATTTCTTAAAGTATGTCAGATTCATTTCAAAATTGGCTTCTGGACTAAACATGATGCTGGGAGTCCATTGGTGAAAACCAAACTTTGCTAACTTAAATAGTTTTTTTTTCCAGATTTTTTTAATAATTTTTTTTTCATTAAAATATTAATAAATGGAATAATTTTTGTAAAGTTTGTCTGAATCTTTTCAAAATTGGCTACCGGGCCAAACAAAATGCCCCGTGTCTACTGGTGAAAACCAAACTTTGCTAACTTTAACAGTTTTTTTTTCCCAATTTTTTTTAAATTTTTATTTTCATTAAGAAATAAAAAAATTAAATAAAAACAAAATCTTTAAAAAAAAACCTGTACACATAGAACAAAATTAATCTTTTATTTGTATGTATCATTAAATAGGCTACTACTTTAGTGTCAGGTTTGCAGAAATCCATTGTACGGTTTTCAAAATATTCCCACTTGTTCATTTTTGCTAGGGTGACCCCACCCCTATTTTAGGCACCGCTGGTCCACCATTTTAGATCGTACATTTAATCGCATGCCGTATATATGTGAGGCATGTAATGTGCTACTTATAAAATGCATAGTTCATATCATTAAAGTTAACCGTTTTCAAGATATACAGATTTTGGTACGAAAGCAATGTGCTTTTTGGACCCTCCTGGCAACTTTGAGACCCCCCTAACACCCCTTTAGGGCATCAATTGGTATAATTTTGTATTTTATGGATACACTAGCCTTAGTTCTACATGTTGACCAAGTTTAAGGAAGATCCGACCACATTTACTTGAAAAAATGGGACTAAAGTAATTATGTCTACCAAAACCAAAGCAATATGAAATGGTCTGAGGCTTGTGGAGAAAGTAGCTCTGCTGTCTTTTGAATAAAAAAAACACATTCCAATACATTTATGCTACATGCAGAGCTATCAACTGTGTAAATATTTCTAATTTTTCATCCCTTGCCTTTCTTTGAAAACCAATTTTGCTAGCTTGTTATTTAAAAGTGGATTTTCTGTAGAGGGGAATGAAACTAACCCTATGTTTTTATAGCTAAAATAAAGTCTACAAACCTGACATTATCATCTATTAATAATAAAATTTCTTAACAGTGGATAAACACAAACTTGGAAATATTCTAATTAAGACTTAGAAATAAGAAAAAAAAAGTTTGAGAAGACATGGTATAAATTTGAATTATAGAACATTTTATTTGGAAGAAACTAGATATTTTAAAAGACGTATGAAGGATACCGAGTGGGGATATGGAGTCAAACAAACAAAAACACTAAATGGCTGCCATACAGTGTCAAATATATCGTTAAAGATAAGGCAATGGTCGACATCTGCTATTGCTGGCAATGGCAATTCTAGTTCTTCTTCTTCTTCTTCTTCTTCTTCTTCTTCTTCTCATACAAAGCGTGTCCGGGCCATAACTTTTTTATCCTTTGACATAGGGCTTTGATATTTGGCATGTGGATGTACCACCATGAGACGATGTGTCGCGTACCAGAATGACCTTCATATGACCTTGACCTTTGACCTCAAGGTCAAATTTTTGTTAATTTTACATCCAAAGTGTTCCAGGCCATAACTTTTTTGTTCTTTGACATAAGGCTTTGATATTTGGCATGTGGATGTATCATCATGAGACAATGTGTCAGGTACCAGAATGACCTTCATATGACCTTGTCCTTTGACCTCAAGGTGAAATTAAAGCTAATTTTACATGGAAAGTGTGTCTGTGCCATAACTTTTTTGTTCTTTGGCATAAGGCTTTAACATTTGACATGTTGATGTATTACCATGAGACGATGTGTCACTTACCAGAATGACCTTCACATGACCTTGCCTTTTGACTTCAAGGTCAAATTTTTGTTAATTTTACATCCAAAGTGTTCCGGGCCATAACTTTTTTGTTCTTTGACATAGTGCTTTGATGTTTGGCATGTGGATGTATCACCATGAGACGATGTGTCAGGTACCAGAATGACCTTCATATGACCTTGTCCTTTGACCTCAAGGTTAAATTAATGCTTATTTTACATGGAAAGTGTGTCTGTGCCATCACTTTTTTGGCATAAGGCTTTAATATTTGACATGTTGATGTATTACCATGAGATTATGTGTCCCATACCAGAGTAACCTTCATATGACCTTGACCTTTGACCTCAAGCTCAAATTAAAGCTAATTTTTTCATGCAAAGTGTCCTGGTCATAGCTTTTTATTCTTTGATATTTGGCATGTGGATGTTTTGCCATGAGATGATGTGTCACATACCAGAATGACGTTCACATGACCTTGACCTTTGACCTTAAGGTCAAATTAATGCTTTTTTTTACGTCCAATGTGTTCCAGGCCATGACTTTTTTGTTCTTTGACATAGGGCTTTGATATTTGGCATGTAGATGTATCACCATGAGACGTTGTGTCATGTACCAGAATGACCTTGACCTCAAGGTCAAATTTATGCTAATTTTATGTGCAAAGTGTGTCCTGGTCATAACTTTTTATCCTTTGATATTTAGCATTTGGATGTTTCGCCATGAGACGATGTGTCGCGTACCAGATTGACCTTCATATGACCTTGACCTTTGACCTCAAGATCAAATTAATGCTATTTTTACACGTACGACATGTCTGGGCCATATATATTTTAATCCTATTCAAAAGGCTTTGAATTTTCACATTTTAATGTGTCATCATGGGAACAATGTGTCCTCAACCTTAATGACCTTGACCTGTGACTTCAATGTCAAATAAATGCTAATTTGACATGCAAAGCCTTCCAGGCCATAACTTTTTTACCCTTTCACATAGGGCTTTAGAATGCAGATGTATCATTCATACATGTGACGGATCTGTGATGACAAAGCTGGAGATTTTGATTTTTTTGGCTGGAGATTGGATAAAAAAGCGGGAGATTATCAACGCTCATTAAAATTGCATTTCAATGTTGATTTAGGGCACTAGTGTGTGTCAAATACACTTGGCTTCACTGATTAATCTAAAACTGTTATACAATTATCAGGTCAATTATGGCAATAAACCTTTAATCAACACCTTTACCTGTTAAATTAATATCTACCTATTGACAAACCCTTAAAACACTGGGAATGTTTTATGACTGAACAATTAAAATGTCTATCAAACTAAAATTTTGCCATGTCTTTAAAAAGCGGGAGATTACACAAAAAGTCGGGGGAACGGGAGATGGATAAAAAAGTCGGGAGATTTCGTCTCCCGGCGGGAGAATCACATGTATGATCATTAGTAAAAAAAAATGTTGTACAATGTATGTCATTGTGACTTTGACCTATTGACCTCAAGATTGAACTTGTGTTATTCAAGGAAGGGGAGACATCAGTTTTAGTGTGCTAAAACAGTTTTTCCTAGTTATACCTGAATTTATAAACAGGAAGTATATGGAGAGGTTTGTTTCGTTAGTTTTCCTGTTAGTCCTCTGATAGTCATTTGGTCTTTCCATCCTTCATACTTTTTGTCTCGCCTGCGAAGTGGAGCGAGACATAGGTGTTACTTTAACAGTGGCGGGGGCAGTATTCTCAACTCCTCCTTAACACCTTGATAGCTTTTCTTCAAATTTTAACAAGATCTGACATAAGGTTACAATATAAGAAAATATCCTAGCTAGATTATGAGAATATCTGCCGTGAATTTTTTTCAGCTGCCCTAGGAAATTATTTTTATATTTTGGCAATTATGTGCATTTTTGGCATACGACAGAATCTTTTATCCCCTGGCTTTTATCTAAGTTGATAAAAAAAAACCATGAAGTTATTTTAGCCTCAGTGTTAAGTACCCTTAATTTTTACCTTGTCATCAATTGTTACATTATGATATATATGTTCCACAATATTTGATCATCCATTACTTGCCAACAATGAAGAACTGGAAGATTTTGAACTCAGATTTTATTTTATGTATCTAGAAATTTTATGATGATGACTATGGCGAGACCCCAGAGGACAGGAAAATAGTGAGAAAATTGAAGGACTCAACCAGACATCAGTTAATGTTATTACGAGAAGCACTGGATATATTCAAACGTAAAGCACCAGACGATCTCAAACCTTTCCATGCTCATATTGAGCAGAAATATGAAGAAATGTGTGTTCAGATTAAACAAGAATATAAATTAAATGTAAGTTAAAACTGCATAAAAGTTAGATTAAGAATATACTTTTTTTCCTGCTATATTTTAAAGCTTTGTAGAAGTTTTAATTCTTTTGACATAAATGTATAGTGTTTTCCATGTCAGTTTTGATGCCCTTAACTTTAAAAGATAGTTCTGACTGCTATAGCAGTGTCAATGTTCCATTTGAATCATTTCTTACATAGTCTAAAAATGTTTTAAAGATCAGACTACTACTGGAAGGACATATAAATTTGTGTGTGTGTGCCAATGGGGAATAAAATGTTCTACCAGGAAGAAAAGAAAAATATAAGATTTTAATTCATTAGATATTTTATTTTTTATTTGTTTGTTCTGCTCTTCAGGCTCCTGATAGTTCTTCTGTGAATACTCTGAAAAGATACAAATCAATGTCAGCAGTGAGTCTGAGTCGAGTCAGTGAGGCATTCTACTCAACATTAGGTCCAAATGAGTAAGTAATATTCTTGCAGAATAAAGAAGACATATATTTTCTTTGTTTGTGTTTTTGTCCCCCGCTGCAACACTGTCCGTCCGTGCACCTGTCTCACTTTTTCTGTATCAGATTTCTCAGTTACCACTATTCCTAGGCTTTCGATACTTGGTATGCAGCCTCAGGTAGGGTTCTCATGTGGTGGGATGCATTTTCAGGTCTGTTGCTTACCTTCTTCCTGATTAGCAAGATGACTTAGCATTTTTGCCACTCACGGAGGACCCAGGAATTCTGTTCTTGTTTTAATATAAGTTTAATAGTGTATATTTAAATTCTTGAAATCTGGTGTCCTAAATGATAAAACTATAAAATGAACTGGCAGACCCATAATGGAGGGGTTCTGGGATTAATCAGCACACTGTAGGCAGAACCACTTTCAAATGTTTCTATATTTTCTATGTTATATTGAAAACCTACTTCAATGTGTTGTTTTAACTGGGTCAGTGACCTTTTCATCCCATCATTCTCTCAGCTTTTTATTCAGTAGATGCAGTTGGAGATAATGAAAAAAAAAATGAAAAGATTAAATTTTAATAGTAAGAGCAAATATGAGAAATAAATAATGTTTTTAGTATATAAGAATTTCATCAAAATTTTAACATAACTTTTTGTTTAAGAATAACATTTGCCTGCTGCAGTTTTTAAATCTCAACTTACAAGTGGTCTTTATAAACTATTGATATACATGTAGTCAGCTGGTCAAGGACCCCAGTGACCTCCCCTTCCTACAAATATCAATTTTATATGGTTGTTTTAAGAAACAAATTAAAATTTCCTTTAAAAGTAATATTTATATATAATTTTGAGATTTTTTGCAGTTACTGCTATATATCAACATTTCTTTAAAAAGGAATATTAGCAGATATTTCATGTGTTTTCTCAACTTCTTACTTGAAATTGACCACTTGGTTCTTGTACATTGACCAATGCCTTGAGGATCATAGCTACATGTATATAAATGCAGTTGTCTTATTTTAATAAATATTTGCATTATGTCAGCCATTTGAGCTGAATATGTTTGGTCCATTATTTAAACTCATAGTCTTTCCTAATTATTTGGGTCCCACTGGTTCTGAAACAATTGCTCCAACTAGGTACCAGGAAGTCATCAATATGGATTAATGGATTTTGTACCGTTGAAAACAAAATATAGTGAAAAAAGCACTGTTAAAATTTTTAGTGTTTGTCTGTGCATTTTGAAAAGTAGCAATCAAAACAGATTGACAATACATTGTATTTGTACATCAATAATACATAACATCAGAAAAAAAATATTATTTTGTTTTTTCTCCAATATTGAAAAATGCTCTAAATTTACACAATGTCTTTTTTGCATAAAGTTTTTCTAAAAATTAGATTAAAAAAAATGTTATTAAATGTACCTTAGAATCAGTAACATAAATCCACTAATCATAGAGAAAAATTGACAGGAAGGTTCTGTTTTAATCATGGAATAAACTTCACTCAATTTATATACCATGCAAAAAAACATAACATTTGCCGAAGGTTACTGATCAAGAGCATTGAACTTTTGAGGTCAACATATTATAAAGAATCTACCTTTAGAATACATATTTTATGTAACTCTGTCTATTTTGTTATGAAATCAAGAATAAAAGGCAACAATATGACTTACGTTAATACCAATTGTTTGCAAAGTGCATTTCAGAACATTTTTCCTAGAGAACACTTATGCGGATTAAAAAACATAAAAGAACCAAATTGCAAAACTTGGTGTAAATGAATATATGCCAAACCAACAGTGATGTAATTGTCTGAAGAAACAAATTATAAATCTTTTTAATGTTGTATTATTCACATTAGAAACCAAGTAAATAAAGTAAAATAGTTTCAATTTCAAAGTTTTCATTATCATTATCATGTGTTACTTTTCATATAAAATATAGTTAGATAGAGTTCAGAAAACTTTTGTCCTTATACTTATTTTGTGTCAGTATAATTGGTTAAAGAAAATGTTTATTGTATTGTTAATATAGAAAAAAATTCAATACACTATTTATATTTGTTTTCATGCTGGCTTCAAGCAAAATTAATCATGTTTCTGTCAAGTAAACTTCCCTTTAAAACCTATCTTTTTACATGACATGAATTTGTTATTGCCTAAAGGCTAATCAAAGACATCTACATTTAGAGTATGATCCAGGAGATCATTCAACTTATGGAACATATGCTGTGCTTCTATCACATCTGTTTTCTATCCAAGTGTCCATCAATATAAAATAAAGGGTGAATTTTTGTAAAATACTTCAATGCTGCTGATGAGAAGTTACTCCATGAAATATGTGTATACAGTATAACAAAACTAGCCATTTATTGTTATCTGCTTGAAATAATTCTTTATATAGTGAAATCTGTCTTATTAAAATATTATTATCATTCAAAAATAAAAGTGACTGACCTTTATGGCCAAGGTGCGTCAAAACGGTGTTAAACACCAACACACACACACACACCTACACATAGGTTTAATTCTAAAGACTATGTTGAAATGTTAGAAGAATGATATTTAGCCTTGTATTGGTTTGTAGTGGAAGCAGATATAGGTAAAATTCAATGTTCAACTAGTGCTAGTTTAGATGTTGTTTACCATGCTTTCTAACCATTCATTATTGTTCTAATCAAAGACGAGATTTGTAGGCATAAATTTTTTTGTGGATTTGGAATACATATGTTAAAAACGAAAAAATCTGGAATATGTGCCAGAAAGACACTTTCCACATATTGAAATGATTTTGATAAATGTACAACAGCAAAATTTCACTGTGTGTGAAGCGCTTTTCTGGATTAACCTTCATCAGACATGCTAGGAGTAGAAAACTTTGAAAACCGGTAGAATATTAAATTTGATAAAACAAAAACAGAAGCCAAAAATATTTCAACAATGATCAAACAGATAAATTTATCAAATTTTAAAGAAATAGCCAAACGTTGTCATATTTTGGAAATATGTAAACTGTGTCTTTCCAACACATATTCCAGTACTCAAAAATATATAAGAGCATACAACTGAATATGTTTGGTTTTATTTTTCATTATTGATATAAATTTCCTATTCATTTTGAGTTCAAATTTTGTTATTTGCCTTACCAATAAAAGCCACAAAAATTGGTACCAAATGCAAAATAATACTTCAGAAGAGTAAAGGACTAAAGCCACGAACCCTCATATTTGGCCCTAAATTGGGCCATTTTTTTCAAATTCATTTGTTAGATAAGATTTTTGTGGCCAAGTAGTCTAGAATGATTACTTGCTACAAAACAAAATTAATTTTAAAGTTTTCTGTACTTGTGACGTTGTAATGACATCATAAAGTGACGCTAAATTGAAAATATGCTAATTCAGCTAAATTTCACAATTTTCCACCTGCTTTTTGGTGAAAATGACATGGGCGCCACCCCTCGCCCATAAATATTTTTGCTTTAATTTTATAAATACAATGTTTTCTTCATATTTCAACAAAAATTTCAATGGGCGAGGGGTGGTGCCACATAGAAAATCACAAAAATGTGACTGAAAAACAAGTCATTTTGGCCAAAAAGTGAAAAATCACTGATTTAGGCTATTTTTTAAGGTTTATGGTACTTGAAAATCCATTTATACACAATAATCAAATCTTTTCTCTTTTAGCAAAGACATCCAGCTAAACATACACAAATTTTGGTGTAAAACAAACCAATTTTGATATTTGAGTATTAACAGGGCCAATTATTTGGGTTCGTGGCTCTAGTCCTTTGGGAAATTGATTAAAACTTTATGGGTCTTTTTATCAGTAGAAAGCATGGCTCATTATTTCCCTCTTTTAATCCCATGTGTTATCCGGGTTTAAATAATTTGTAGATGTACAGTTTTTTCCTGATTATCCATTTCCCTGTTATATTAAGTGTTATTTTTAACCACTTGATAAATTTACTTTATTACTTAAGTTTAGTTGTAGTCTATTTTCAATAGTGTTTAGTATTTTATATTAGTTTTTGCTTTGAGTATTATCATACAATTATTAATGCGAAAAATGAGTTTCTAATAGAGATTGTGTGCTTCCTAACAGTTATAGAATTACTATAAATTATAGATGTATATCAAATATTATATAAGAAAACATAACCTGCTTTCTAATGTCACCAAAATATCATTACATAATAAGTTTGTTAGTTTTATAAATTGGATCAAAATGAAAAATCATAAATATTTTGCTAGCATTTTCCATCCTTTGAAATTTTCATTATATTTGTCTTTTACTTAAAAGGTTCAAATATTGAATTTATTTTGTCAGTATTCCTTACCAAGTTTATTTGATAGCAGTAACTTATTTACATTTGTATTATTTTCTAGGTCTAACTATGCTACCCCAGTGACGAGAACTCCAACAAATGCAGCTCGTTCTCCTGCGGTATTTGTCAAACCTGATCGTTCTACCACACCCAGCAAGCCAACAGCTAAAGTTGGCAACTTTCTCAAACGTGCTTCTTTTGCTGCTTCTGATCAGAGCAGTGAAGGAGGCAGTAATCGTAACTCGCTTGAACAACCCATTGAGTTAACTGAGCAGGCATGTACATTTTGTTTAGTTCAGCTTTTGAAGATAAACATCACAAAACATGATCATCTGAAATTCGTATTAATTAGTTTTTTTTTCAAAAATAAAGTTGGAAACAAAATTCTTGTTTACATTGTGTAATTTGTAACTAAATAAACCAGACTTTTTGGTAATTAAAAAGCTTGATTATGTCATAATTTATTTTAAAACCTATTTGCAAAACATAGAATTTCATGTGATGTTTCTCTTCATTTTTGTTATTTTTTTGTTGCATTTATGTTTTGATTTGAAAATTGACCATTTAGAAGTTTTGCAAAAGAGTTCCTGTATAATACCCTCCCTTATCCCAATCTAATGGTTAAAAGATTTTTATATCTCTTCTAATTGCTCTTCTGACTAGCCCTTAAGAATTTCATGAAACTTGGTATATATTATACATGTGTAGTTGTGTTTTTATTAGAGAAATCAGCTTTTGTACTTTGTGGAGGTCTCCTTTTGTTTAAATATCCATTAAAAACACTTAAAAAAGTTCCCTCACAGAAATTAAAATTGGATCTTTGAAAAAAAAACTACTGGTATTAAGATTAAAATATTATTGCTACAGATGGATTCGTGGAAAAATGTCCCAGTGAGTATATAAATGATCCTGCATGGTCTATGGAATGAAGTACATTTTATTTCTCCTCTAATCATGTTAATAATTTATCTGACAATGGGGTAAAACTACTTACAACTGCTCACTATGGAAGCAAATAAAAACACAAATGTATTCTTACCATACACATTCGTTGAAAAGGTGCACTTACCCATAAATGTAGCTTTGATGTTGTATAGAGGTGTATAAATTATTCTCCCTCCTAATTAGAAACTCTTGATTTTTATTTTTATTTTCAAAAATATCTCTTTTTCTCAAGAAAATCTCCTTTTGCCATCAAATTTTTCTGTTGATTATGATTCTCTTTGTACAAGCATGATTGGTTATTTGTGTCATATTTTCTGCTTGTCCCATTGATGTTTATGCTTTTTAAATTGTTCATTTTTCAGTTCAGTTATGTTTTATTTCCCTGCATAAAAGCTGTTGATTTTTATACATTACCAGTACAAAATAATCTTTTAAATTTTCACTTTGTATCCACTGTATTATTTATAAGCACCACAGCGATCAGGTATGACGCTTCTGTGTGGTGATACAACTCTAAATCATTCATTGTTTTGACGTGGGGTGTCCGATTTAGAACTGATGTATTTGATTCTTTTACATCAATCGATAAATGTTTCTTAGCTAGTTGTCGGTAACTTCGAGTGTTCTCAAGAGAGTTCCTCCTCGTCTTGTTGTTTTCGTACAGTATTTTGTCTTAGGTTCTCTCTTGTTGAATTGAACTTTTGTCGATTGAGTTTTACAGTGTGTTTTATATGTATGCTTTGTGCAAGCTTATCAATAGGGGGAAGGTTGAATTCAAAAAACTAGTTTAACCCCGCCACATTTTATATGTGCCTGTCCTAAGCCAGGAAACTTTGCCAAAGCCTTTGTTTGTCCTTGTCATTCTGTGTTAACTGTTTTATGTCAAGAATTGGGTCTTTCATTGATGATTTAGGGATTGGTTTTGAAACTTTTTCTTGGGCCAATGCAAGACGGTAAGCAGTGACCGATGGTCATGTTGAAGACTGCTTGCTGTTTTCCGTTGTGATTTTTTGAATTGCTGTTTGTTTATGTTTGTTGTGTTGCGTACACTTATTCCACATCTCAATATCGTCTATTTGTTGTTCTTTGCTGATGTCAAAAACATTTCACATAGTTGTTTCCATAAAAGATACTTTGATCATATCAAATGAGGCATATACTTCATATAATCTGTATCACAAACTGTATTAAAGGAATTCTTTGTTTCCTTGCACAGTGGTTATATACACATTAAAGATATACAACTCTTATTTTTACTCTTTAAAATTTTGCATGTTTAATCAACCAATCTCAGCAAAATTGAGAAGACACTTAACAATGGTCATGACATATACAGTAATAGGTCTTTTTTCTCTTTCAAGCATGAACTTAAATTGTTTTATTTACTAAGAAAATATCAATAATGTGTTTAAATTGTACTTCATTTTTGTTTTTGATTTTTGATAAAATATTAACATTATGATTAACAATTAAAAAAGAATAACCTGCATATCAAGAATGAAACTTTACAAAAAACATTTTGATGTAAGAAATCCTTAAAATGCCAAAGTATACATTGATTATAGTGTATAATATATTTCAGATATGTGGCTGTCAAGTATAACATTTGAATATTTTTTGTGGGTTATGCTACCAGGATAATAGATACATAGATTTTATTGCAATATTCAATGAAACACACATCAATTTCTAAAACATTTAAAAAGCTGTTTGTTCTTTGTGTTTACACTATTTTATAATTTTATATTTATTTTTAGATAACACCCCGACGGCCTCTCAGACCAGACAAACAAAGTCGCCCATCCAGTAACCAGTACTCACCAGCACAGTTGTCATTTCTTAACTCAGGCAGCATGAGTAGTTTGTCAAACTCATCCCTCATTGGTAAAGCTCATTAATTTATGTATAACCACAAAAATTTTGAAATGCATTATGTATGTAGAAGTCCTTGTCGTAGTTATTGTTTTCGTTTCGGGACAGTTGGTATCCATGTGATAACTTAAGTAAATGTTGACCAATTGTTATAAAATTTTGATCTGATGTTTTTTAACTACTAAAGCAAGGATTGTATTGCATTTGGGGTTTATGGTCCCTACTGTTTTAGAAACAAAGGGGCTAAAACGGATGTACTGACAAAACTTTTGTAGAATGTTTATTATTCATTCGATTGTGAAAATTCTTTTTTTTTTATTGTATTTCTTATTTTTAATGCATTTAAGATTATTGACTTTATTTAAAACATGTACCACCAATGAATATAAAGGTCATATTTTCTGTTATTTCAGATAATACAAGTGACACAGAATCCTCAGATGAACCTCCTCCCCCTATACCAGACAAACATGCCGATCACAATAATTCTCCCGTCACAGAAACCCCACCCATACCAAGAAACACAGGACACCGGAAATCTAAGGTGAATTTCTTCCCCTTCCGTCGACATAGACAATCTACTGCCAGTCTGCAAGAGAGAGAGGAATCTCCAGACAAGCATTGAAAATGTTTTGTTTTTGTGTTATTTTAGGTTTTAAAATTTATATAGCGAATAATATTGTAAATAAGTATACTACATTTTAATCATTTGATTTTAATTCTAAATGTTTTGTTTTCATTTAAGAGGCATTTATATTTCATTATAAAATATTTTCAAAATTTATTTTTTTTTGTTATATTTAACTTGGCCAACATTATTTGTTAAGAGTTTAAAGAATGTGGTGAAAATCTAATACAATCCAGCCTACCATAGTTAATATCTTTAAAAAATATTTATTTTTGTCATTCATAAGGAAATACACTTTTCTTAAATCGATAACTTGCAAATGTTTCTTGCAATGGTAGTAATGGATTTACATTTCATGTATATACTTTCATTTGTCAATATATAGATATAGCATGCCTTATATTCAGTTCATTTTGATTGTACTTATTAACTCATCTTCACAACTACAAAGATGCATTGCTGAAATAATAATTGAAATATTTTTCACTTGTATGGCATATTCTATGGTCAGTTTCAAAAAGCATAAAAGCATTACCAACACTTTTATTCTAATAACAGAAAGCATTTGTGACTGGTATGACTTGATATTGAACTGGTAATTTCTACTTTTGCTCTTGTCTGTACATAGTAACAGCATGTGTGAGTACTCTTCTTTATCTTTTCAGCCTATCCCTCCACTTCCAAATGAGTTGGGAGGGTCGCCACCTCCCGTGCCCAAAAAATCTTCAACGCCACTCAAGTGACATGGCCTCTGCATGGTGGTATCAACTCTTGCTTTGAATCGTCAAGTCATCATATGCTATGTATATGGACATTCTCTCAATAATTATATGCTGAATGATGTTTTTGTATGTCAAAAGACGTTATGGAAAAATATTTGTTATACACATTAGACATTTTAAAGTATAAAATGTATTCTCAAGAAATATTGTTGATTAATTTTTTTTTTCAGGTAGGCTATTAAAATAAAACTGTTATTTTTTTTTACTGTGGTTTCATTATTATTCGTGTGGTATCAATTTTTGTGGTTTTCGTGGGTAGCCTTGAACCACGAAATTTGATATCCCATGAAAAAGGAAATTTAATATTGGTGTGTATGCTGCAGACTAAAGAACCACAAGTTTAAGAATCCACGAACTGATACTTTTTCACCAAACCAAGAAAATTGGTACCCACGAAAATAAATGAATCCACAGTATATGAATTGATACAATATCCACACTTGTTGAAGATGATGAATGATAGAATGTGTACAACTTTTACTTAAAATTCTGAAGTAAATTTTGTGATATTTTTTGGTATCTAAAATTGATGTCTCATAAATATTGGTGCATATTTGTAAGTCTTATGTTCTCCTGTTAGAAGCAAGTGGTTAATGAGATCTTCAATACAAAACTATGTCGTTAGGCCAGTCCAAAAGCAAAGTATTATTTAGATAAGGGTAAATCAATTTTATAGGAGATTTTACCTGTTTTGCAATATATATAATTACTATGTTCATGTTTTTAATTACCTATTCCTGTGTATTGAAAAAAGGGTACCTTTATATCTATGGAACCAAGTTAAACATACCTTAAACAAACTTGTCTGTTTTAGGGTAATAACATGAAGTTTTTCCATCCAAAATTTTAAAAAACCACAACCTTATCAGTATATAACCTTCATAACATTTGTCTTAAATGAAGATGTTTGATGCAGAGATCTAAATTGTGTTTCTTTGTGTACATGTATTAAATCTTAATGTTTTTATAAACAATGTCTTTTTGTGTTTTAACTTACTAAAATATAACATCAGGAAGTTTTCCAAGGTTTAATAAAAAAATTCATTCACTCTAGATAAAACTAACCAATCAAAGCTACTTGAAACATGCATTTTAGCCATCCCGGTATCTTAATTTACTATATTGATTTACACAAACAATGTACTTGGAGAAATGCTATTTTAAGAAAAGTAATGTTGTTTCTACCCATTGAACCTCACCCTTGGTGGATTCTAAGTTCTTATTTCTATGATCTGTGATATAATGTGTTCAGTTTTTTATTGTAAATGTTTGTTATTGTATAATTGTTACATGTTTTTTTTTATCAAAGTCATGGACAAAATACTGCACTGTTTATCATGTCCAGGAGGAAAAACTTCAGTAGTGCTCTTCTTTCAAATATTGTTTTTTTTGCATGAAATTAATTACCAAAAATGATTGAAATACAAGGTTTTTTTGTTAAAGTTGTTCATCGCCGTTGATATTCAATCATGACCCTGTCATACAATGAAGAAAAATATAAATTGTCCTTGGGCTGTACTAGAATTAAGTGTGAGGAAGGTCGGAAGACACTCTTTTTCAATACCTAACTACCATAAAATTCAATTTGATCATTCCCTATGGCTTCTTTACTGAAATTCACCACTTGTTATTTATTAAAAACTTCCTCCCAACATCACCTCACCCCCTCTGCATTGCATTTTGGAATAACCCTTTGATTTATGTTGTTTACCTCTTCTAAAGGTTTTTTTTTCATAAAAGTCAATTTTGGTTTAACAGCTTCTAAAATAACTTGGAGTTTCATGGAACACAATTTAAGGATTATCTTTTCTTGTTCAAATGATATGAGACATTGGAAACCATATGATTGCTGATGTAAATGCTAAAAATTTTGTACATATTATAAAGATATTTTAATATATATAATTGAAAAGATCTTGCCATTGACAAGATGTTCTGTTTAGGACATTTTCTTTTTTTTCCCCAAATTGCACAACAGATAGTTTTAAATCAATGTAATATATCAGAACATTAATTTGATTTGATAATGAACCAATATTTCTGTTCTGAAAAAATATTAAATTATGGCTTGTGCAAAGAACAAAAAACAATTATTCTAGTCATCTTTAGAAATCATTTGTTTTGTTGTATCCAAAGTAAAGTCAATGTCGTCTGCTATTTATTTGTGCCTTTTGATGTTAATATTTGTCTTCCAAAATCGTACATGTGAAGTATTTTCATTTAAAATATTGTCAAAATCTTAGCTTTCAGTGCTGTAAGTAGCAATAATATCATGCAAATTCAATTTTTTTTATAAATTTTTATTAAAATATTATATGTTGTGGAATTTCATACATAGCATTTTACACTTTGGATCGCCTTGTATTTTCCTACTCAGTATACATTTACATGTATCTTGCATTTTTGTCATGCAATATATTTGTTATGCTTTTACTCGCTGTTTTGTAAATGCTGTTGAATGATATTTTTTAATGTATATTATGATATCATTTCTGAAGATTTGATACATCAAACATAATAAAAGTATAAAACCAACATTTTTCCACTTCTTCAATATCACCTCTATATAAAGTGTGTTAGTCTTTTATGAAGACTTGTGTTTTAAGCTTTGCATTTGTATGCAAGAAACCGAGGAACCACTTTCCATGAAAATCCATTAAATAGTCCAGAAGAAGTACATTTTGTAGTACATAACACGGCTTTATGCCAGTGGCTTAGCTTGGAAAACCCTGATTATAAATAAGAAAAATATAAAATTTTAGACAGAATCGCATCAATGTTATTGACCATGACCTGAGACATGAAGACCCTAAAATCAATCTGTGTCTTTCTTACCTCATTTGCTTTTTTGTGGAATAAGTTGCAAAACAAGAGGCTCCCAGGAGCCTGAATCGCTCACCTGATCTCTTGTGCCAAAGTTTGAATCAATTTTACAAACTTTCAAGTATACAAAGTTGCAAAACAATCCTTTCAGTGGTTTCAGAGAAGATTTTTGGAAATCAGTTTAAATTAATAGAAAAAAAACAGTTAAAGGGCAATAACTCCTTTAGATACCTTTTGATGCTGAACAAGAAAAGTTGCTTCGGATTTTCTCTATCTCTTATACTTTTCAAGTTATAAGCCAAAAACAATGGTCTGACCCCCCTGTTCTATTTTTAGCAACGGCGGCCATGTTGGTTGGTCGACGTGTATATAATTCACAAACTTGGTAGAGGACATCCTAAAGATCAAGTATACCAAGTATCAATGCAATCCCTTCTGTGGTTTCAGAGAAGAAGATTTTTGAAAATCAGTTAAAACTAATGGTTAAAAAAACAGTTAAAGGGAAATAACTCTTAAATTGCTGATCTGACAATTTTGACCCTGAAATCATTTTAGTAGATCTGAATAAGCTTAACAATTCTGCAATGCTAACTTTTCCTCTAGCTCTAACGGTTATTAAGATATTGTCCAAAAACTGCAAAAATTGTCAATTTTGACGATTAAAGGGCAATAACTCCTATAAGGAGTCGTTTCACAACTTCGACTCAATGGAGAGAATTGTGGAGCTTTTGATGCTGAACAAGGAAGGTTGCTTCGGATTTTCTCTATCTCTTATACTTTTCGAGTAATAAGCCAAAAACAATAGTCTGACCCCCCTGTTCTATTTTTAGCAACGGCGGCCATGTTGGTTGGTCGACGTGTATATAATTCACAAACTTGGTAGAGGACATCCTAAAGATCAAGTATACCAAGTATCAATGCAATCCCTTCAGTGGTTTCAGAGAAGAAGATTTTTGAAAATCAGTGTAAATCAATGGAAAAAACAGTTAAAGGGGAATAACTCTTAAACGGCTGATCTGACAATTTTGACCCTGAAATCATTTTTGTAGATCTCATTGAGCTCAACAATTCTGCAATGCTAACTTTTCCTCTAGCTCTAACGCTATTGTCCAAAAACTGCAAAAATGGTCAATTTTGACGATTAAAGGGCAATAACTCCTATAAGGAGTCGTTTCACAACTTCGACTCAATGGAGAGAATTGTAGAGCTTTTGATGCTGAACAAGGAAGGTTGCTTCGGATTTTCTCTATCTCTTATACTTTTCGAGTAATAAGCCAAAAACAATGGTCTGACCCCCTGTTCTATTTTTAGCAACGGCGGCCATGTTGGTTGGTCGACGTGTATATAATTCACAAACTTGGTAGAGGACATCCTAAAGATCAAGTATACCAAGTATCAATGCAATCCCTTCAGTGGTTTCAGAGAAGAAGATTTTTGAAAATCAGTGTAAATCAATGGAAAAAACAGTTAAAGGGGAATAACTCTTAAACGGCTGATCTGACAATTTTGACCCTGAAATCATTTTTGTAGATCTCAATGAGCTCAACAATTTTGCAATACTAACTTTTCCTCTAGCTCTAACGGTTTTCAAGATATAGTCCAAAAACTGCTAAAATGGTCAATTTTGATGATTAAAGGGCAATAACTCCTATAAGGAGTCGTTTCACAACTTCGACTCAATGGAGAGAATTGTAGAGCTTTTGATGCTGAACAAGGAAGGTTGCTTCGGATTTTCTCTATCTCTTATACTTTTTGAGTTATAAGCCAAAAACAATGGTCTGACCCCCCTGTTCTATTTTTAGCAACGGCGGCCATGTTGGTTGGTCGACATGTATATAATTCACAAACTTGGTAGAGGACATCCTAAAGATCAAGTATACCAAGTATCAAAGCAATCCCATCAGTGGTTTCAGAGAAGAAGATCTTTGAAGAAAAGTTAACGACGGACGACGGACGACGGACGACGGACGCCTAACGATGACAATAGCTCACCTGACCCTTCGGGTCAGGTGAGCTAATAAAAAGTAATGCTCTTACAACCAATTTTCTAGGTTTATAGATGAGATGTAGAATAAGTGTATACGACACAGCCTAAACAAATTGAAAGTCATATAAAAATTCATAATAAAAAACAGCCAACAGCCTTCAAATTCTCCAGTGGTTGCTGCTGCCATCTTGCAAATGGTCCTATGCATACAGAACAAGGGGTTGCACTTAATCATGCAAAAGATACCCCACCTTGACAAAATACTTGTCTGAGTGACCTTGAAAGGGGAGGCATGGTACAACTCGTAATAAAGCTGTGTATAAAATTTTGAATCAGAAGCAAAGAAATCTGTTACAAAAAAATGTCTATTTATGACACATACAAAGTCTTAACTCGGCTCAGAAATAGGACTTCAATTCACCACAGACCTAGAAAGTGGAGGCACTGTATAACTCATCATGCTAAAGCTGTATTAATCTCTTCAATAGAAGCAAAGAAATCTGTTACGAAAAATGGTCTATTTAAACTTTAAAAAAAGTCTCAAGTCAGCTCAGTAAACAGGAAGTAGATGCATGAATGACCTGGAAAGCGGAGGCACGGTACAACTTATCATGCTAACACAGTATACCTAATTTGAAATTAATCTCTTCAGTAGAAGCCAAAGAATGCGTTAGAATTTTTTTCTATTTATGACCCTTTAAAAAGTCTCAAGGCGGCTCGAATCACAGGAAATACATGTGGGACTGACCTGGAAAGGGGAGGCACAGTAAAACTCATCATGCATAAGCTGTGTACCAAATTGGAAATCCATGCCTTCAGTAGAAGCCGAGAAATCTGTTACCAAAGTTTGTAAAAGATGGATGGACGGACAAAGTGATTGCAATATAGTCCCCTCTATTACTTTAGGAGATATAACAAACATCAAAGAAATAACAGGCATAAACAAAAGCCTAGACCAAGACAACTGGATAGGACAGGCATATACAATATGTGGCAGGCCAAACTATCTACATGGTTAGTAATATTGTTTCTTTTTGGAAATGGTATTTTCAACAAGCTAAAAATAGAACAAAAGAAAAGAAAAAAAAACACAATTGATTTTTGCCAGTTTATTCAGTATCAGAAGCTAAACATTTATAGCTTGATGTGGGATTTGACCCCTTGTAAGTAAGTGGTCGCCATAGAGACAGTAAACAAATTATTGACTAGTATCTGGTACCTAGATAAATGAAAATATTGTGAAATACAGTTAATTTGTGTATCAATAAGTACATGGTTTTGTGTTTCCAAAAAGAATGGAAACAGAGAATTTTCAGCTAGAATATCCAGGTACATGCATGGATCAATGAATAGAACACATTATCAACAATCAACATTGTCATTCACTATTAAACTTTCTCACATAAATCTTCTACAATTGTTACAAACATTTTTTAACACCACACATGCATTCTCTATTTACATAATATAATATGTAAAGTGAATTTGTCCTATTATTGTAGTAATTAAAGATTAATACAAAAAAATCAATCATTTAAATAATTTAAGTATTTTTTTTTTCTTTAATTTATCTTTATATAATTTTTCATGGAAAGGTTTTGTTATAAGCTGCCAAATACAACAGTTATATTGGACACTTCACAACTCTGGCTGTGGATAAAAAGATTGGTAAAAATTCTAATCATAAACCAACTAGCAACAAACAAAAAAAGCACCATAAAAATTCTACGTAAAAATTCTGTCATTTACGACAGCATTGCACAAAGCCATTAAACATTCAAACAAAACAAATCAAATACACAACACAATCAAATGGTAGATGACAAATTTTAAAAGATTTATTACATTATGTTTTTGTGAGAGTTGATCATGATGTAAGTTCTTGTGTATAAGACACCAGAAAAAGGACTTATATTGATAAAAACCGAGCAGATTTTTTAAAATTACCGGAAAAATAGTTTACCCTTTATCAAGGTTAAATAAAATAAAGAAAACATTCATTTTCAGTTATTCATTAAACTGCTATTGGCCGTAAGCTAATGCCACTTAATCCTTCTCACACAAAAATGTAAAAACAAAATAAACAACTTTCAAGGATAAAAATGTAAACATATTGGTACCCTCATTTTGATAATTATGCATTACTTTAAATGGCATCTAGGTATATTATACATTGTAAAACACTTTTAAGAATTTTTAACTATTTGGAATAAAATCCATATTACTTATTGAGCCACTACAACCTAATGTTAAAATGATATTTGTATACAAGGTAAAAATTTAACCATTTGGTACAAAGTTGTAAAAGTGTGCAACTGACAAAACAAGAGGCTCCCAGGAGCCTGAATCGCTCACCTGGTCTTGATGTTGACCCTATACTTTTGTAGAGCTAAATGAGCTGAACATTTAAGCAAGCAACAGCTAATCTCTATCTGCAATAGTTTTCATTTTGCAGGACAAAAACATGAAAAATCTCTATTTTTCAGGGGCCGTAATCCCTATAAGGGGTCATCTGACAACTTCGACCCTATGGAGAATTTTGTAAAGCTAAATGAGCTGAACATTTAGGCAAGCAACAGCTAATCTCTATCTGCAATAGTTTTCATTCTGTAGGCCAAAAACATGAAAAATCGCTATTTTTCAGGGGCCGTAACCCCTATAAGGGATCATCTGACAACTTCGACCCTATGGAAAATTTTGTAGAGCTAAATGAGCTGAACATTTAAGCAAGCAACAGCTAATCTCTATCTGCAATAGTTTTCATTTTGTAGGACAAAAACATGAAAAAACGCTATTTTTCAGGGGCCGTAACCCCTATAAGGGTTTGTCTGACAACTTCGACCCTATGGAGACTTTTGTAGAGCTAAATGAGCTTAACATTTAAGCAAGCAACAGCTAATCTCTATCTGCAATAGTTTTCATTCTGTAGGCCAAAAACATGAAAAATGGCTATTTTTCACCTTTAAGGGGACGTAACCCCTATAAGGGGTCATCTGACAACTTCGACCCTATAGAGACTTTTGTAGAGTTAAATGAGCTGAACATTTAAGCAAGCAACAGCTAATCTCTATCTGCAATACTTTTCATTCTGTAGGCCAAAAACATGAAAAAATGCTATTTTTCACCTTCAAGGGGCCGTAACCCCTATAAGAGGTCATCTGACAACTTAGACCAAATGGAGACTTTTGTAGAGCTTTTGATGCTGAATCAGTAGCGTGGCCTCAGATTTCCTCTATCTCTTATACTTTTTGATTTATAAGCCAAAAACAGTAGTCTGACCCCCCTAGTCTATTTTTAGTAACGGCGGCCATGTTTTTTAACGGATCAAAAATCAAAACACAAGTTTGGTGCAGGACACCCTAAGGATCATTCATACCAAGTTTCATTAAATTCTGTTTGGTAGTTTCAGAGGAGAAGATTTTTGAAAAATTGTTAACGGACGACAGACGACGACGACAGACGACGACGACAGACGACGACGACGGACGCCAAGTGATGGTAATAGCTCACATGGACCTTCGGTCCAGGTGAGCTAAAAATGAGTTAATTCAATGTCTGTTAATCTTATTTCAAATTTATTACAGTTGTTTAATAATATCAAAACAATTTATTGAGAATTTTAGATATTCTATCAAAGAGAAATAAATGGAGAAAAATCTTAACCTAAATGGAAGACAGATTGCATAACTTTTTTCCCAAAATTTGGTAAACATGGAACTTAATAACTATATTTGGTAAGACTTATTTTAACAAAACATATGTAAAAAGACATAAAATACAGGAAAAAAAGATAAATACACCTTGACAAAACTGATACACAACTACACAACCAAGTAGCCTTTTACATACATGGAAAATGTATAGCATGCATATGATCAACACAATTGCACAGTAAAAATGTTCAGGTCCTGTCCAACAAAAACTGTGATCATCATCACCAGGGTAAAAACATGGGCATGTTGAAAAAAAAAGTCTGTTCTAAAACATAATCTGATTAAAAATTAAGTCTTAGCAAATGCATGTATGTTTATAACTCGGTAATCATGACCAAGTTTTGTCAGACAAGGTCCATTGGTGAATGATAAACAGATTGGCGAGTCCAACATTAAACTTAACTCTTTCTATACATGTAACTACCATTCACCAGTCATCAAGGCACAATACAATTCTATTTTGATTATACCACAGTCTATCATCATTTTTAAGACAATCATATAAAATTAAACATGAAATTTATTATTGCATAATGTTGTTCCTACATCTTTGTCTATGTTGATAAAATATTACTTTTCATTCAAGTTAAAACTATATTGCACTTTTCTGGATGAAACTCATCAGTTCCATACAAAGTTAAATCAATGAAAATAAGTTTCTGTGAAAGACAAATTTTCAAAAAGTTTTTGATTTTTTTCTCAATACTGCAATCATAAAACATTTCTCTTTTCTTGTAACAAATAACAAATTCAATATGAAAATATTTGACAAAAAATAATGAATTTCCCTTCAGGTTTTTTGATGTAAGTCCTGTTTAGTTTTTTCTGTGAAGCAAATTTTTAGAATTGATTAAAAGAATCTTAATCCTAACAAGGATTTTTTTGCCTTTTAAGCATATTACATGTAAAAAAGGGTAGAATTAACTTACTCAAAATGTACTCTTGGAAATAATATCAACTACATACAAGATAATTTATTAAAACTGTAATTGAAGTTGGAAACTAGTTTCACATACTACCTGAATACATATACTACCATTGATGTTAGTAAATTGTTATAATTATGCAGATATGTTTAATCATTGAGACATAATAATAAAGCACTTTAATAAAATTAAGGCATTCATATCTCCCACTGATGGAATGCATGTCCATTTCAATATCTTTGGTAAATGCTTAAAGATATGGCATGTGTCATTTTTAACTTGATTATGTTAAAACTAGCAAGAAATAGTTTTCAAACCAAACCAAAAATAAAAACTGCAATTTACATCCTTCAACACTGGCTTAAGTTAAATTCATAAGCAACAATTATTTTGATTCGAAAAAAAAAAACCAACAATTTGTGATGTCTATTACATTAAAAGAGAAATCAATGAAAGAAAAAAAATGTTCAGATCAAAAGAATTGTGAAGGTTTCAGGCTTTCATTACTTCATTAGTACCACCATGTAATCTTTCTTCAAAATATTCCTAGTAATAATAAAATAAATATTTGCCTGCATGAGAGATAAAAAATGTAAGAAAGAATGATGAATAAGAGTTTAACTTAACATTGTAAAATTCAAACATTTTTTTTAACAAAAAAGAATAAAATTTGTAAATTATATAACTAAAAACTCAAACATAAGTGCACAACCTAACACTAATAGTGGCAAAAAAAGATCAACCCTTTCATATTTACTATAAACCTGAGGTATATAAAACAAACAAAATATCTTTTTAAAATGTTACATAAATAAAACATAACACATTTGTTGTATATCAAATACACTTCTTTTCAATAAGTTTAACACAACTTAAGATCATGCAATCTAAAGACTAAATATAAAATAAAACAGTTTAAAAAAACATTTTTTTTAGACTGATAGCATCTTTTTCACTGATACGTAATTACTTTCCAAACTTCCAACTCAAATTTCATAATTCCATTGATTTACAAAAATCTTTAATCAAAAAGAAAAAAATATTTAACAGAAAGACAAATGGAAAAAATAATCTTGCATTAAAAAAGAAGAAAAAAATATACGAGAGAAAGACAATCTGAAATGAAAAAAAAATGTTCTAGAGAGAAAACAGTTCTATTAGAAGTTGATTACAGAATCAGGGATCGCGCTGGGCTTCGCCAATGTCGCAAATTGCGATATTTTTTTCTTGCTGGCGACAAAAAACGGCTGCTGGCGATTTTTCTGGCGCCTAAGTAAGTTTTAAAATTTTCGACCGGAAATTGAATACACATCGCCAGTATTGATCAATATCTCAACAGGTAAGTTATCGTGTGTGACCACCTGTCGCCACGGATGAGCAGGTAGATAATTGAATAGGTAAACGGTAGATCACAGCAGGTTGAAGAAAAGGATTAAAGACTAATTAGAAATTAGGCTCACATAATGCAATAAAGGTGTCAAAACAGTGATCAGGAACAAATTTCTAATGTACGCCTGAATGACTTTAATTGTCCAAGCCAATTTGACAAAGTATCGTGTGTTGATAGCACACATGGCCTCATGTCAGCCAAGGTTTCAAAACAAATAATTGCCAGTAAATCAAAATTATCTCCAGCTTGGGATGAGTTTTTATTCACAAAACAATGAGAGAATTTAATCTGTACCTTATTAAGTTCCTCAAATAATCACAAGCATGTAAACAAACCATTCTATTTTTAGAACAATTAAAATGAGGTTACTGAGGGATATTCACAATAATGATTTCAGAAAGCAAAAAAAGAAAGGGAAGATAAATAAATCAAAATAAAACTAATTTTATTATACTTATTAAAAAAAAAAAGAAACTGAAAAGAAGTTGTTTTTAGGAACAGAAATATTTTTACCAAACTATTACTATCAGCTGATTTTTTTTCAAAATGAAATAAATAAACAAACACATAACAATACTGGAATAAGAAGTTTTTATTTGGGAAAATCATGATAATTTTAATTAAAACATTCTAATAATGTACAGGATTCAATAGAAACCACATGAGTCATGATTGATGAATCTTTATAATGTGTCCACAGTCTGTCAAACATTGATCTTTTGCAATCTCTGTTGGTCATGAAAATGTGATGGATTCTACAAAATTTTATCTTTGCTTTCCTAAATAATACTTTTTTTATAGTGTTCATTTAGTGCTTTCAGTGATCTTTATGCTCTAGGTTGAGTATTCATTCATATGGTGCTGTTTTTTTTTGTGTATTGTTATGTTTATTGTATTGTTATTATTTAATTTGTATATGGCAATAAGCATGATAAATAATTAAATAGATCATGGTATGTTTTATTTCAAAAAGATATCAAACAAGAAAGGCTCCACTTTCATCATTTATTATCTAAAAAGTCTTTCAATGAGAATAAACCATCCTTCAACATGCACCTGAAAAAAAGACTGAAAACATATTTTTAACATATACATCTAAGCATACATTACACAAGTATATGATCCCTCAATGAAAACGGTACTGGCTACACTTTATAAAAACTTGCGACTTTATTTCAAATCTGGTGATTTTTCTGGCGACAAAAATTTTGAGGCCAGAGCAGCCCCTGCAGAATACAAGGAGTAAAGGAGTTAGGTAGAAAGAACTAGAAGTAAAATGAAAGAAAAATTTTCAATGGAAATATGATTACTCCGAAAAATCGAAAACTTGGAAGTTTTCTTTTTGCATCAAATTATACAAAAATGTATTTATATAAAGTTCAATTCTCTTTAAAAAATTGGAAATTAAATACATATAAAAAAAAAGAGACATTGAAAGATCTAAATCAATACCCAATATCATTCTTATAAAGTCAAATTAAATACCATGTATAAATCATAGCTCTTTGTTTTTTGAAATACATGTATTACATGTTTTTTAAAACACTTATTGTAATGTTAAGTTACACAATGTTGTTAAACGTGTTTTAGCTTTATGTATGTAGCGTAAACAAGTCAAACAAGTAATTTCTAATTCTTGTTTTTTTACATAAACAGGTGTACTTGGTAACTTGACTGTGGCGTCAACAGCTATCAAACCAGACTGTACTCTCTTCTCTTGTCTATCTTCTCATAACTGTAAGTTTTATGGAGTAATGATGGGACAAAACAAAATCAAGCTCACTTATGAATGTGATGTCTTGAAGCACTAGTTTCTGATCACATGATTGCAATATCCAATGACAGACTATCTCTTAATCACATGACTCTACTATCCAATGATGGACTACCTCTTAATCACATGATTTCAATATCCAATGATGGACTTCCTCTTAATCACATGATTTCAATATCCAATGATATGTCTATATCTTATCACATGCTTTAGCTTAATAAATTTGGTAATGCTAAAATAAGTCCACTTTTTTCTTCATGTCATTTTGTTTCCATATTGGCATTCTATAAAAATCATTTCTTGGCATGTCAAAGATATGTTGAAAGTCTTCATCATCTAAATGTATCTACAATAAAAAGATGGTTTAAAGGACTACTTCTTTAAAGGGTTTTCTAATTTTAATCAGGCAAAAGTATTTTCTTAAAAGGTATTTTCAAATTTTAATCATGTAAAAATATTTTCTTATAAATTATTAATCAATAATAAAATCTAAACATTAGAAAAGGAAAACAACAGTATATTATATGTGTTATATATAGAAAGTTTCTGTCACTTTCCTGCTTTCATTACGGCCTTGCTTATAACTTTTCCTAGTTTGATTAAATCCATTCTACTACTAGTCAAACACTATTTTTCTCGACCATTACATTGCCTTTGTTTGTTTTTTTTTAAGTTGTTTATAGATGTTGTGTTATGTTCACTTCTTCCACAACTTGTTAATTGTCATTACATAGATACATCCAGTACTTACTTCTAATTTATTTAAATCTACATCTCTAGGTAAATCAAAATTTGTTATCTTTAATGTTTCATATGGATAGATCTGAAAAAAAATCATGAAAGTTAGTCCATAATTTCTTTTCCACAAAAGTTTGCATTTATAAAAACCTTGACACACTTTAAATCTTAATCAAATATGTGTCTTTTTTATCTAAAGTATAAAGTTCTACTCATCATGTAAGAACTGTCATTGCTTCCTATCCTGTAAAAAACATTTCATTGGCACCATTTTTTTCTTAGCTGTTTTTCTGAAAATTGCATGCACAATCTCTAATCACAAGTTAAACAGGTCCAATCTTTTTTCTAAGCTGTATGTTTTGTGTTGTTTTTTTTTGCATTTGATATTATGAGCAGATCCAGGAATTCAGTTTAGAGTGGGTGAAAAATTTTATTTTAGCATCCTATACATGGATTTTATACAAAATATCATTTTTGGGGGTTCAGTTTTAAAGGCAGCACACTCCCTCCACACCCCTCCTAAATCTGTGCCTGGATATGATTTTGGTTACTCATTGTTTTTTATATCCACCATTTTTTATCTCCTATTTTACTACATAAAGACATACTTGTGGCTCAGCCTCTGTGTGCCAGCTACTTTTCTGTAATGTTAGTAGTGACACGCCAGGTTTGTCTGCTAGAAAACTATATCCTATAGCGGAATCTCGCTGAAAAAGAAATAATCATCAATATGCTGGTATTACAGGATTTTTTTTTTCATAAGAAAATTTTAAATGATATTTTTCTGTGGAGTTTTTTGTGAAAATAAACATTAAATCTAAAAATTTTCTGAAAGTATAAATGTAGAAAATCATGTATTTCTTTATTTTACCATGGTCAATTCATGATAGGGGTATATATTCCTTTATCTGCGGTGCTAACTGTCACTGAATCAAAAAATTGACGTATGATAACAATTAAATTCTTGCATAACAAATCATTATCTAAAGTGATTGTGATTTGTTGGTTTTTACAGCTATATTTGTTAGAAAAGCTGAAAAGATATGAGGAGGTCTTAAGAAATTCATGTTAAAGTCTATATTAAGTCTGGAAACAGGCATCAGATGTGCACCAAACATAGTGTAAATCATAAAACAGTGTTCCATACTAAAGTTTACTACTTTAACACAGTAAACTATAAGTTTTTATTCTTATTAATTAGTTATCCATGCACTATTTGTAAATGACACAAAAAACAAGATAGAATAAGATATTTACCTCTGTATTCATGGTTGATGATGATGTATCTGTAATAGAAATTTATATATACATTAAAGGTACCGGCAAGAAAAGTAAATCTAAAACTGTTGGTGGAGGCCTTACTATCTGTTATTGGTTGCAATAAATTCTAATATTAATGATAGTTTAAATTTGAACAATTTCTACCTGAATTAATAAATCTTCAAACAATAAAATAAATGTTCAAAATTTATATGAAAAAATCTTTCAAAGTAAAAAATAGCCGGATTCCTTAAAACAGCATGTAAGTGAGCAACAGACCTGAAATCAAACTCCCCACACCATATGCTTTTTACCAAGTATCTTAAAAGTAGTTGCTGAGAAAATTTCTACCCCGCCCACCCAACCTTCATCATTTTTTAACCCAGATTTTTCATGCGGCTGTAGTTGCTAGGAAAATTGTTTTCAAAAATGTTCAACTTTTGACATCTTAAATAACATTCAGATCTACAATCAGTAATAAGACCTAATGCTGAGGTCACATATAAAATAGCAAATGCTTGTGAAAAGGAGTTGTTAAGCAAACTGTTATGAAAGTTATGGTGTGGACAGAAGTTCACTTTTCTCTGAATCATGGGGATAAACATGTCATAATTGTTATGGTAAGTTTCTACTTACATCTAGATCTATTTGTTTCAAAATCAAAATATCTCTGGAAAAGACAATAATGAATATTACTATAATATGATAAAAGATTTTTAAAATGTATATCCACTTTTTATTTTCTGGAAAAAAAAACACAAGACATCATTATGGTATAGAACATTTGACCTGAAATTATTATGCTGTGCAAATTAGATCTTTTTATGTCCAGTTTATTTTAGACTCTTAAACTACTGGAGCTGCATGCTGCAGTTTAATTTACATTAATACAGTTCATTCCATCCTTTATTACCATTCTAGCATCTTATAATAATGGCTGAGTGTACCACACGTTTTTTCAGATGAGGAAATAAACCATCTGTTGCAAAATCATTTATCTGGAACTTTGTTGCAGATTTGTTTTGAATTTACCAGACTTGTTTTATGTAAAGGTGGAGCTTTGTATTAAAGATACATTTTAAAAATCTGTCAAAGTCAAAAAGTGCCAGATTTTGTTAAACAGGAAGTATGCGAGTGACAGACTTGAAATGGAAACCCATAGTATGGGAAACTGTTAGGAAAATCATTTCACAGCCCCGCCCATCCAACATCGACCATTTTATAACCCAGATTTTTCACTCCTTGAAATCCAGCAAAAAATAAAATCTAGTAGAAAATTTTAAAGATTTAAATCCTCTGAACTTATATCTATATATAGGCAAGGCTGAGTTTGAATCAGGCACTGTATTCCATATATGGGTTGAAATAACAAGATCTTATGATATCTTTTCTCATCAAACTTTTTTTGCAAGACATGTTGGAAAGATTTGAATGTTGTTATGGCTTTGTTTACACATCAGGAAAAGAGAACTAGACAATGTATGGGAATATTTTTTTTTCAAATCTTTAATACTTACAAAATCTAAATGGCCTCCATACATTCCCGATAAAGGTAATGTGTGAGCTCTAGGAGTTATACCATAGCCTGGTTTCACTACTGTAAATATAGAAAGATAGATGCAGTTTCTTTATATTTATTGAAATTGAAGCAAAGGTTCACAGCAGTTATCATTTGACCCCTTTAATGTATGATTGGTTATTCAAATCATTAGCTGTAATATGAAATTAAAAGTGAATGCAAATTAAAGATTCTGATGTCCAATTGCTGCATACTTGACAATTTCTTCTTCTTTTTTTCCAACCAGTTGTCTGATCTATATATTATGGGGTATCAGAGAAATAATTTAGACTTGCTTTTTTGTCTTATCAGTTAAAACCTGCAACAAGAATTGCAATTTTCAAGTGACATGTGTATTACTTGTGACTTAATTATCCCTTTGAAAGTAGTTAGATAAGCAAGAACCCTAGAGAATGTATTCTTTTAACATTACCACATGAAAAGCTGCCATCAAAATATTTAAATCATGCTGAATGTAATGCTGAGTAGACTGACAGAAATTTGTTGATCCCAAATTCATAAACATAAGAAAACTGATACAATGTAGTTACCCCAAGAAGTCACCATTCCATATTCAAGATGATATAAAAAGGGAGAAATGTAAATACCTGGATAATTAGACAATGTATTCATTGTTCTATAACCTCTAATATCACTGTCATCCCAACTTCTCTTTGGTCTGTCAACAAACCGGGATGGAGCTGAAAAATTGCAATAAATATTCAGTTTTCATTACTTCTTGTAATAAATATGATTTAATCAACTAATTAACTATCTGCATGCAGGTTTTTTTCTTGATTGACAATTTTCTTTTTCGACAGACATTCACAGTGCAAAATTCTAATAACATGTCAATGACTTGGTATGAATTTGGCATCATGCTAAATACTTTGGATTTTTTTTTAAGTAACTTTGCTTATACTTGGACTTAAGCATATCTAATGCGTCTTAAAGAAGAATTTACTAATAGACTATCTGCTGCACAATCTAAATAGCTTAACAAGAACAGTGGTTTAACCTTCATTCACAAGCAATAATAAATTTACCATAACATTTGACATATTTTTTTTCTGTTTATACTTGTATTTCCATTGTGATATGACAAAATATGACCTATTATTCACTCCTTCTTAAAGTTTTAATCTCTTGAAAGTTTTTCAAGACATAACTGAAATACACTTACAAGCAAACATAGGAGACTGGTACCGTGTACTGTATTTCGGTTCATGGTCAGCACTAGGAACACGGGATGCCTTCCATGGATCTAACAATTTCATTGGTTGAGCTTTCCTTTCTTCAAGTTCCTTACAAATAATTTTCCCCATACCAGAAGTGTCTTTAAACTTAGATAATTCTTCAATTTCTTTTTTAATTTTAGGATCTTCCTCTATAACTTCTTCCTCATCATCAGAATCTTTTTCTCCTCGACTTTTCCTCCGTTGTCGCACTGAAATAGAAGATAAATATGTGTAACTGTTACAAATATTTGTAAAGTACATTTTTAATATTTGTTAAACCAAATTTAAAAGAAAAACATTTTCAATTTTTCCAAAAAGAGCAATGTTCATGGCCAATCTTGCTTTACTATGAAAATTTGACCTTTGATCTCCAAAGTCAAATATGGATTAGTAATTCATTTGACCATACAGTCATGTATTTATTTAAGATTATGATTTTATTTTTGGAGTAAGTTTTCAAACTATAGAGCAAGATTGTTCTCTGTTAATTATTTCTTTAATTCTAAGCTATATTACTACATTCTTGTAGTGAAAAGGCAGTCACAGGAGTTCATATCAAAATGGAAATTTAACTTCCTCTGTATAATCTGGAGCAGCAGTTTCCAGAGCAACTGCAAACACTATTTTGTTTGTTAAATGGTCTTACCGGCAACTTTTATTAAATTTTGTGATTGATGGTACAAAATCATGTACAAATATTATGAAAATCTATTGAGATGAGAAGAGTGTGATAATGGATCCATGCTCAACAAACCTGGTTCTGCTTTGCCACATCTAATAAAAACATGACAAATTTTTTAACCTTCTGCTTTTAAAACTTAGAGTAGTAGGGCCTTCAAGTCTCCACTTACTCATTTCAGGTAACAAGGAAGCTAAAGCAGGAGGAGCGGGCCAATCCTCTCGTTCTATCTTCTCCACTTCATTGGCCGCTGGCTTCTTGGCACTGGGATACATGCTCAATCGTATGGCTTCATTGTTTTTCAGATCAGCAGGTGATGAAGCTCTCCTTGTTCTTTTCACTATCACTTTACCACCAGAGGCTAAAAATATATCAAATATAGATAATAATCAAAGCGAAATTCCAAATAGCGGTCAATAATCTGAATGTGTCCAAGGAAAACAGACAAAAAGTTCTTCGCAAGTAAACCATATTTGGATGTAAATCATTAGGAAGTAAGCTAGCAAGAAATTTATTCTCACGATATTAGACCCAATGTTGATGTTGATGCTGTATACAAAATCACAAGAGGCTGAGTTGGATGAAAATGTTAGAAAACTTTTTCTTGGCCACACTTTTAAGAATGATACTTATATGGGGGGGGGGGCGTTAAAATTCAAAATAATATAGGAAGTTTGAAAGATTGGTAGAGTTTAAAGTAGGTTAAATCTTGCTCTTTCAGGAATAATCAAAAAGAAAAACTAGCCTTGTGTCAATATCTGTTTTAGGTTTACATTCCACAATACTTTATAGAATACATTTGTGTCAGTATTGTATAAGTCGATATGCAATGTAAAACTATATTCTCTTCCTTTAATGAATAAGACCAATTCTTTTTCATAGGCAAACTTGGCAAGCAAGAAATGTTTTCCCTGTTGGTGCACCTGCTAAACCTTTCAGGCAGTTCACTTTTGTTTTATGGAAGTTTTCTTTGTTAATTGCAGTTATGTTGTGTTTTGTGATTTTCAACATTTTTGTCTTTTAATATTAATCTCTAGGTTCTGTTTTTCATGAAGGATAAGATTTGCATGTCCCATTGAATTCATAAAATTTAAAACCAGTTTTGAAGGTTCTGATATTGACACAGTTTCATTACCTCTTAAAAATTAGTGCACAAAATGTATTTGATGTCAAAAGACATTAATCCTGATAATAAAAATAATCTATCAAATTAAGCAGTAATTTTTTAAAGTATATAGAATTATAAAACTGTTTTAAAAAAATTAAAATGTCAAATCACCAAAGTTTCAACAATTAAGAGTCTCAAACACAATATAATTAGTTTTGCAACACTATAGTACACTCCTATAAATGATAATTGTATTTAAAAACACATTCTTATATCTATACAGATATATTTGTACATTTCTTTTAGATGATAATTTAATTTTGTTCTATGTGGTACCAATAGAAGACAAATCAGAGAAAATGTGTTTTTAATCAAATAAATAGAAAACACCAATGACGATCATACACCCCCAAAAATCTTTAAATGGCCAAGTTACAATGACAATGTCAAAACATAAAAGAAAATTGACAACGAGATGAGTCGAAGAGCTGATAATGCAATAAACAACCATAATGTCACTTATACCATTTCACACTGAAAACAAATTCTTGTATGTTATTGGTGTATAATACATTTTGTTCATGTATGTAAACAAACCATGTTTGGAAACAATATATAAAACTCACCTAGGGCGGCCATACCACCTGAAAAAAATAAATATTAATGTATAGTTATTCGTTAATTGTTGGTAAGCTCACAGAATCAAATTCAATCATATCAATAGATCACACAGGCTTGTATGGTAATCACCTTGAAATTGTGTGCAATAAAAAACTTTATATGAATAAAAACACCTTACGCATACGAGATGTATTACTGCTAACCAGGACATTTTCATAGTGTCTTTTTTTTCCAGGTAGGACTGATGGATTTTAGTTTGCAGTTTTAAATTGGCACTGTCATGTTCTTGTCTATTGACGATAATGGAAGACAAATATATTCACTCTATATCATTTTTGTGCTAGTAATGTCAATGAGAAAAATGCGAAAACAAAACTATCATGAAAATTTCCCTGTTTACTGCATGAATTTTTGGGTATAGAACACCCTTAATATAGTAAGTCAACAAGCAGAATAACTCCTAATCCTTCTAGTGTGTACTGTAAATCTGACACAAGTTCATGTTGCTGACTTTGGTTTTAACTTGTCGTGTTGTGCATTTCATTGGTTTGTATGCACAAAGTGTCAATAATTTGATACCCCAATTATGATTCCAAGTAGATATGAAAACTTTCAATCAGTTACTGTAGAATACATGTATTGTTCATGTAAAAAAATTTCTAAACTTTTACAACTACATGTATGCAGTTTTAACATACACATTGAATCATATTTACTTACTTTTACCAGTTGACTTGAGATACTGGGGAGTGCCTTTGGCATAGGAAAAGTTAGCTGAAAAAAAAATTCATACAGGTATATGACATACAATACAATGAAAAGTGAATAAAGGGCGTAGGCATGAAAGAGAAAATTCCTTTAAAATTTTAAGGACTCAAGACATCCCACCTCACAACACTGATTTGGGCAAACAGACTGACAGACCAAAAACCTCTACTTTTGTAGGTAGGGCATACAAATTCATTGAGGTGGGTCAGAGGAAACAAAATTTTGTGTGTGTGTGTGTGTGTGTTGGTGTTGGTGTTTAACGCCCTATATCGATGTACCTGGGTCATGTAGGGCGGTAAGTTTTAATGGTGGAGGAAACCACTCACCTTGGGCGACACAAAATTGTGATAATAGTTTATTAAGCAGAGGTACAATAATAATGGACAGACACAGAGAATGCCCAAAAATATTATAATAAAAGAACTTTTTCCGGGTTCACCAGCAATTCCCCGCTATCGTGAAAACGGCGTATTTAGTGAACATGACAAAACAATATAAAAATCTGCTGAAGTAAAAAATGGCCAGATTTCGTTAAACAAGAAGTAGCTGAGCAACAGACCTGAAATTGGATCCCACCCTGACATTATATACCAAATATCAAGTGGCTGTGATAAGTAGTTGCTGAAAAAAAAACTGTAATGAAAATTTCTTCCCTGTCTGTCAGTAAATAAGACCACTGTCACCATAAAAGACATTAGGGACAGTAAAAGTACATTCATCATCTTTAATCTATACACAGGAATAGTAAATAAATGGAAAACACATTAACAAGTTGATTGACCAGAATAAAGCCCCATATGCCAGTTTAATAGTTCTTTATACATTTCATGTCACAAGAATATTTGATCAAATATTTGATAAATAATGGAATGAACAACTGAAATAAAAAAAGACACTAAATAGTAATATATTTCATTTCTTATCTCTAAGAATTCTGGCCTTAAGCATGTTAAGAGTAAAAAGATGTGTAGAAGCTTATTTTATACATTTTCTTCTTAAAGCAACCAGTGTAAGAAGAAGGAGATATTATATTTGATTGGAGTTTAAAAGCTTTCAGTGTATTATTATCATTGTCCCATGAGCATTCACTCCCTCTTATTTTTTTTTTCATAATGTAAACACAGGAGATGACTGGTAATGTTTAATGAGTGGTAGCTCACAAATAAATACCCCCCCCCCAAAAAAAAATGAATCATATGAGGTGCACCTCTACATTATATCACAAAAAATTGTGTGAAAGTTTCAAGAAAATCCATCGATGGCTTTAAGTGGAGTTGCGGACAAGAGTTGGGTACCCCTTATAATCAAACAGCCAAGTCCATGTTTTGCTATGGGAAACCCCAAAAATCATTCTGATCAAATTCTTAAATTTGAGGTGCACATCAACATTATGTCAGAAAGATTGTGTGAAAGTTTCATAAAAATCCACCAAGGGGTTTAGGAGAAGTTGCAGATAAGAGATAGACACCCTCAGGTGTTAGGGAAGGACGGACAGACACCCCTATCACTATATACCCCCAACTTTTCAAGAGGGGGATATAATAAAAAAATTCATATTATGTTGTATGATTTTTAACAAAGAAAAAGAAATGATGTACAACAGTTTCTAGATAACTGATGCTTACCATTGCTCTTTTTTATATAAGATATTATTTATTGGACTGTATTAGCAATAGGATAAACATTGCTTGTTAACCCCCCTGATAAATTACCTGGTCTATGGAAATGTGGAGACTTTTGGCCATTTGTTGTCGGTGTTGTCGTGGCTTTCTTTAAGTACGAAGTTTTCTGTATATAACTTCCAGTATAAAACTTTCCAAAACTTAACTCAGAAGATCTTCTCTCTAATGAATCCTGAAAGATATACATCAAAATCATACTTCAGAAAGATATATGGTATATAAAAAGTTTAAATATAAGATACATAAAAGTTTTTCTTAAGTCAGGAGTACATTTATTAAAGATTAAATTATTTCTCCGCCCCAAGACACACATGTAGTTATTTTTCACAGGAGAGCCTTTGCCAGCTTGTTAAAATAAAATTAAAACTATTGAGGGAGAAATCATTTATATCGACCATTTTTATAAAAGGAGAACCTGTTTCACTCATGAAATTTTCAACATTAAAATATGTCTAAGATGGAAATGACAGAAACATCACTTAGTAATCGTACCATTTTTAACACTTGGTACCATTGTAATGAATGGAAGAAATGTCTCTACAATTTAGTGATATTTGAAATTATGAATTCATAACAAGAATATGTCCAAGAGACATAATGCCCCAATATTTTACAAAATATGAAAAATTTTAAGTCTTACAGAGGAGGGAGGGGGGATGGGTAACAAACACCCTAAAAAATAAATAAATTGAAATTAAGATTTGACAACCAGTATTAGTACATGTATCATGATAATAGTTCTATCAAAGGGCAAATAACAACATTTGGAAAGTAGATTGTCAGAAAATAACTAACAATTTCACATATTTATCTATCGCTAAAAACATTGAAGATCAAGTTATATAACCCTTATTATTATACTTCAGTAGATTTTTTCTATATAAAATACAGGTAAACATTTTAACTATTACATCTTGAAATTGTTAAAAGTACTATTTCCCTAGGGATATAGTAAAAACTATTTCCCTAGGGTAATAGTACCGTAATACAATTTCGCGGGGTTTTTGTATGATTGGCAGTAGGTGTGGCTAGAGTATACTGTATACAAGGTAAAAAGTGAGCAGTAGGCGTGGCTTTAGTTAAGTTGTTTACCGATTCAGTATAATAAAACAATTGTTTGCTGGTCATTCGGAAAACAGTACATTTGTTTCCCCTCGGTACTTACCATTTCCCTCGGCGCTACGCGCCTCGTGAAATAGTAAGTACCTTGTGGAAACAAATGTACTGTTTCCCTCATGACCAGTCAACAATTGTATAATATTGTAGGATCTATTTGACTTCTAGTTCACAGAGTAAAGAATCTGACAGAGTATTTACATCTGACAGAGCTGTCAATCAATCCATTCCATCAGACAAGCTGGAACAGGTGGTCTAAATCAATCATTTTCTGGGTCAATAACTTCAGAAAATAAACAAATCAACAAAAATATTGACAACACGGATTCTAGTTCTTCGTGCCATTTTTGGGGAACTGCCTCTGCTCCTTTCATTCACAATTGAAGGAGAAAAAAAGAGGACTGTATACGTAGCTGCTCATCATTCACTATGGATATTTTGTAATCAGATACAGAGAAAGCTGGATGCACTGGGTGCAAGCAAACCAAAAGTAAAAATTCCTACGCTTTTTAAGTTAAAATCCCCAAGGTAACAAAGTAAGGTTATGTAGAACTAATAAACAAATCCAAAACTTTACATTGACCTTGAACTTTTTTTCTGATCCATAATATACCCTTTCCTTGAACTGAACAAGAAAACAAAAATAGTGACAACAGATTTAATCTATACATCTATTAGATGCAAAACCATGTACATTCTATAGCTTGTTTTCACATGGATACATAATTGCGGAAACAGCTCCATATGTACTTTCTAATTAAATCATAGTCTATGGTAAACTTTGATGAATGAGGAAACATGAAGCTGACATGTATGAAGCCAGAATCAATAGATGTCTGGGCTAAACCAGTCAACATTAAAGATTAGAAAAGTAAATATTGAGCATTAACTTTGTTGACATGTCATGGACAGGTATCATTCTGTCTGAAACAGATTGGTCAATAGAATTTCTATCAGACAGATTAAGGCAAGGCAGCATTGTTTTGTGCAAAGTCAAGTTAAGTGTCCTAACCATCATGAACAGGTTGCCATGATAAAAAAACTTATAAAAGAGGATCACAGGACTTTGGTATTCAAGGTACGTGTACTTGTATCAATTCTACCCAACCAACTTATAACTCTAGAATAAAGGAAAACTAAAAATCAGATAAGACGTGAGGGAAACATTGACAACTGGCTTATAATATACTGTAAGGGGACAAAAGTGATATTTGTAAGCCCCTGTAACTATGACAATATGTTAACAGATGCCACCAGATATTTCAAATAAAAACTTTGGGAGAAGACAAAGAAGTACCAATTGGACATTGAAGTCCAAACTTTGAAAAGCCAAATGCAAACTGAGCAGTTACAAAAGATAACAGCATAAAGAAATAGACAACTAATGAAGATATGTGTCAATGGGACCCAAATGCCCATGCTAAACCCACAAAAGCTTGACAGAAATTTGTACGGACGTACAGACATGAGTAAAACTTATGCCCCTTGACTTGTTGTTATGGGGGCAAAAAAAAAAAACAACTCACAAGGTGATGAGCAACAGGAGTTAAGACTCGCAGTCTGTGTTGTCTTTTGAATTTGTGAATGACGGATGTTATGACCAACATTTAAAACAAATTGAGGTCAAAAAGATCAAAAGCATGACCTCCTTTTTGGGGCAGGTAAACAACAACAGGTGTGACAATCATGATCAGATTAAAATGAGATACTTCACAGCTTCACAAAGAGGAGGGTAAACAACATATTACTTCATCTGTACTACAGATAAATAATCAATATATAGTGATGGGTTATCCATCTGCCACTGTATCATCTAAAGAGTTAATAACCCAACTCATGGCAATTTAATTTCAATTTTACACAACATTTTAACACCAGGTCTGGTACCTTCATCATGTGTAAGATGTCTGCTGAGAAGAGATCATACTGACCTAGGTAGATAGGTTCACTGAAAACTCATTAAATCAGTCTGCAATGCAGAATTTAACTTTAAGAATGTTTTAGAAAAAAATATACAATATGCATGAAGTCCACGTATAATTTGAGTAAGTGAGAGGATGTTGAGGTATTCTTTTCAGGCACAATTTGGCCTTACAGGGCAGTTAGTTTTAAAGGTGGAGGAAAACCTAGCTCCAAAAAATATGCCAATAGGCAAGTGATCCATAGCAGGGTATTTAAACATGTGCCTTAGACCACTAGACCATCAAGGCCCCAAGAGAATTAGAAGAATTAAACTTGTGTTAGATACTTAATTAATACATAAATCCATCTCAAATTATGGATTCAAATCTAAAATTAAAAGTTAAGAACTTTAAAACAATATTTCCACTATCTACTCTATCTATCATGTCTATTACAAAGCCTTTTTATATACCTTGGAATTCTAACTGATATTGATGACCTTAACATATTACAGACAGAAAACAAATACCAATGATTATCTCCTGAATCTTTGTAAATATTCCAACCGATCAATTATGCCTTATCAACTATTCTGAACAGCCAATTACACTAAACGTCAAAGAAAACTGACAAACAAAAGAAATATTACAATGAAAATCGATCTTAATTTTGCCAAACACTGACCCAGTCTGAAAGAAATACACTGGAAACCTGCATGGTAAAAATACACTGGAAACCTGCATGGTAAAAATACACTGGAAACCTGCACTGTGAAGATGCCAGAAGTTATGTAATTCATCAAGTGTTCTGTAATACAGTACTTCAATAATCATGGTAATAGAGAAACTGACAAACCATGACACACTAATATGCTCAATCATGATATATGTAAATACTAGAACATAGTCTTTTTCTGAAAATATCAAGAACAGTATTTAATACAAATGTTTAGAATACAATGTGAATACTCTCATTACTATAATCAAATGCTGAACAAGTTTATGGATCAAATACATGTATGTACATAATTACTGTGGTTCATAAATATTTGTAAGGTACCTGTAAAATATATGATATTTTCAATATTTAGACTTCCCATATTTTTGCATTTACGTACATTATTTCCTAATTGATATAAATTATTTTCTAATATTTATATTTTATAATTCGAAGCTCCTATTTTGAATGAGAAACATTTTTATCTGGTATTATTGAAATTCTGGTTTTTGGAAGGTGCCGAAACGGGATGTACATAATTTAGGTTTAGTTGATTTGTGTGTAGTCTGCTTGCCAAGATGGCGCTATAATAAAATTTTGAAAAGAAACAAGTTTGAGTTTATTTGTGCATTATTTGTGATTAGTGAACTTTAAATCCAGTTCCCCAGCTAACTGAAGTATATTACATGGTGGAGAACTCAAAGATTAGTATTTACGAAGCTTGAAATTCTTGTGATCTTCAACTTTCACACATGTGTATTGGAGAATGAACAAGAGGTACCCGTCGGCGACACGAGTATGTGAGATTTATCTCATTACTCATTTGTAAGTTCATAAATGGTTCTATTCAATTTATTTTTCTTCGATACAATGAGATAAACACAGAAATTGACAATGATATAGGTTATTTACTTACTCGGCATTTTTCTCCAATACTCGATGAATCTGACAATCCTTTAAATCTTACAGATAACTCCAAAAATTCAGAAAACACAGAACACTCACAACAATTATTTGACAATTTACACTCGCCCGCGCTCAATGAAAGTTTTGGTATACCAGAAAACGTAGTGTCACCAGAAACCCCTAAAGTATTGTCCGATACACATTCACGTCCTTTGAACCAGTCAACACCCGTACAAACGCCTTACCAATTGAGAGAGACATTCATGATGGAAAAAATAGCAAATTGAAGAAAATTTGGAGGTTATCCCCACGAAAACGCTCTTCAATTTATTTCTGAGTTTGAATCATATGCAATTTTACATAATATTTCCCCAGACGAAGGTCCTAGAATGCTTGCCGCATTCCATTTACACCTCACAGGTCCTGCTCTGACCTGGTTCAACACTTTGGTAGCTGAAAACAAAAATTCTTGGGATACCTTTTTAACAATATTCAAGGCACAATACATAAGTGGCAATCTGCAAAACCCTGTCTTGTTATTAGAGTCGGAATTGTTTGAGACCCTTAAACTGTCACGTGGGCAACAGATCGACAACTTCTATGCACAACTAGTTGAAAAAGCTCAACTTTTAAAAAAGTCAGACTACGAAATTTTAATTAAATTTATTAAAGGACTTCCAGAGAAGTTAGCTTTCTTTGTAAGGGCAGGTAACCATTCCGATAGTAAAAGTGCACTCTCAGCAGCCAAGATGGGTGAAGCTTATGGTTACAGGGAAGAAAGCAGTCCATTGGTTGCCGCAGTAAATCCCAAAACGTATGATCAACCCGTAAACCACAAAGATTTAGAAGCTATGAAATCATCAATTGTTAATGAGGTTCAGGGCCAAATAAATCTTTTAACGCAAACTATTGCAAACATGGGTCTCACCTCTGCTCCACAAAGCGTACCTCCGAGGTACGTGGCCAACCAGAATCGTCACTGAAGTATATTACATACCAATTATTGTGGTTTTCATTGACAGTCAACCAAGAAAGAAGCCTTAATTTTATATTGATTCCTTGTTACAATACATGTATGTTCAAACTCAAAGAAAAATGTCCTTTTTCAGAAACCATAAAAATGTTGCCAACCAAAATAAATGAATCCACAATAATAAGATCTCTAATTGTTTATATAACTATCTGGTTCATAGCAACCTGACCAGTATATCATTCCGTCATATTCTTTTAGAATACCAAACCATCTTTCTTTAAAATGCCTGAAAACAGACAGATCATAATTCAAAACCATAAAATATTCATTAAATAACTGAAAATATAGACAATCAGTACTTTGTAATATTGCCCGAAGCTTGTGGAGTGTAATGAATAAAACCCCAGAGAAATATATCATGAATGATTTCCTAAAATATAAAATATTCAAGTACATTAGCTTAACACCTCTTAGAATTCCATTTTCACAAGTTTTTTAATATAAGAATGGGTGTTATGATAACCAGTTCATATCAATTAATTGGCTGTACCATTGCCAAACATAATATTTACAACTTCTACTATTACTCCCCATTCATTACAGCTGTTAGATTCCAAAGGGACTTGGGTATAATATATTAGTACTATGAAGTGGTTCTCATTGAATAAACTAACATTATTACAGGTTCACAATATGTTTTAAGCAAAAATTTTTAGCATGATTTAGGGCTCATCTAAGTAAGTAATTAAAGAAAGTAGTTTTTTTTATAAAGACCAGACGTTGATCTATCATCAATACACAAATTAAACCCCCAAAAAGAAAAAAGAAAAATTCTTGAAACAACAGAAACAAACGAATTATGACAATGTTCTGCTGCTTAGCTGAAAAGCACATCTATTAAGCAAAACTAATGTAAGTTATACAGTCATTTCAAAATAACCTTTCAAAAGTCTAAAAGGGTAGAAAATTCACTGAAAAAGCAACCAGCCCTAATAGAAATTCGGCCTGTTTTTACTATATAGCCAGACAAATTTTCATAAATTTTAGTTGGCCCTGCCAAAAAGTTGACAGTCTGGCTATTATTTCCAACTCGGATTCTAATCAATATTCCTTAATACATGTACATATACTCTCCTAACCAGAACCTCCACATGGTAGGATAAAGTTTCTGTCTTTAGTTCAACTGTAACTGGAGCAGCAAACTCTGGTTGTTGTGTGTCATGGGCTGGACGACTCTTAGCACATAGGGTGTCTTTTAAAACAGTCCCTGCAGATACTTTGTGCTATCATTATCCATAACATGCATGTAATTATACATGTCAGTCATGGGATGAAAATAGAAATCAGACCAAAAATAGACCTTCTGTTGAAACATTCCATTGAGTTCACATTTTTCATCACACAAGAACTTATTATCAATCATAAATTTGATTATCATTTATCTATTAAATAGCACCAAGATCAATCCTTAAAACTATTCATCAAATGATCCTAAGATAGATAGATCAATCAAATCACAGACTTCAAACAATAAGAAGGATGAAAATCAAAAACCTGGCCAGTAAGGAAAACATTTAACTTTTGATAAGTGATTTTGTTTAACCTGCTCAAACTCCTTTTAAGCTTCAATTTTCTTAAGTTCTTTCCTCCCTTTAATACAAACCCAAGACTATAATGCACAGCAACAGATCCAAAACATGACAGATCTAACTCTTGACCACTGACCAACTACTAAGGCTTTTGCTTATTGACCAAAAACGCAATATTTTCATTGCATATAGATACATTTATGCCCTTCATCAGCGAGATTTTTTTTTCATTTACAAAATAACATTCAAGACTAAAAAGCACAATAAAACACAAATAAACTCAAGCTATGTGTAAACAAAATAAAATTATACAGCCTATAGATACAACATACATGTACATGTAGCTACAAACATCAATATATCTTATGGTTTTTTTATAAGCAATCTGACTGACAAAATAAACTGAAAGTAAAAAAAAGCTTGACAACAACATCAAAACAAACCTGCTGACTTCCAGTAAACCAATAAGGCATACACATTCCAGTTAGGGAACACTAAATAAAGCAGAAGCAAAAATAATCAGGCCATATTTACATGTAGGCAAATGTAGACTATTCTAACATTGTTGAACTTCATTTTTATATATGTAACTCAATATGGAAACACTAAACAAAACTAACAAAAATACAAAACAATTCAAGTTTGTTAGGGCCTGCAAATGATGTCTCCTCCCCCAAAGTTCTAAGCTAAAAAGTAAATAAATCCTATAGAAATTTGATGATGAAAATTTCCTGGTGATATGCACTACATATGATGTCCTTCCTAACTACCAAGTTTCGTTGAATTCATTTTAGTAGTTTTAGAGGATAAGCGCTGACAAGCTTTGTGACAGGCAGAAGGACATGACAAAAACAATGTGTCTCCCCATAAAAGTGGGGAAGGAGACATAATTCAGCTTAATAAATGGATAAGATAAGGAACACATATAAAGCATCCTTAAAAATATTTGAAAAACAGTTCTGGACTAGATTTTTTTCTTTTGGTTTTTTTTGGAGGGGGGGGGGGAATTCTAGTGGATTTTCTGCTTTGGGAAAGTTAAAAATACAAGATAATGAGTGTATGAAAAGTGCCATAAAAACAGTTTGTCATTATCCTTACCTTTTGAAAATCACTAAAGACTATTTTTATTTTAGGTAGATACATGTAGAATTAATAAGAAAATCATGATCATAAAAAAACAATCAATGTTTATTTAACCTTGTCATTTTTTTAGTTAAACACATTTACTGAACAGTATAATAAAATCTGTCCATCTTATTACACAGAGAAGTTATTATACCCATCCATTAATCAGACTGATAGATCAATGATTAGGTCGGGTCACCATGGAAGACATTAGGGTCATGGCATGTCACCAAGCAGGAGGCAATAGATTGTAAATTGATCCATAAGACTGCTCCATTGATTAGACATTCCAAAGAAAACAGGAGACAGGTCAATTTCGAGGTCAACCTAAGGCCAAATGACTTCACATAGGGATTTGAACAATACATGACTTTGGTCAAGAAAGAGTTCGTATATTTATATTTACAGGGTAAAATGAATCTGTCAAAAAATGGAAATGGATAAAAGTGTAAAAATCTATAATAGATTGAATAAATTTCCAACTTTCACTGTCAATATAAGACAAGGGAAAGTTGTCATCAGCTCATCATTGGGACTAATGTAAGATGGCAACAGTCTGAGAAGTTAATAATTGAAGAAGTGCTAGGGTGTTGTCTGCTGTTCTATTCTAATTCCAAGAGGTTGAGAAAACATGATAAAAATAGGCATTGTATTTCATCAAAAACAATAGGGAAGAAAATTATTCAAGCATTAATACCAGACACAGCCTCAGGGACCTTAGGACAAATCGCATGTCCAAGTTACATTGTACTGTTGCCATAATAGCATGACAAATATGTCTGACACAGTTTTCTACTAATTTCCCTATTGGATATCTATCTACATGAATTAATCAGGAGTAATCTGGCATTCATTATATAATTACTTGTCCATTAATTAAATCAATGAGATTAATCTATTTATAGATCAGGTAGAAGTACATATTTTATGGTTGACTGAATTCTGCTACCAACATTCACTTTCCATTGAGATATATCAATAGATATTCTGTTTACATGCAAAAGAATCAATGATGCATATGTATAATGCAAAAAAATGTACTGATATTTACTATAAACATGCAATGGTTTGTAATTGCATCAAATAACTGAGCATAGAAATTAAGACATCTTTATGATGGTGCCAATTACCTATAGGTTCACATGTACTTTTGTCAAGATCAAAGAATATGGACTTTACATGAATTTAGGTGCATGTTCTTGTCTTGAGTTTTAGGTACCTAGTGATAAACTAATAGAAAACATGTACAAAATGTACCAGAATTCTTTAAGTTAAATGATAATGATGCTACATGTATTCTTATACATAAAATAATTTTTGGCAAAATCAGACATTACTTTATGATCTCACTTGACCAACCTCCAGATTCCTAGCCAGATAATTGGATGGAGAGAAAATAACCATCAAGGTGGTGTGAATTGACTGAAACAATACATCTCCTTAGAATCCCAAGGTCATTCTATACAAAACATACATCATTTATCAAACTGATTAACACCAGAACAAATCAAAACTGATAAATATAATAACAGACCAGTACGATTGTCAAAAAGAAAATAAACATCCATAAAAGTTTAAATATATCAAAGCCAGAGTGAATCTTTATCAAAATTTGAGGCTACTTATATATTTTTCATATGACAAACCTCTTTGAATACAATGCAATTGCATTCAAATAATGATACAATTAAATAATAAGGCCATGACTACATGATTTCCAATATCAATTAACACTGAAGAAGTTTGTTTTTCTTTTCCAGCAATTTCTCCATTCTTGATGCTTCTCAGATTGCTTTCCTGAAATTAAGCACGACCCCATCTCCAAAATTTCATTTATTTAATAACATGATCTGAGTGATCTATTTTCTAGGCTACTAAACAATATAGAAGGCCAAATAAACTGGAAGCCAATCACAATAAATAAGGTGATAGAAAATAAACATATTGTTTTGATGTATCTGAAATAGGCTAATTCTAGATCCACATAGTGATTAGTCAATACAAGTATAAATATAAAATACATTATAGAATATTAATGTGACATTTGCATTCACTTTAGTTATTCAAATGAATTTCTAAGTGTTAAGCTCACAAATTCATGAATTAGATAATCCTTTTTTTTCAGTATAAGAGAATAAAACAGCTTTTTTTCTATTCTTAAAAAATCATAAATTAACTTTTTGTTGTTGTTGTTGTGAAAAATTCCAGACTACCTTTTTTTCTCCTCTTAAATATACCATATGTACTTTTTATCAATATTTACTATCAAAGCTTCCCACCCATGGGAACTGCCTTGACCTTACATCAAAGTACATGACTGCCGATAAATCAAGTATTAACTGAACATCGATACAGTTGTCTGGAACACACAATACTCCTCTATTAGGGCTCACAAAGCAAAACATTGCTTCAAAAATGTTTTAATTTTGTCTCGTTTCATTAGCTAATTCTGATGTCAGTTCCTTTGTGTTTTCTATAAGTCAAACTTGATGGTTGACTGTTTAATTAACAAATGTCTTGGGTTTTGACATTATTTCAATAGCTAAACATACATGTACTGTTAAGGGTTGGACAGGGAGCCTATAATTCCTGGTACCCTACACCTGATTTTATATAAGCTTCTGTTCCCCTCTTGCTCCCAGTTTCCAACACCTCTGCTCTCAAGCTACAGGCAGCATCACCATTTTTTTTTCTCAACTCTGATGGGAATTTACTTGTATATATTCAGTGTTTAAAATTCCAAAGTATACATGTATATGGGAGCCATTTATAGCAGAATCAAGTTTGTTTTACACAATGTATACTAAAGATACATTAAAGCATGTACTGTACAAAAATGTATGTCCTTCAAAGTAACATTACAAACAATTCAAGGTACCTATATACCTATCTGTAACAGATGACAACACTTTAGGATGACTCATATGTTATGGTGCATCTGTATTTTGATAGTGCACAATTATTTAGTCACAGCTTGTATTGAATTACTTAAAATTAACATAAATCTAGAGGATGCATATGAACTTTTATAACTTTTAAAGGATGTTAAATTGTCTAATGTACAGAAAATTCAGCGTAAATGTATCATAATAAAGATGATTTGATGTCAAAATAAAATTAAAAGGATCATTTGAATGCATTTTAAGTATTCTCTTCCCTATCATTTAAGAATTAAACAATTTAAAGTGCTGCTATCTAAATACCAAAAAGAATTTTCAATAATATCCATGTACAGTGCATTTAATGTTATAATTTATACACCTGGATGAAATACGACTCCTACATAAGCTTCATTCCTTTTTATGTCCTTATATATACATTGTAGATGTGAAAATTAAAAGCATTGCCAGACAAAACTTGTGACCTTGACCTTTGACCCTGTAATATCGCTAATCAGTTTCATTCATACTTTTAGTTAAAGGTTAAACACGTGTTCTGTTGATAGATGTTATTATGACAATAGGCGCGTCTGGTCTACAATGTTAGTCATTGTTTTATATATGATGCTGTTTAATATTAATTAGTTGTATTAAAGTATTAGAACTGAAAACAGTGTTTTTATGAATACAACGATTTTACAATGGCGACGAGGATTTAAAACTCACGACGTCTTATATGTGCAAGAAATGTATTTCATTGGATTTATCAATTAGTAACACTGATTTTTAAGCCATGGCTACATCACTGCCGAATTTTCCAACATTTTCCGTACATGAGAGTAATGCAGAAGTTAGATGGAAAAAATGGATTAGTCGTCTAGAGAATTTGTTCATTGGACTAGACATTAAGGACAAAAAGCGTCAAAGAGCGTTATTACTGCATTATTCCGGAGAGGAAGTGAACGAAATATTTGACACTCTCGCCGATACCGGAGAAGATTTCGAAGCTGCTAAGACAAAACTGACAGCATATTTTGCTCCGAAAAAGAACACTGAATTCGAAATTTATAAATTCCGACAATCCAAGCAGTCCAAGGATGAGACAGTTGACAGATTCTGCACGAGATTACGACAGCTTTCTGTAAACTGTGAATTTGCAGACGCAAACAAAGAAATTAAGTCTCAAATTATTCAGGGATGTTGTTCGTCAAGGTTAAGAAGAAAAGCTCTACGTGAGGACATGACATTAGAAAATTTATTAGCAGATGGACGAGCGCTTGAAGTATCGGAACAACAAGCAACAGAAATTGAGAAAAACGAAGGTGAAATGACTAATGCGATACGAAAACGCAGAAACAATCCGAGATTTCTTCAGAAACAACCAGAAACACCTGAACGTGAAATTAAGAAGAAGAAGTGTAGAAATTGTGGAGGTGAATACCCTCACAAGAAATTTTGCCCTGCATTTGGAAAGACTTGTAACGTTTGTAATAAACGCAACCACTTTGCAAACGTATGTAAATCAAAAACTGGAAAACAACACGCAAAACATGGGAGAAGAAGGATTAATAGACTCGAGGACGATCCTGTACCGCGAGATGATGATCCTGATAGCAGCTCCGACGAAGAATATGTGTTCGGATTACGTGAAGTAACCGTAAATAAGATTCAGAGAGGACAACCAAAAGTCACAGCTAAAATCAACGATTCAGACGTGAAGTTTTTAGTGGACACTGGATCTAGTATAAATGTAATCGATGAAAATACATTCAAAAGGATTAAGGGAAAACCGAAACTTTCTCATGCCAATACCAAAGTATTTGCTTATGGTTCGGATAAAACGTTGGAATTAATGGGACAATTTCAAGCTACAATTGAAAATGACAGTAGAATAACAACCGCACCCGTGTTTGTAGTTCAAGGGGAATATGGCAATCTACTGTGTTATGACACATCTGTGGAATTAAATATTGTGTCTGAAATATCAAATGTGTCAACAAGTCATGTGAAATTATGTAATAAATACAGTGAAGTATTCGATGGTATTGGGAAATTAAAAGATGTGAAGGTTGAAATACATGTAGATAAATCAGTGAAACCAATCGTACAACCACACAGAAGAATTCCATTCCATTCACGCAAGAAACTCGAACGAGAGTTGGAACGACTAGAATCACTGGATATAATCGAAACCGTAGATGGGCCGACTCCGTGGGTTAGTCCAATAGTGATCGCTCCGAAACCCAAAAGTCCGAATGAGATTCGTTTGTGCGTTGACATGCGAGAACCAAACAAGGCTATATTACGTTCCCGACATATTACGCCTACACTTGATGATATGATTTTGGATTTAAATGGTTCCAAAGTGTTTTCAAAACTGGATTTAAAAAACGGATATCATCAACTAGAGCTAGAAGAAAACTCGCGAAACATAACTACATTCACAACTCACGTAGGACTGAGACGATTCAAGAGGTTAAACTTCGGTGTTTCATCAGCAGCGGAAATATTTCAAAATACTTTAAGCGTAGCTTTAGAAGGATTAGAGGGCGTCCGGAATATATCCGACGACATTATTGTATATGCTCAGAATCAAAAGGATCACGATGAACGTCTCGAAAAGCTATTTGTGCGCCTTAAGGAGAAGAATCTTACACTCAATAGATCGAAATGTGAGTTTAACAAGAACAGATTAGAATTTTACGGACATATTTTCAGTGCAGACGGAATTTCAGCAGATCCTAAGAAGATAACCGCAATTAAAAACACAGCTGTTCCGAAGGATATTGGAGAAGTCAGAAGCTTTCTTGCAATGACGAATTACGTTGGTAGATTTATCCCGAATTATTCTACAATTACTGAACCGCTTCGCCGACTTATGAAACAGGACACTAAGTTTGAGTGGACGACCGAGCAACAAAATTCGTTTGATAAGCTGAAAAACGAGCTTGTAGCTGACCGTGTCATGGCATATTTTGACCCAAAGAAAGAGACAATGCTGATTGTAGATGCAAGTCCAGTTGGGTTAGCCGCGCTTCTCACACAAGAAGGCCGAATCATTGCGTATGCCAGTCGTGCGTTAACAGACGTAGAAACTCGTTATTCGCAAACCGAGAAGGAATCGCTTGCTATAGTGTGGAGCATTGAACATTTTCATCTTTATGTTTATGGACAAACATTCACACTAGTTTCAGACCATGAACCACTCCAGACAATATTCAACAATCCGAAGAAGAAAATACCTGCTCGAATTGAAAGGTGGAGATTAAGACTTCAGCAATATGATTTTAAAGTTCTGTATAAACCAGGAAAAGTAAATGCCGCAGATTACTTATCTCGCCATCCAACCGAGAAGAAGTCCGATTACAAACATTCGAAAATAGCAGAGGAATATGTAAAATTCATTACTGACAATGCTGTACCTAAGGCTATGACCTTAAGTGAAATTGTTTTAAGTACACAAAATGACCCAGAATTGCAGACAGCTATTACTGCCGTCAAAACAAACAGATGGGAGAGGTCATATGAGAACACAACATTAAATACGTTATCTAGAGTGCGATATGAACTTACCATAGTACCTGTTAATGATGGGGAAATTTTATTACATGACAATCGTATAGTAATTCCAAAGGATTTACAAATGCGCGTTATTGAGCTCGCACACGAGGGACACTCTGGAATTGTACGTACAAAACAACTGTTAAGAGAAAAGGTTTATTTCGCTGGAATAGATAAACTTGTTGAAAAAGTTTGTAAAGCATGTATACCGTGTTTAGCGTCAACACCAAAGACCGTTTTTGAGCCTTTGAAGATGAGTGAGTTACCATCACAAGTCTGGGAGAATCTTAGCGTCGATTTTACTGGTCCTTTTACTGGTGGATATTATCTAATGGTCGTAATTGACGAATACTCGAGGTTTCCGGTAGTTGAACATTTGACTAGTTTAACGTCAAAGACAGTTATTCCGCTTTTGGATAAAATTTTCAGTACAATGGGTATTCCGGCAGTCCTGAAAAGCGATAACGGACCACCGTTTAATTCTGAGGACTTTCGAAAATTTGCCGACACTTTAGGATTTAAGCATAGGAAAATAACACCATTATGGCCAAGAGCAAATGCAGAGAGTGAGAGATTCATGAAGACCATAGGAAAAGCTATACGTGCCGCCAACACAGAACACCGTAGCTGGAAGCAGGAAATTCATACGTTCCTAAGAAACTATAGAGCAACACCTCATGCTACAACGGGACAATCTCCTGGAAAATTGATGTTTGGTCGAACTTTTAACGTTAAAATACCACAATACCAAACCGTAAAACCACCCGATAATCGGAAATTGCGCGAAACCGACAAAAGGAAGAAAGGAAAGATGAAAGAAAATTTTGAAGAAAGACATTACGTAAAACCTTCTAATTTCAAAATAGGAGAATGTGTTTTAGTGAAACAAGAAAAGAAGGACAAACTTACAACACCATTCAATCCGACACCACTGACTGTAAAAACAAAGAAAGGAACTATGATAACGGCAAGTGACGGACAGAAAGAGATAACTAGAAATGCGTCACATTTCAAGAAGGTAACACCGTTAAGTGACACTGAAATGGATGAGATATTAGACTCACAAAGCAATGAAAATCCTACAACTAGTATAGAACCAAGAAGATCAAACAGGATTCGAAATCGTCCGAAGTATTTGAACGATTATGTTTGTGGTTAAATATTTGAGCAGTGCGTTACGGGCATAATAATCCCGTGCTCAAATTTATGTGTTTTATTATAAGCTTGAAATATATACGAAAGTGAATTTATGATACAAAATGTATTTGTTGAATTTTGTTCATTTTCCGAATGATAGCTATAACTGAACAGTTGATATAAAGGACTTGAATACGCGTTCTGTTTATTTCATATTTTAATTTTCATAGACATTATTTAAGATTTATTTCAATTTTCTAACTTTATAATTTTTCATTCAAGACTTTTAAATATCATGAGAAATTTAATCTGATAAGGGAGAGATGTAATATCGCTAATCAGTTTCATTCATACTTTTAGTTAAAGGTTAAACACGTGTTCTGTTGATAGATGTTATTATGACAATAGGCGCGTCTGGTCTACAATGTTAGTCATTGTTTTATATATGATGCTGTTTAATATTAATTAGTTGTATTAAAGTATTAGAACTGAAAACAGTGTTTTTATGAATACAACGATTTTACAGACCCCAACATCAAAAGACCATTTCGCTTCTCACAATCCGTAATATGCATGTTCAGGTTTCATGAAACTCACAAGCCTCTGTGTGTGTGTGTGAGTTAATCTTTCAAAAGTTATGCTACTGAAATCAACTCTAGCAGACAGACTAAAACATTCATGTTATACATGTACTCCCCTGCTTTTGCAAAACATTGGACAATACAATGGCATGTAAATGATAAATTTTCACTGAATTACTACTTGCATGGTTTACACTGATATGGACAAGAGTTTCCCTTGGATCGCATTGACTTCTGTCAAATACAAATTAGTACCCAAGCTTTGTTTATCATCAAACAAAGCAAAATGGCATTCCTTGTCAAAATAAGAGATAAAAACAAACCACAGATTGATCATAAACAGTTTTATCCATTACATTAGAATGTCATAAAACCTTATACAGGAGAATTACATAACATCCATCAATAGAGACTGTGTATTTTTACAATGGAATAAAGTCTCACTTTTACTACCCAGAAATATGGAGCTTTCTCATGCAAAGTAGAAATTAACCATCATTAATATTAATTAATAGAATCAACTGCAGCATACTTATACCATTAATCTAGGTAGTAAAACTCCAATTAAGAGTTATACTTATAGAATAATAATCAATTTCTTTGCAGTTAAAGTTCTGAAAATATCAATAACTTTATGTCAGTAATATTATAAGAACAATTGTTATTTGAAAACACCACTTTGAGCAACATATTTTAACCTTTAAAATTATGACTATTTGGCAAACAAGAAGCAGATGTAAGTCAGGACTAGTAAAACACTAGTACTACATGTACACACACATTGTATATGTATCAGGATGAAGCAGCAAAGTAAACATAAAAGAGCCAAATGTATAAAAAAGTTGATAAAAAATGACCATTTTATCATGGCAAACAAGGCAAGATGGCCAATGTTTCCTTTATGCAAAATGCAAGCAACATTTTATGTTGTTTAGAGTGCTTAATAAACTTAAAAGAAAGTAAGACTAGTCATGCTTGTTGTAAATGTTGACAATATGTTTCTACTCCTCCTTGAATATTTTGGTTTTTCAATCTACCTTCATCATGACCATATATACACATACCCGGTAGACATTGCATGTGTGAGGTAAACCAGTTTGTAAAATAGTGAAGGACATCACATGAAGGATTGTGGGCTGTGTCGCGTACATTTATTCCACATCTCCTTATTTTCTATCAATGATAAAAATACAAGTGACAAAACAAAACTTTGACAACCACAAAAAGAGCAACCTTGAGACAGTCTGACTAGACCATGCAACTCTAGTGCCATTCTTAATCTAATAGTAAAAGTATGTACAATTACCAACTATGATTAATACAAAACAACAAAAACTTTGCCAAAAATTTTCCTCCCCCAAGGTACTTAATAGAATAAGGCAATTTTCTCTCCTTGGGTGAATCATAAATATAAATTCTGCCTGCTAATTGGCCTAATTAAATCAAGGCAAATATTCTGTGAATGACAAGGATAATGGCTGGCTGGTTCCATGAATCTTCTTTCCTTAATTTACAGCTTTGTTGATTGATACAATACACTACATGTTTACTGACCAAGTACAAACATCCACATTGAAACAATTTTTCTCTACCGTATTTTTCAATTATTTGAAATAAAGAAAAAGTACAGGTAAATAGTGTTAGTTATTCCCCTGAGGGCGGATGCCCGATGGGGAATAACTAATTTATACCACGGGACTGTAGAGGGTGCTAAATGAAAGTTTATGATAATTAATTAGGGGGGGGGGGGTCTTTCAGGAATTTAGCCTTATCTACTGATAATGGATGATTAATGCAGGGTATCTCGTTACATTTTATGACATAGTGGTATAAATGTATAAGATATTTTCAGAGCTTTCTTTTTTTTTCTAGTACACTTTTAAGACCTTATCTAGTATTTTATTTGAATTTGGAAGGACTAAAATTAGTACATATAGGTTGGATTTATCTTATGATTAGATCCTGCATAATATCAATCAAACATAGATGAGGTTCCAAGAGGCACATACATGTATATATTGTGTCAACAAGTGAAACTTGGCACAGTCAATACCAGGAAAACTTTTAAAACAGATTTACAACAAAACCCCAAAGGATGCCCACTTGTCCATTGTAACTAGCTTTTCAATGGAAAAACTGTGTTACAAATGTTTCTCTTTTGAATGACTTGCAAGTAATTGAGAGCATATAGCTAAGGTTTCGAGCCTCCAATTACCACTTATCCCTTAAAGGTTTAGCAATGTAAATACAGCAAAAAGAAGGCAATTATTCTTGGTCAATATTCATCATCTTGCTATAAAACAATGTTAACTTGTTACATTTCCACCCAATCAAGTATACAGAAGACATTAAATGAAGGGTATATAGTAATCTTTGCCAATTGCCTCCAGCTGTTCGCACATTACAAAATACCAACTACTGAACAGGTGTATCAGTCTATAAAACAGTATGTCACATGAATGTAGGGTATTTAAAATCAATTCATTTGGTTGAAAAATGAGTTTTGGTTACATGAAACTCCATAAGTAGAGCAGGTTAAAGCCTCTGGATATAAAGATGGAAGATTCATGTGATTTAGTGAAACATTTCTTCTGTTTTCTGTGCCAAGCTGAAACTATATAGGCACCATTGATCCTTATTTTTATAACCTAAAAGATACATGTACATGTAGGTACGTGTAAACGTAACAAAACACTTACAGTTTCATATACTCCTGAAGTATCAATTTTCAAATCTTTTCCTTACCAGACTGAGTTTTACTTTACAATGTGAAGCTTAATGAACAAACAGAAGTTAGATTCTTTTTGCCTGCAAAAATGATGCCTCCCTCCCTCAAAAGGACAAAAACTCACACAAAATTTTCAGGTACAAGTACAAATGGCAAACTTGCTCTATACCAAGTTTCAACAAATTCTGTTCAGCAGTTTGACAAAGACAAATATAATATGTCTCCCTCTTATGTACGTGTGTATCTTGATCTTGATTCGTAATATTACCGATTGTGTTCTACGCCAGCTATTAGTGGTTGACCTTGAGGCTAAGGAGGTCGTGCTAGGACTGGGACTTTGACCAGGAAACTGAAATTGAAATAAACAAAAAGCACACACATTAAGCAGGCAAAAGAATACAATATAAACATGCAATAAATAAAGAAAATTAAGCTTAAATAATAGAAATACAACATAGCTACTCTAAATAAAGGTAATACCATATGTACAGGTTCATGTATATGGTAATACATACTTGAGATCAGGGGTTTGAAGTACATGTACATATACATTGTACAATACATGAGTATATTACATGTACAATGTACATGAAAATACATGTAGATTTAAATACAAAAAGAATTGCTTTTCTCATTAATTTTGCACATACATTTTTGTTTCTTCTTTCACAATTTCAAGTATATAATAACATCATACCATTATATTAACTTCACTTTAGTCCTATTCAGAATGTTTCAGTCACAAAATGTTTCAAAATTTGTTACATATTATTATTTACAAGAACTTTTCCAGGTATATACTTATAAAAATGCAATATAATTTATTACTACTATAAAATAAATATATCTAGGATGTATTTCATTCTACTTTTTGGACTTTCCTTATGATTCACAAATTATTATATACACATTTACCGATACTCCAATTTCATTTTATATAAAAGACACACTACTGGTATACAGGACTAAAACCGAGATACAGCAAGTAAACACGGACCTGGGAGTACATACATGTATATCTTAAATAGCAAGCAGTCATTTTTAATGATTTTTGCATTTCTATTCCTTTTTTGGACGGATTACTTTAATGCAATGATAAGAGGTTATTCCTTTAAAGAAACCTACATGTATCTTTCAATGCTTTTTCTGTACAAGTAAAAGTAAACAGCTCTCCAAATTGTAAATAAAAATGCTGTTGACACATTGACCTTAATGTGCATTAACTTCACAGAAAACACAGTTTAGAAGCTTTTATACGAGACCACTTGTTAGGTTATAAATTTTTACCTGAGAAAACCTTGTTCAGGTGAATATCAAACTTTATTATGTTTATTATTGGTACATTTGTACCTGTCTCTTGATTAAGACATATTCAATCATTTGTAAACAGTCTGGAAACTTGTAACATCTTTATTAAGATCAGACCCCACAAATTTGACTGCTACTACACCGTATATTTCCTTATTTAGTGCTCAGCTGAAAAACCTCAGTGCATTTTTTTTTCCATTCCACAGACGAACGTCAATACATCTAGACTCTTTTATCAGCTAACGTATTTGAACAGATAAAGAGTATGTCAAAAATGAAATTGATTAACAGTCCTTAAGTCCCACTGTTGACTTCAAAATCCCATTTCTATCAAAAAGACTTGACATGTAAAATGAAGTTTTATCTTGAAACGGTTCATAACCATAAGCCCCTAAGCTAATGTGACTAAACAGAATCAAAAGCAATCTTGAAAATTACATTTTAGGAGCTTTACACTAACATAAGATTCAATAATGGTTTTTAAGATAATATTTTTTCTCAAAAGAATTTCTTATTATCACATCAATCATGCATATTATGTACATGTAGAAGGTTCCGGGTTTAGATTTTGTTTTAAAAGAAGTTTCTTCAAGGTCTGCGTTTAAATACATGAAATGTACTTTATTTGGAAACATGACCTCATTGCTAAGCAACTTAAATATTGTTTTGTTAAAAGAAACGTCTTCATTGTAGGTATATGTTGTTTTTAAAAAGTGAAATTTATGTGCCAATCTGGTAACAATAAGAAGTCTTTTGTTTACATGAATTCTGGATTATGTAAAAATACAATATATGAAGGGCAGATAAAATGTTCTGAAAATAGCATGGTAGATTAGTAAAGCTAATTAAAACCTGATGTCTTTTATCAGGTGTACAGGAAACCCTTGATTAAAAAGAAGCTCCCGTTTAGATAAAAACCTGCTGTATTGTCTAATGATGCTTACCATGCTTACTGTAAAGTAAACATTGACTCTTGTTTGGAAAATTTAAGAGGTGTAGCTGGAATTTTAAACTGTTACAATGCATTGTGTTTTGCAAATTTAAGAGGTGTAACTGTAATTTTAATCTATTCCATTAAATTTTGTTTAGAAAATTACCATGTTTAAGAGATGAAATTTTAACTATTTGGTGGTGATTAAATTTAAAGTTGACCTGTAGTAAAATTAAGACACCTGTGTTTACATGCAGAAACATAAAGGTAAACAACGAAAAGTACAATTATACAAACGAAAGAAACATTGTTTACATCTACAAGTACATACACATGTATTCAAGAGTGGATACAGAAAGTGTAGAAAAGGAGGATTTCTATACTATTTTTTCCTGAAAATCTGCACATGTTCATGTTACAAAGAAATTTCTCAAGCGAAGTAGGGTTTTCCTCCAGACCCCCCTCCCCCTGTGGATCCACCACAGTAGGTATACATGTACATGTAACAGATAAAGAAGTTACAAACCTGTTGTTCTGATGGTGTGAAGGTCTCGTCATCACTCTGGTCTGTGTGGTCCTGTTCTGAATCTTCAAAATACAACAAAATATAAAATAAGAGCAGCAATTTTAAAATCACCTGGTATGCATGTACAAGTTGATTGTATTTGTTAAACTATCAATTATGTTCTTTCTCTCATTGTTGTAATCTATTATTGCTCCTTGTGGGCTCCTGATCTGGAATAAAATGATGTTTATGTTTTATGTTTATTTACAATAATAATGTGCATGTCTGCTTTCACTTTTTTATTTTACATACAATTGAAAACTGCAAGTACAATTTTATTTTTTCTGAAAGTTTTGTCTGCACCAACATGGAAGCAATGAATGAAATATGTTGTTGAGAATTGTACTATAAGTTATTAGTTTAAACAACTTTTTTGATGTATTTAATTGAGTCAAACTTAAATCAACCTGACACCTTTAAGATATGTGCATGTGGATTCCAAATACTGGTGCATTAACTTATTAAACATACATTTGTACAAAATACATGTACATTGTAGTTCCTCTAACTCACCATAAGCGTGTCCATTTGATTGTCCCGTACTGATAATCCCGTTAGGTGCTGGAGTAGACGTAGCTTGTGGAAAGTGATTCATTATACTTGTATCCATTTGTTTCACTGGGGTCATTGTTTCTTCAATGTTACTTCCCCCATTCATTTTAGGTGGAGTCCTTGAAACATTCTGATCTGGAATATTTTCTTTTTGATCATACTCCATACTCATTCTAGCAGACTCACGTTTAGGTATAGTTTCAACAGTTTGTTTTTTAACAGGACTAATAGGTTTTTCAACGACATATTGACTGCCGCCACCACCAGGGTCAACGGGACTAGACTTGTCTGAATGTGTTGGTGTGTGTTCTTTACTTGCTGAGCGAGACCGATGTTTGGAACGTTTCGGAGATTTTCTTGGTGAGGGTGAAGTATCTCCATCTGCCTCCTTGTGCTTTGTTGCTTTTTGTCCTACAAAATAAAGCATTTAAAATGTTATGCTTTGAGAGCTTGAGCTGCCAAGATGTACTGTTCACTCAATTTTCACACAGTGCATATTTTTGTACATATACAAAAAATGTAAATTAAGATTACATGCATGCAAGTACGTATTCATGAACTTCATTGTATGTAAAGCTACATATGTAGTTGATCCTGTATTGTGTTTTAAGTACTGATGAGTGAATGTACATGCACATGTAGCATCAATGCACCTTAGAATTAATCTACTAATAATCTTGTATTTAATCCCCTGAGTAATTTTAAATACGTATCAACTGATGGCATGGTTCCATGTACAATCTTTGGAATTTTTCACATTTTTACCAGGTGTGCGATGAGCAATACCACCGCTAATTAATTTATCTCTTTTGAGATTCACACCTAAACACGCCTGGGAAACTCCCAAGTCGCAACCAAATATTGTTACCCGGAAGTTTATTGATACTTAGTGAGAGAACACTTTTTGAAAGACTCAGAGAATGTCACTCCATGTGAATTTTGTCTACCAAAAATAATATATAGTTAAGCCTGTATTTTAAGCCAGAAATCGTTTTTATATTGTCAAGACAATTCTATTGACCAGGACAAGTCCGGATTGAAGGAAAAATGTAACTTAACGTTATTAATTGAACAAAATTAACTGTTTTTGCTTTATTTACAATTATTCAACAAATATACATGGAGTGACATTCTTCGATTTCTCAAATTTACTTCATTAAATGTGAATCACAAAATTCCGGGTCCCGGAATTTTGGTTGCTATTTTCGAGTTTCCCAGGCGTGCTAAAGATATCCTGTTGAACTTACGGACCTTTGTATGTAGAATATACATGAACATGTTACAGTCAAGATTACAGTTTGCATTCACTTGAATGAAAAATTGTATAATTTGTTTTAACGAAAGTCCTTTTGCACAATACATGCAATTTTAGTTTTAGACCATGCAATGTACATGTACATGCATTTCATTGTGAAGAGGTCTGATTTAAGTGTATATATAGATTATTTAACCCTTACACCACTGCGTTCCTGTGAGGCCTCAGGGTTTTGATTTACATTTTTTGTAGTCCCATTCATCATATAACGGAGCAAGCCCTTAATTTACTACAAACCTTTTTACAATCTTAATTGTTGCTGATTTGCTTTGTAAATTCTTATGAATATGTGGTATCATATCTTGAAAAGATTAAATCTTCTATATAACTTTTATTCACACATAATGCGAAAATTACTCTGTTTTTGTTTGCAGAAGCTGATCTGGAACTTAATGGAATTATTGTTTCTAAAACTAAATATATTGCTGGGCAATAAAAAATCAGAGACCTTATTTTAGAAAAATTTGATTCATTATACAGTGGGTGGTAAAGGGTTTTTTTCGTGCATCGTGTTGAGCAGTTTTTATTTCCCGTTCAGCCGTGCATGGAGGTTCATCGTGCATCGTGTTTCTCTATTTCATTTTTCGTTCATCGTGATTATCATTTTTTATTGGCCGTTCATCGTGATTGTCATTTTTTATTGGCCGTTCATCCGTGCACGTACCCCCCTTTACCACCCCCTATACATATAACGCATCAAAGTTCTCAAGTCAATCTGTGAAGAATTTTGTTTGTAAGTTCACTACAAGGCTTCTCCCGGACAAAATTGTAACCCTCCTGAGAACACTGTGTAATGAGGGTAACCCATGTACCTTTATTAATGTTGTTTATTTATCCAATACACAGATGTTCAATGACCTTTCATAACTAAGGTCACAGGTGAGTAAAGCTAATTGTGTCCTGTTTCCCAACTATTAATTACCTACATTGAATTCTTATCCCAGCATCAAAGGTGATATCAAACTATTTCAAAGCCTGTCATTTGAAATCAGTATAATCTAAGCCATTCAAGGTTAAAGGTTTATACCTTTCCTTTGAGAATTTAAAGCTTTCAAAATGTCAAATAAACAATACCTTGACAAAGTAGGCATTCACAAAGGTATGAACAACAATTAGTCTTAACAAAAGGTTACAAAATATTACTTTTGGAAATATGAACCCTGCATTCAGTGGAATGTTATATGCTACTGAGGCACTTTTTACATAGGTACTCTGATTATATCTACATGTACTTAAGTTTCCATTTATCTCCATGATCATGTAATAATTATTATTTTTTACTACATGCAAGAATTAGTATATTTTCAAAACTAAAGTAGCTTACAATATGCCAAGAAAATCAAATTAAAATGTAATAGGCGTGGAAAAAGTGTACATGACCTACATTTGTACATGTATTAAAGCATGGAAGTTTCAAGATCTTTGCAATACATGTAGATTACAATTCATAATGCTGTAACAAAGAAATATTGACAAAACATACATCTTCATTTAAATGCAATTTTTACAAGTTAAGTTTTACATGTATTTACAATATTTTCAAAAGATCAAAGATTATAACATCAATTAGCGTGTCAGGTTAATCCATTAAATAAACAGACACAATGCTAACTGCTGTTAAGCTCTTTAAGGACTTAAAATGGTCACAAATGCAATACATTCTAAGTAATCCAATAAATACAAAACATTTTGGAATCTAAAATTATAGCAATTTGTACATGTGACCTCTTTTTTTTAAACACTGAAAAGGTCTTTTTTTAAACACTGAAAAAGGCAAACATGTACATTTTAATACTATATACATGTACTGTACATGTACTAGCTTGTATTCAGGGTTTTATATCACTTAAGAATTTTGACTTAGTTAGTAGCTTTATAGCCAACAGCTTAATTTAAGTAGCCCTACCATATGGTTTTATACAAAATTTGAAAACAATTTACGTGTAGTAGTCCACAGCAAATACATGTATTAGGGACCATTGGCGAATGGGCGAGTGCTGAGTTCAAACTGTGTGTATTACATGTACATTGTATCAAAATGGTTTTTTATTACTAACATGTACATGCAATTTAATTTTTAGTTCAGTTTAATTTCTAGCGAGCTAGTCTAAAAACAGGAATAGTATTTCTGTAGCATAATGTACAAGAATACCAATGTGATCTACATGTACATGATGTACACATACATATACATTTTTGTTTTTGCTTAAGAACATGTACAAAAATGAAAATAGTGCAATGCACATCCATTTTGTAACCTTTGGACATACACTGTACATGTATGCAACAGTTTGCATTCTTTTTAACTAAGGTTCAGTTAAAGGAACTGCACACCGATGCTCTTTGAAAATGTATAGATCCATCTGTAGTAGATCTACTTCTTGGTTTGTACATGTAGGCCAGCAACAAGATTGTTAGATAGTATCATATGAGGCTACAAGTAAAGTACATGTTCAATTTTACATTTACCACAATACATGTACATGTTGGTGTACAAAATGTACATGTACTGCATAGTCTCCTCTTTTTTATTTTCCCCTGCATCAAAAATTCAAACCCCTACATCTACTTCGGTTTATTTATTTAATTGTAAATTATACACAATAATCTGAGTGTTTGCCTATAATCCAATCATCTATATAATTAGGGATTGAGTAGCCCCTTTGATTAGTGTAATCAGCAGCACATGCTGAAATCAATGAACCTTTACAACACATCAAAATACACAAACCGCCATATTGGAGAAAACATCTCACATTTCATTGCTTCAAGCAACTGGTACTCAGAATTTTATAAAAAAAAAATCCGAAATTATGTTTAAGAAAATATCATCTCATTCATATTGTAAATTTGTGCACCTCTAAAACGTAGCAGATCGATGAAAGACAGAGTGTTTACAAGGTGTGCGTTTGTTTTTCTGGTTAATACACATTTCTCAGAAACTTACCCATCTTTAGCTAGGAATATAACAATCTAATTTATAAATCACAAAAACATAATCAAAACACATAGCTCTTCATTTCAGCAACATTACATCCACTCTTGACTGGAAGTCGGCGAAATGTCAATACAACCATTGATGGAACGTTCCAACCCATAGGGGTGTTTATTTCAGGTAAAGAATAGATTTCGATCTTTTAAATAAACAACATTTTTGGTGTTAAATATTACCATTTTAAATTGAATTGAAAATAAAATGAAATATAAAAAATATCAACAATTTTCTTCAAAGTTTAGTTAATCGGTATGTTTGTAATACCTTTCACCTTATGAAATAATGGTATCGTCCTCTTTACTCCGCCTAAATACCCACAATTCAACAAAGCAAAAAAAAAATCACACATGGTAAAATACTATTTATAAAGTAGATGAATGAAATTTTAAAATTCAAACAGAAGCGTTAAAATGGCATCATTACTTTTCATTGTTGGAAGTTGTGTTTTTGCCGCTGTTTTGATGGTAATGATAGTGCTCCTTAAAATGAAAAGGTAAGAATTATCTTTTTAATTGGCAAAATATATTACTCTTATGGATTAATTGCATTAATGGGACCTAACAAGAAATGACAAGAGGAACATGCAAAAGCTACCTCCACCTCTTCTTTTTATTAATTTAATTTGCTCGAACCCTTTAAGAATGCATGCATCTATAATGATTTGAGAAATTGTCGATAAAGAACACTGACTACTTATATATTGATGCTACGTAGTGCGTCAATCAGTGCCTCACTTAATTTTATATATAACCATACCCAGAAGGGGCAAGAGAAGAAACAATTACCAGTGTTTATTTACGCAACACAAGACTACAAAGTCATGGCGATACAATGAAACATATAAAGAAGTTATAACAATCAATAGGAAAATGATTTCTCATACAAAAACAAAACACCAAAATAAACTGACCTTAATTTGCCGCATCGGCTAAACAGTCTAAATCTGAGGGAAAAAATGTTTTTTTACATTTGTTTTCATTTTCTCGGTCTAAATTTATACATCTTAAATTATGTTATAAACTGACAAAAAAAAATACATACAAAATTTGACGATAAATTAATTGTACTAGTAAATGTTAGTAAAGTTGAATAATAAGGGGAGTTACAGTAATGCTTGTCCTTCAGTGTACATGTATAAATCTTTCAAAATATGTCACAGTGTCAAATGGGGTCTTCATTGTTGTTGAACAATACATGTTCGTTATTGACCGCTGGTCATGGTCATAAAGTAAAGGACTTTGACCCCCGTAAATAAGGATAGTGAACGCGGCAACCGGGGTAATGGGGGGGGGGTAATTATGAAATAATCTTTTTGATTCCTGATTTTGTTTTGTGGATAGAGAATATACTACTTCAAATAATGACCATGCAATTGTTCGGAAAAACCAGGAGGGATAATTAAATAATACTGAAAATGCAAAACACTTTACCGATGACGGCATTTCCAAAACCAATTTTTCAGACCATGCTCATGCACATGCATACGAAGTTTAGAGTAGGAAATATTTTGATTAGGCGGAGGTACAAAGGGGACCCATTACCCGTAATGGAGCATTTATGTTTAGCCTTAACAAGACTTCAAATGGATTTAGATAGTCATGAAAACATTGAAATGCACTAGCTTTCGTTAATTTTTATACAACCGCAAAATGTTATGGCGATCTCGTTGTCGTTGTCGTCGTCTGTAGACGCGATAACTTGAGTAAACTTTGACCAATTGTTATAAAATTTTGATATGATGTTTATAGCCACGTAAGAAAGGTTGGTATTTAATTTGAGACCTTTTGCCCCTACCGTTTTAGAAAAAAGGCTAAAAGGAGCTAAAACAGGTATTGTTGACAAATCCGCTGTAGAATGTTTATTTTTCATTATATTTTATAAATTATTTTTTATTGAATTCCTCATTAAATTCTGTTAGATGTGTCAATAGTTTTTATATATACTGTACCGTTACTTTGCTATGGGGGAGATTGGCCACGCCCAAAAAATCAACTTTTTTTATTTTTGGTCCGATTTGAAAAAAAAATCTTTTTTGCTTTGAAATCCTTGTGAAATTTCCTGACTGCGTTTTTGAAACAGATTTGCAATATTTCTTACCGTTTACGAAAAAGGGTAAAAAAATGTCAATTACAATAATTGACTGAGCAAATGGTTTTATTTATTATACTCACTTTTGCCAGTTTTAGTTTGCCTATTAATAGTTTTATAATGTTATCCTATCAAAGTAGGAGTTTGTGGTGCCTACCCTTAATGAGTCTTTTAGAAAAAAAAAAGAACCAAAAGGGGCTAAAACAGGAGTATTGATAAGTCCGTTGTAGAATGTTTATTCATTAGATTTTGAAGAAAAAAAGTATTCAATTCTTTATTAAATTCTGTCAATTGAATGTATCACTGGTTTTGATGTATATTGCACCGTTACTTTGCTTAGGGGGGCAAAGATGACATGGGCCACACAAAAAACAAAAACAAAAAATTGTCTCGCCTGCGACGAATAGTCGCAGAAGGAGAGATACGAAAACAAATCAAAGCGCTAAAGCGTTAAAAGGCAAGCGAAAGATGTAAGCACACAAATAGCAGATATTTCAAAAGTTTTAATGAACACTCTAGTCCCCCTCTTTGGCACAGAAGATTATTCAATCTATAACCAATCATATTTTAAATTAAACTTATATAAACTTTCGGGTGCACATGCATTGTATTGTACAAAATGGTATCGATTCAAAACCCCCTTCGATAAAAATGAACTCGTCCAGCATGTATATTAATTTTGAATTAATTGTGTATTGAATTTTATGAATGCATCAGAAATTAACCTACACTAAACCAATGACATAACAGCAATATTTGAAGGTAGAGCGCACGACCAATCAAGTTACAGATAAATATTCATGTATGTTCTTGAGCCGATCATTAAATAGTCCGTTTTGATAATTGCAAAGGAATTAATAAAACTTGTTGTGTGTCGTTTAAAAGTGGAGACTTTTTTAAAATGCATTAAATTGTAACATATAAGATCATATTTTAAAAAGAAATATAGAAGATAAAGAATTACAGTAGGCAGATTACTCCGTCTAGACAGAAAAAAAAACGCGAAAGCCAGACCCATGTAGCACGAACCCTTTTAAAAACATTTTTATTTGGTTATTTCTGAGGTCCGAAGAAAACGTTTTTAAAAAACATTTTTAAAACATTTTTAACATGTTTTGATTTTTTAAGAATGATTTCAAAACGGTTAATTAACGTTTCCTGAAAACAGATGGAAAATAGTTTTTTGAACTGTTTTTTGAAATGTATAAAAAATGTTTTTATAACATTTTATTTTACATCTTTTTATAACAATTTTAAAACATTATTTTGAAATGTTATAATAACATTTAGAAAGCATTTCCATATTATCTTTTCATGACGATTTAAAAACATATTATGAGAATGTTATAAAAATGTTTTTAAAACATTCAAAGTTTACATCTTTTCATAACAATTTTAAAACATGGTTTTGAATGGCATAGAAATGTTTTTATATAACAATTTAAAACCTTTTTAGAAGCATGTTTTTGATATGTTTTTGTCACATTTTACCTCTAACAAATAAGACAAGTTATGACGTTATGAATACTATTTACAATTATCAATGAGAATGAACAGATTACAGTGATAAATATACTGAAATAACAACATAAAAACTAAATTTTTATCTTATTTTTAAGTCTAGTTTTTTATTGTTTTAAGTAATGTTTTTTTACTCTTACTGATTTACATTTATTCTTAATGTTTTGTTGTTGTTTTTTTCTTCTTTTTAGTATTTAAGGTTTTTTTTAATATAAAGAATAATGGTAAATATTAAAACACACACATCTCTTTCCATTGTTAATTATCTTCGATGGCATGTTAGTTGTATAACACGAGCGATACTGTGACTAATTTTCTCAAGATTTTTGATAAGCAATTATCCTGCATCGTTATCAGTAAGATCACCATGGTAACCAGCTATTTGTACGTTTAGAGGTTTGCCACACGCTGTGTGTTGGAATCTTTATCAGTATAGATTTAAACTTTCAAGAGAGAGAGGAAACACATCTTGATACACAACTCTAACAAGATGTAAGTAGAATGATTTGTTCTATAATAGTTAGACTGATGTTAATTTTTATAATTTTAAATTTGCACATGATTCATCTTTAACTAACGATCAAGGTTTAGTTCGAGATTAGACTTTAATCCAATATCATGCTACTGGTTACTCTATGTTTACTATGTTTATTATATTGTACATCTATAAAGCTACTTGTACTTTTGGTATATAAATCGGCATTTATTTATTTTTCAGAACAATGAAAACAACTATAACATGTATAAAGAACACCACAAGACTTGACAGATGATATTTTCCTGAAATTCTTATAAAAGTTACGATATGGATAACTAGTCGGCTTTTTTAAAGAACATCATATTCTTGTGGACTCAATTTGTGTTTTATTTCTTAATGAAGTTGCTTGTCGTGTAGTTTTCTCATTGTTCTATAATGAATATGGCAGTTTGTTGTTTGATATGGTGATGTGACAAGCAGAAGGTTCGACCAATCAGCCTTTTCGGGGACACCTCTAAGTGGAATTCGCTTTATTATGCATATGCACTTTTGCATAGTTTGCTCTTATGTTTGTCCCTCATTCCTTTGTGGACTTTAATTTCTTTGGTTTTATGCTCTTTTGTCAAGTCACTATCCAAAACCCTTAAGGATAATATGGTAAATTTACAGGATAAAAACATGCCTTAATAACAGTTTAAAAACAGTTCAAAATATGTTTATAAAATGTTTCGAAAAAACAAGTAAAAAACATTTAGTACAAACATTTCTGTAACGATTTAAAATTATGTTATTTTTATATTTATTAAAAATGTTTTAGAAAAACATTTTTAAAACATTTTAAGAAACAGTTTTTACAAACGTTATAAAAACATTTCTGGCACTCCACAAATTTATGTTTTTAAAACATTTCTTAAAAATGTTTTCAGTCCTTTTAAGAAAATGTTTTAATAACATTTTTATAATGTTTTTGTGTTAGCTGGGGAAGTAACAGCTAACGCTCGCCTAAAAATTGTCTCGCCTGCGACGAATAGTCGCAGAATGAGAGACATTATAGGTATTACTTTCCGTCGGCGGCGTCAACTTTTTAGCTCACCTGACCCGAAGGGTCATGTGAGCTATTGTCATCACTTGGCGTCCGTCGTCCGTCCGTCGTCCGTCCGTCGTCCGTCGTCCGTCGTCCGTCGTCCGTCGTCCGTAAACTTTTTAAAACGTTAACTCCTCTGACACCATAAGTCCAATTGCAACCAAACTTGGTATGGTTGTTCATTAGCATTCGGTGCTTAGAACTGATGTGGGGATTTTTGATTCGTCGTAAAACATGGCCGCCATGGCTAAAAATAGAACATAGGGGTAAAATGCAGTTTTTTGCAAATAACTCAAAAACGGCTACAGATATCAAAATTCTGGCATAGGGTAAAAGTGATCAGCACCTCAAGATCTACCTACCCTGAAATTTTGAAGAAAATCCAACGACCCATGTAGGAGTAATTGCCCTTTTTGTGGATTTTTTGCAAATTTTGCACCTGTTTAGATCAATATCTTGAAAACTATACTAGATATTTGAGAAATTTAAATTGCATATTGTTAAGCACATCAAGATCTACAAAATATGTAACAGGGTCAACGTTGTAGGACCTTTCCTTTTAGGAGTTATTGCCCTTAGAACGTCAAAATTTAGCATTTTAACAGCATTTCCTCATTACATTGAAAACGTTAACTCCTCTGACACTTTAAGTCCAAATGGAACCCAACTTGGTATAGTTGTTTATTAGCATTAGGTGTATAGAACTGATGTGGGGATTTTTGATTGGTCGTAAAACATGGCCGCTGTGGCTAAAAATAGAACATAGTGGTAAATGGCAGTTTTTTGCAAATAACTCTAAAACGGTGACAGATTACAAAATTTTGATTGGGAACAAAAGTGATCAGCACCTTAAGATCTACCAGCTCTGAAATTTTGAAGATAATCCAACAACCCATGTAGGAGTAATTGCCCTTTTTGTGGATTTTTTGCAAATTTTGCACCTGTTTAGCTCAATATCTTGAAAACTATACAAGATATTTGAGAAATTTAAATTGCATATTGTTAAGCGCAGCAAGATCTACAAAATATGTAACAGGGTCAACGTTGTAGGACCTTTCCTTAGAGGAGTTATTGCCCTTGGAACTTCAAAATTGAGCATTTTAACTGCATTTCCTCATTATATTGAAAATGTTAACTCCTCTGACACTTTAAGTCCAATCAGAACCAAACTTGGTATTATTGTTTATTATTATTAGGTGTATAAAACTGTTGTGGGGATTTTTGATTGGTCGTAAAACATTGCCACTGTGGCTAAAAATAGAACATTAGGTTAAACTGCATTTTTTTGCAAATAACTCAAAAAGTGTGACAGATTTTTAGATTTTGATTGAAAACAAAAGAGATCAGCACCTTAATATCCACCATATTGTCAGATGACCCCCTTATTAATCTTATGACCCTTTCAACGTCAAATAGATTTTGCCTAATAACCTTTACTTCAGGCACATATGTCAGGTGAGCGATTCAGGCTCCTGGGAGCCTCTTGTTTGTAAGACTTTTGTGGACAATGAATTGCTTGAAAAGTATAATAGCTAGGCATCTGGTATTGGGTATACAAACAATTCAGGTTATGCATGGTCTATACACAACTGTCACCGTGCCGTATGACCCTGGGCCCCATTTTCACGCTCAACTTACTCTGTGAACTTAGGTCTTTTTTTCTGGCCGTAAACTTTTTTGTAAGACTTTTGTGGACAATGAATTGCTTGAAAAGTTTAATAGCTAGGCGTCTGATATTGGGTATACAGACAGTTCATGTTATGGTCTACACAACTGACACCATGCCGTGTGACCCTGACCCCATTGTCAAGCTCCACTGACTCTGTCAACTTATAAGGTCTTTTTTTCAGGCCATAAACTTTTTTGTAAGACTTTTGTGGACAAAGAGTTGTTTGAAAAGTATAATAGCTACTAAGGCATCTGATACTGGATTTACATGTAGACAGTTAAGGTTATGGTCTATGCAACTGTCACCATGCCGTGTGACCCTGAACCCCATTTTCACGCTCCAGTGACTGTGAACCTAGGTCTTTTTTTTCAAGCCGAAATCTTTTTGTAATACTTTTGTGGACAATGAATTGCTTGAAAAGTATTATAGTAAGGCATCTGATATTGGGTATACAGACACTTTCTGCGTTGATATCAAGAAATGAAAGCTTAGGTAGTTGATGTTAATGATGGTGCCGTCAGGCGAGGCATATTTTTAGTGGTCACACTTGTTTATTTTTGGTTCAACTTTCAAAATCTTTTTTTTTTCACTAGAAAAGCCAGGATATATAAATCCGTTTTAGCTTAACTGATGCATGTAGCTGTATACAAATGGAATTTATCACCGCTTAGAGACACAAAACTAATACTACCAAACTGAAATGTACCAGCTTACGACCTGCATAAATCATGTAATGATATTGTGTTTCGCTAGTTTTGAAATTTGATGAAACCAGTATCCACCCACATATAAATCATATGTAATGAATCTATATATACCACTAGTATAATTGGCAGGTGACAAGTCTGCATGAGTATACAGCAAATTTTTTAAAGTGCCCAACGAGACCAAAATATTCAGAACATGTCTGTATATTATATTGCAATGACAACGACGTGTCTCTTATATAAGGTTTTATTTGTTTTAATTTCTAGACATCAGCCCAAGAAAAATGTTCCAGCAGATGTTGTGGTGCTGTATCAGATAGGCAGAGGCAATGTGGCACCGAGTATCTCTCCTTTCCCTCTAAAACTTGAGACGTTTCTTCGAATGATGAAAATTCCTTATATGGTAGGTCTCATTATTTGAAACTCTCGGTATGCAATGGGCTAAATCCGGTTAAGAATTGATATTAACCTAAAATTTAAAAGTGAAAATGAAGAAACGTATTAACTAAAAACCGTACTGTGCGATGATGCTCCAGAGTGAGCCCTGCGCTTCACGGAAGATAGATAGATAGATACTGGTATGGTCAATCTATATAAAGGCAAAAGTCTTTAAGTATCTTAGTGTGTCAATTGCATAACACTATTCTGCGTTATATAATGGACTGTTATAATTATGCAATGAAAATATTAACACTTTTTTTCGCTACTTAAAGGTCATGCAGGAAAGGCAACTATAGGATAACTCCTTGTTTTCTTAGATGGCAGAAAGTGGTATTTGTATTTATTCTATATATATGAGTTACTTAAAGGACAGGTTTTAAAAATATGCCACTAATCGGACTAACCTTATCAATGCTTTTTTTTTTGTTTCAAACACCCCCCCATCTTAAATTTAAGAAAGTAAAAAAGCTAGTGAAAAGAAGTACAGGGGGAATAACACATAAGGGGGCAATGAAAATAAAAAAAATGTGTTATGCAATGGACATTTTTTCAGTGACAAAAGTGAAATTGAAAAAAAAAACTGATAGGCTTAAAGTTCGTTGGAAAGTTACTAGAAGGCTATTTTTTTTAATCTTCTACCATCAGCAAAACCACATCACTTACACAGTTATAATGTGAATCTGGTTTGCTAAATGATCTGATAATAAAAAAATGTTGAAACCATATAAATGTATAAGTCTTGTTATAGTCTGGTAGACTTATATCATTTATTGGCACCAATCCGAAAGTCATCTATACACTCGATTTCACATGTAATTTGTAGTTAAATTTGCATTATTCCGTTAAATAATAGCTAGACTTTATCCGTTTTTGGACTTGAGCTAATATGTTATAACTGCTTACACTGCAGAGGGGTCTCCTCTATATCCCGACTATATATATAGTTGTTTCTTTAGAAATTGATATTTATCTGTTTGGTCATTGTTGTAATATTTTTTGGCATTTTTTTAAAATCAAATCTAATATTCTACCGGTTTTCCAAGTTTTCTACTCCTAGCGTGTCTGATGAAGGTTAATCCAGAAAAGCGCTTCACACGCAGTGAAATTTTGCTTTTGTACATTTATTAAAATCATTTCAATATGTGGATCGTGTCTTTTTGGCACATTTTCCATATTCTTTCGTTTTTAATATTATTTCAGAGTTTGACTTTAGTGCCGTGTGGAGGTCGTAGAAAGCTTCCCCGTGCTTCAGTTGTATGCTCTTATATATTTTCGAGTACTGGAATATGTGTTGGAAAGACACAGTTTACATATTTCCAAAATTTGACAACGTTTGGTTGTTTCTTTAGAAATTGATAAATTTATCTGTTTGGTCATTGTTGTAATATTTTTTGGCATTTTTTTTTAAATCAAATCTAATATTCTACCGGTTTTCCAAGTTTTCTAGTCCTAGCGTGTCTGATGAAGGTTAATCCAGAAAAGCGCTTCACACGCAGTGAAATTTTGCTTTTGTACATTTATTAAAATCATTTCAATATGTGGATCGTGTCTTTTTGGCACATATTCCATATTCTTTCGTTTTTAATACAACTATGTATCCCCAAAAATGTACATGTTATTTCATGAGTATACAATGTACATATCTGATGAATGATTGAGGATTCACGTAGGTCTTGCTTAGAAAGGATGATATTCAGAATTAAGGAAAATACCACTTTCATCTTGCACTATACCAAGCATGTAACCACATCAAACATAACTTAAAACATGTTACATTATTTTTCAATGTCAAAAAGATTTTTTTTCTCCAACTTCGTCATGCTATTTTGGTATTTTTTAGAATGACCATAGCGCAAAGTTTTCTTCAAAGGGAAAAACTCCTTGGATGGAATACAATGGACAGTCAATAGCAGATTCACAATTTTGTATCGAATATTTGAAGAAGCATAGGAAAGTTGATTCCAATGAAAAACTTTCCAAAGACCAGATAGGAGTGGCTAAAGCATTTCAACGACTCACGGAGGAAAACTTATACTGGTATGGAAGCTATATTTTTGACCTGCATGTATATTTAATGTTAAGGTCGATGGCTGTATATTGCTCTCTAGATTATTTTAATGTACCGCCAACTCAGTCGGTGGGTAGTTTTCAGTCTGTGCGTTATTCTTTCCGTTAACTTTTGAATAATTTTCTTCGCCATGAACCATGCATTGCTTTAATCTTAATGATATACCAGCCAACATCAAACAATGTAGTCAGATCATTCATATTTTTTTACCTTGTAAGCTGCGATGTGTGTATGAACCGTTGGGGAGGAAGAACACAGGCCTATGATCGCACCGTGCTAACTAGTGTGAGGTGGATAGAGGATTTACAAACTTCTATGATTTTATGATGTTGATAACCCCTTTTGTACACCATTGCTTCTTTCTAGGAGTCTGAATATGACAAACGGCTAGTAGAGGACTAAAAAATGAAATTCAAGATTTATATTTTTCATCGCATTGGATTTACTATGACCAAAGATTTGTCCCAGTATTATGTTTAGGGTTGTTCTTGTTCTTTAAGTTACTACAATTCGGTTTGATAGACAAGTGTTATCAACCAATCGATTTGTTAATGTAAGAGCACATGTAACAATGGTTTGTTATTTCTACTTTTTAGGACCATGTGTATTGAGTCTTTTGGAGGAGACTTGAACATGATGAAAAATATAATACCATACACTGGCATGAAATTATGGTTAACTCTCAAGTTTCTACAAAGAGTAATAAAACAGGAGACTTGGGGCCAAGGTATAGGACGCCACACCCCAGAAGAAGTTTGGCAGATAGCAGTTCATGACATGACTGCAATAAGCAGCTATTTAGGTATCTTTAATACATGTTGGATTATACATATACATATATGTTTTTGCTTACGTTTTTTTTTTGCTGTGACTTTATGATAAGGAACTTCAATTTAATTTTATTTTGTGCATGTGTCCTTGAATTTGTACACTGCTATTAAGACAATTTATCATTTAATCTTCTTAGCTTTCTGTAGTAAACATTTTACAAATTATATTTTTATTTGCATAATCACTAAACAATTTTATAACAAAAAGGTAATTAAGCAACAATAAAATAAACATCAAATACAAACTGACATTTGACTTTTGCACCAAAAGTTTGAAAGCCATATTGATACTGCATGGATCATAGATTGATATGTTGTATTCTTTATTTTCGTCCTTTAAGGTGACAAGCCTTATTTCATGGGAGACGAACCTTGTGAGGTAGACTGTGTTCTGTTTGGTATGATAGTTATGATCTTATATAACATGCCAGGATCAAAGCATCAGAAGTTTTTAAAAGGTGAGTTCATGATAAATATTAGAAACAAAATTTAGAAACCAAAATAGAAACCAGAAGAAAGAATCCCAGCATGAAAACATAACCATGATAGAAAATGATACATGTACTTGACAATGGACAATGTATCATCGGCCCCAATTATTGACGGAAACTTGGATTCAATGTTCTATTGATTTTTTTCTTTTCTTTCATTTTTGTCATTTTGTAATCAATTCATATAAGACAAGAGCTACATAAGCTTACATATATTGTTTACTGAAGCAACTTAGAATGCCGGAAGTCTCAAATGGCTTAGACAATTTAAGCTGGCAACTGACTGTTTCGGTAACATCAGGATAACAGCCAAATACAAAATCAGTTGACAGCGAAGACAAGATAACACCAATTCAATAAACAATACAATAAACATTCATCACAGCAACACGTATAAAAGAATAAAAATACATTCACATATCGTACCAAGGGCACACTTTATACAGGTTTTCCCAAAGGGTAAAAACCGTAAATAGTTCCGTATTAGGTTTTAAAATAGGCTTGAAGTAAGTGTTTTCCTGAAGAATATTAATCTTAGCTTCATGAATTTTTTAAGATGATATAAAATTACAATATTTTGTCTTCCAGAGGAACTTGGGAATTTGGTTAGATATTGTGAGAGGATGAAAGAAAAATTCTGGCCTGACTGGGAGGAAAGAATAAGACACAGCGACACATTTAAAGAAGATCATGAGAAAATATATTGGAAAGGGACTGAAAATTCTGTTCATTGACCGATTTAGAACTTCTGTGCTGCTTATTTAAAAGAAGAAAGAGCATTCCAGGTTTCTGTATAAATAGCCATCGATTTGCTACTTTTATATTTTTTTCATGTTACATTTTGTGTATTAATGGCTGAAGTTTTGGAGATTTAATTTGATGATATCAGTATTATAAACTCTTGGTTGTGTTGTATTTTTGCAATATATATTGTTATTTATACTATATTGTACAATGAAAGAATCTCATGATTAAAATTATATTAGATAAATGACTTATTGACTTATGTATAATATTTTTATCTTGATTTTATTTCCAAGACAGCAGTCATAATGTTGTATGGAAGCCAAAGTTTAGGATCCGCTTACGCTTATCTTCAAGATGAAAAATAATTGTTAGGGTCTTGGCGGGGGGGTCACGGTCACGGTAAACGGAAAATAAGTCAGATATCAAAGTTCACGGGATATTGGAAAGTCTAAATCACCAATCACGATTCGAACTTTCGAATCTTGGCAAAGACAGACAGGAAACAACCAATTTACAGCATCATGCCCGAAAAATGAGTCAAAATATTGTTTCTCTATATATTTCATTATAATCCGCATTTTGAAAAAAAAATTACTACTACATGGTTTCTAAAGCAATTTTCATGACACAAAAACCAAATTTAGCAGAAATATCATGTTTCATGTTCGTTTGTGTATAAGGGCAATATTTTAAGCTCTTTTTTTTTAATCACAAATTAAACTCAAGAAAAAATTAGGTATATTTCTCGAATAGCGTATTTATTACATCTCCTTGCTCGTTCTCTATACTTTACATTTAATAAGAAATATAGTATAG